>SMGT01007812.1:1079677-1227177 GCA_004794575.1 Lanistes nyassanus
AGAGAGAGAGAGAGAGAGAGAGAGAGAGAGAGGATGGTGTAAAAAGAGCAAGGAGGGGAGAGACAGAATAAATTAAATTACTGTCATGCATGCGTGCATGCGTTTGAGTGGAGTGCGGGTACATGAGATGTGCTCGGGCTAGCCAGCCACAGCTACCTTGCAGCAACGTCACGTGCTCTCGGCAGGACTCATTAAACATTATAGAGGGTTAACAGCCCTGGACAGCAAATTGATTCTTCGCATGAAAGACTGCTTCAGAATATCTTGTACATTATGCATATATTATCTATTCTACAACAGGTTTCTAAAACCCGTCATTGCTCATATAGTTTCACAGACGATTAGAGGTATAGGAATAATGAAAGAGGGCTTTTTAAAGACAACATACGCAAAAAGCTTATTGGCTGTTCAGAATCGTTCACTGGGCAGGCAGGTGGAAAGCATGTTCACAGAGTATGATCAACAGATGCGAGTGGACAGACGGGCGGATGAATGGAAGCATGTATTTACTGGCTTATTAAAGATCTTTTGAAGATGTGGCAGAGAAAAAAGAAAGTAACATTGTCCAAAAATGGGTATTTACTCAAAGAAATAACACATACATATGGAAACACATACGCATGTGTCCTCTTTGCGTAAACCGACTTGTTTGACAGTGATCTATATTCGTGCTAAAAGCAAAACGACAATGAGACAGCCAGGGATGTACAATATAACTATGAATGGGCACGTGCTGGAAACTGCACGTGCATAGATGGCAAAAAAAAGCAAGTTACATCAGTATAAGAGGAAAGAAAGTAACTTTAAAAAAACCGCAAATGTGAATGCACGAGAAAAAGACAGATCATGGGAACAAATAAAACTGGGATACCCCACTAGCAGATTCTACACAGTCTTGTAAGGTGAAAAAAGAAAAAAAATTGAAAGCTTTTTATGATGTATGATTACAGTGATGAACTTGTGTTAGGTTTTCTCCAGCTTCGTTCAGTGACCAAGGCTGAAGTTTTCTTCTAAGCCCGTAGCGCACCGAGTCTAACTACAATTGCAACTGAAGTAGTTCGAAACAGAGAAATGGCCAAAATTTCAGAAAATGGGAATGACAAAACAAAACGATTGTTCTGATATTAGAATATTGAAATAAAAAATATTTTCTATTTCCTTTAGTAGCATTTTATACTCTTTGAAGAATGCATCTGGCGCCATGACACCAAGAAAGAAAGAAAAAAACGAAAGAAAGGAAAGAAAGAAAAAGACAAAAGAAAAAAGACAGGCAAAGGAAAAAAGAGGGAGAAGGAAGGAACGAAAGAAAAATAGAAAGAAACAAAAATAGAAAGAAAAAGAAAGAGACAGACAGAAAAAGTGGGTGACAGAGGGACAGAAAAGGAGAGCAAACAAAGAAAAGGAGTTGAATAGTGAAAGAAAGACGAGAGAAGGAGAGACTTAAGAGATAACTAGAGCCAACCCCTACGTCTGCAACCCTTTATTACGCTGTCCACTTCGTCTTTTGCTGCAGGCCCTGTCCTCCGTAGCCGACTCTGATTACGAGAGAAGCAGGCAGCTGTAGATGGTATCAGGACGGGACAACTAACGTCCACACGTGCCGTCTCGAAACCTTTGATAGCTCCTTCAGATTGCCTTGCATTTCTCGGACCGGACTCTGAAGTACTACCATTGATTTCTTTTTATTTTTTGCTACTTCGTCAAGGGGCAGCTCTGGACAGTTACGTCTGTTTCCCAGTGTCTGCATCCTTTCACCGCACTGTGAAAACGGGGAGCAAATAACATTGCTCCACCATGCATGCGTATTAAGGCTAAGTAATTTATTTCTGATTAAAGTCACTGTGAGCGAACAATGCAAGAATAGCACTGCAATGGCATTTTACTTGCTTATACGTTATTCCCACAAGCATCGCCATTTCGCGAAGTGCCTTCGGCTATAATTTCGACAAGGGGAAGTGAACTTCTGGAGGCGAAGTTGAAGATAAAGGGACAAGGAGCTGCAATGGCGGAGGCCAAACTATCAGTCGATCAAACAAACCCCCCACTTGGTCCAGACTTTCTGCTTGTAACCCTGACGTCTGAACAACATCGGAGGTCTCAATTGACTCCTGTGCATACGGAATTTTCATAAAGAACTGGCTGGGAGGAAGCGCATGACTTTCTGCGACAAGCGACTGAGGACAGATTCGGATTAAGTCGGGTTCAGTGATTAAGATCTGCGTTGGACATCGCTCGAAAATGCTCATTTTCGCACATAAGAGAATCACGGGCATAGTCTTGCGTAACAGCGTCTGCTTTCTCCCTCTGTGTGAACGCACAATTTCGGGCAGAGAAAAGGATCGTTTTATGTGACAAAAATAGTTCAGAAAACCAACACAATCCAACGTGGATATGCGCGTGCATGTGTGTGTCCGGCATTGCCCAGCCACTGGTCCCACATAAAATACCGGCCAGGCCAGTTTAGTGTCCAGTGCTTGTCACAGCGACTCGTGGTCCTAAAATTAGCCCATTCTGTTACGGGTTAACAAGGCCCTTAGTAGGTGCAATTGATGAGCTCATTTATTAGAAAGCAGCTTCGTTAATGACATCCTACCCCAGTTCTGGAAAAAGGCGAGCATAACTAACAAAGGAAGCATAATGCCCAGCTCTGTTTGTCTTCAGTATCTTTCCGAATCGGTCGTCACCAGGATTAACAAGAACTGCGTCTTCTGTCGCTCACCAATCAGATGTCATGCAAGAAACGGAATCATAATTGGCATGTGAAATGTTAGAACGCTAAGAGAAGAAGGGACACTTAAAGAATTTGCCCTGGATATGAAAAGATTTTACTGGACTATCCTCGGGCTCTGTGAGGTGCGCCAGAAAAACTTATGGAAAATACGAACAGATGACGGACTCCAGCTCTGGTTCAGTGGGAAAAAGGATAAACATGAACTAGGGTTTGGGTTCCGAGTTCCCATAGACATCGTAAAGTGGCATGGGCTGCTGCCTAGTTTTCAGTCCTGATCTCGATTATTTTGAAGATCATACTCAACACACTGCATCCGGAAGCCGAAAAGGTCATCTCAGAGAATAGGCAGGATTTAGAGCAGGGCGCAGCGCTACTGAACAGATCTTCTATGTAAGGAGACTGCGTGAGGAGTGCCTTCAGCACCAGGAAATTCTCTGACCATGTCTTTATAGACTCTTAGAAAGCTTTTGACAGAGCATGCAGCATTGTGGGAAACTATGAAGATGTACAACATGGTCGGAGTCTGACAAGGCTGTCTCCTCTCTCCCAGATTGTTGAACATCTTTCTAGAAAGAATCATGACAGATGCCCTGGAAGGTCAAGGTGGAACAGTTAGCATCGGTGGCAGAACAATAGCTAATTGCGCTCTGCTGACGACATTGATGTCTTGGTCGGCAATGAAAAAATGCTTGGCGACCTGTCTCGACAAGTCATCAACAGCCTATGGCATGGAGATCAGTGCAGAAAGATAACCAACAACACCAGTGGTATCATCACTATCGGAATCAAGATCGACAAACTAGAATCAGTCTACAGCTTCAAGTACTTTGGGTCCCTTGTCACTGACGAAGGTTCAAAGCTGGAAGCACCTATCAGAATAAGACAGACAAGTGCAGCACTTACAAAACTGAAACCCATATGGAAAGGCAACATCACCCTTGGTTCCAAGACTAGCCTGATGCGTGCCCTAGTCATCTTCATCTATGCTTGTGAGACATTGAGCCCGGCAGCCGATTCGCAGAGGATTCAAGCAACGGGGAGGGGATATTTCAGAAAGGTCCTTCATTTCTCGTGCAATGATTGGAAAATTGCATTTTCTGTTGCTATAATTTTTTCAAACATAATCTGTTCATAACTAACTCTTAACCAGTTTTGGAGATTTAAGATGTATTTTTTCTCTCACACTATCCAGACAAAGTATTTAACAGAGAAATTTTGTCCGAGAGAAAGAACCACTTTCAAGTGCAACCACCGTCATGTCGAATTGCTTCAGTCTCAGGATGCAGTTAACTGTTCGCAGTCACTGTATGGCGCATGCGCAAC
The DNA here is from genome assembly GCA_004794575.1 of Lanistes nyassanus. Classification (NCBI taxonomy): domain Eukaryota; kingdom Metazoa; phylum Mollusca; class Gastropoda; order Architaenioglossa; family Ampullariidae; genus Lanistes; species Lanistes nyassanus. The sequence continues at coordinate 1,083,732 of SMGT01007812.1, forward strand.
TCCACTGGCGGCCAGCAAGATGGGATTACGCTCCCGTGGATTGGTGGAGTTAATAAGCCACGAAAACCCAGTCTACGGTACAACGAAACCAATTTGAAAGCGACGACAGGGCAGAATCCTCTCCCGGCATAAAATGCACATAAGAAGGTTCGAATCAAGATTTTGTCAGCACTGCTAGAACTGAATGCCACCCCATCTCTCTCTCTCTCTTTCTGTCTCTCAACGTACAGGTCTAGCCCCAAAGCATGGGTGATCACGCACTTGTCTTTACTAATGATTATCAATGCAAATAGATCGTAATCGTTTTTCTGTGGCAGACCCCTGATGAAGCAGACTTCTGCCAAGTCGAGCAGTCTGCCCATCACGACACGCAAGGTACAGGAGGATAAATTTAAGGACCACAGATTTTATATCATTGGAAATTTTAATTGATATCGAGACTAAATTCACTTCAGGGATGGGTAAATTCCCAAATTTTCAACAGCCCGACGAAGTTGGGTTTTGTTTGTTTGCTTGCTTGGTAACAGCAGCCCAAAAAAAAAATCCCGAGGCCTAGTACGTTTTGCAAGACCGACACAGTCTGTTGCAGTGCTTAGCTTGTCATCAAAACAAATACCTATTTGCCGAAGTGTTGCGGCTGAATTTCAGCCATGTTTTATACAAGAGTCTGTATCTCATGTGCTTTACGCGACCTTAAAGGTGTCTGCACAGCCCTCTGAAGCTCTGCTTTTTTTTGGCATGACCATGAGTAACCCATTGTAAGACGACTGACAAAACTGGTAATGGAACCTCTACAGTATGGTTTTGAAAAATCATGAAAAATTACGTCTTACTCGAGAAAGGAAATGCCGTCTCTTTCAATGATCTTTGGTTGCTAGGCCTGGGTTCTTTCTGGTCAAAACACGCTAACACGTGCAGCAGTCGGGGTTGGAATGGTGGAGGGGAGGAGGGGGAAAAGGTCGCCCGAGTGGCTAGTGCTATTTCTTCATCTCTGCATTTTTTGGACTGTGCAAGGCACAGGCGTTTCACGATGAAATATATCCACAGGAAATTCAGATATTCGGTAAAATAAGCTTCAGAGCTGTTCACACACCAGATACACACGATCTTTGCTGCTCACTACTCTCTCTCTCTCTTCGCGTACATAATGATGACGACGATGACGACGATGACGACGATGACGACGATGATGATGAGGAGGAGGACGACGACAACAACAACAACGACGGTTACAATAATAATAAAGAATAGCGGCGGCGGCGGCAGTGGTGGTGAATAACAAACACCTATCAAAACTGAAGATGGATAGTGCTGACGGCAAAGGTCGGAAAGTTTCCTCATTACGACACCAACGCTATATTTCTGGTAGCTTTTGTTGCCCCCATTTAGGCCCATTCTGCAACAACGGTTTATTTGGCGGGGAAGGGTGGTGGTGGTGGTGGAGAGGGGAGTAACCGACTCAATCTGGACGCTTTGCCGAGATGTCAAGACTGAATTTCATCCCTGGGTTGTACAAGCGTCCGTATGTCATTTTCTTTACACTAAAGGGGTCTGCACAGCCCGCTGACACTCTAATTTACAGAAATTCTTATGTATGAAAGGGAAGTGCAATCACTATTGCAGCCCGTCACAAGGATCGTTTACACCCCACAGTGATCGAGAGAGCAATGAGAAAATCAGAGCAAAGAACAGACACAGACTTTTCAACTTCTCAGGTGTGCTTTGCAACGTCGTTTGTCATTCTTTATGGCCAAGAAATTATCTCGCGTTTCTTTCCGGCTAATTTTCCCAATTATTTGTCGCAACAACTGGCAGGAAAATGGGGGAATCAAAGGACCATTAAATGGAAGGTGCTTAACTCCTCCACCTTTCTATATTCGACAGCTCGATTGGGCGTAATTTGTACAACTTTAGAACAGAGCTGGCGTCTTCTAAACAAGACGGTAATCCAAGCACACACACAGTTTCTTTTGCTGCATGTATTTAAGGGCCACAAAAACAGATAAAAAAAAGACCTTTCACCTTTTCCTTCCATCAGTCCCGACGCCTGTGCGCGGGATGGTGTGGGCGGATGCAAATATGTAGAATTTTTTTCCAGAAGCAGAAACTAGCGTAAAAAACGAAATAAGGCAAACCGTTTGGTACAAAATCCGTATAAGACGTATATTTGTCCGGTCAAGAAAGCCTCATTTTAATATAGGGACTGTACAATGTGCTCTGCCACAAAAATGTTTGCGTAAATGTACATTTTCAGCCAATGAATATTGCTATACATAGATGTTAATAATGTATAATACATGGATACTATCTGCAATGTGAATAACCCATTCACAAAGTCTTCTCTTGTTCGACAGGATCAGCCAAAAGCCTACACGTTACTGAGCCAATTTACGTCATTTTCTACTCCATCGTTCCGAGAAGACTATCACAAAAAGTATCAGTGGACAGGGTCAGATTGTAAGTCATTGATACAGGCGCCTAGACTAGTGACGTCGCCAAATTGGTTGTCAGCATATATCAATCATGCGCAAGATCACGGTGTACGCTCTCCCCACTCAGAAGTATGCACTCAGTAATACAACTACAAAATGTGGATCGATCAACGACAAACAATCATTAGGACTCGATGCTTATATTTTTAGCCAGAAATCGCATCGAGATAACTGGCGGCGCCAGAATTAAACATGGGTTCTGATCAGCCAGTCCTCTTGTTCCTTGTGATGAAGGTTTTCGTCAGGCTTTGCCTGGACTGCCTGTTACCCATCTGCGCCAAGCCCTTCGCTGAATCCCGGACAACGGTTTAATGCCAAGATGGAAATCCTTGACCATTCCTCCCCCTCCCATTTCCGAACAAGGTTCAATTGTTGTTCTTTCTACTGAACTTTCTACAGACAGCTATAGGCTTAAAGCTTTTTTTTTTGGTACCGAGTTTTTCAAACTTTTGGTGAGCTCATTCACTGTTTGAAGAATTTTGTAATCTTGAGTTAGCACATTTCTTCAAGAATAATGACTATCTCCGGACGAATCCAAATTCTGACAAGCGGCCAGGTCCCCGTGTTTATTAGAAATCCGAATCAATCAGACCAAGAGTGCCCGAAAAGCCCCCACTACACGAAAAACGGTGTGCGCATCAGGGTGGGTGGGGGTGCAAATTGGCAACATTAGCACGAGCAGGACCGGCCAAGTGTTTCACGGCTTGGTAAGCGCTTGTTCAAAAGAGAACAAACTTCTTAAGACCTTTTCCAGAAGCGCTTGAAGACTGTCGACAAGAGATCTGTTAACGCACACGTGCATAGGGTAGGGTGGCCAGGGGATGAAAGACAGGGCTAAATCAATCTAGAAAAGGCAGGGACACCGCTATTGTCTGGATCATGACTGAACATAGTGTACCTGATAAAAAGTCATAGGCATTCTTTCAACGACACAAAATGGTTTCTCAGATCCAAGCAACAGTTTGGGTGAAAAAGATCGAAGTAGCAAAGCAACCTAGACAGTATATTTTCTCCTGGTTAGACACAGATTTTTCGGATTTCTCTCACTCTGTGTATTCGCGTTTGTGCGTACGCGGCTGCACGTGGATGAACACGCAAAATAACCGCATCCACTATCAGTCCGGTCACACTGTATCACGACAGGTTTGGCGATAAGACAAGGTACCTTACAGTTCTAGCTGTTACTCTCAAAAGTTCCGAAGACTAGATGATTTGTGGTCTGGCTAATTTTAACCAACTCCTCCATTGTCGGGATGGGCAGCAAGAGGTGCGCCCATATTGAAGACTCAAAAATTGCTGCAGTTGGAAGTCATCTGATTTCTTTTATTCAGGCTTTTCCGGAGTATCCAAGCTTAAATAAACCCGTTGGTCAGCTAGAATGAACAGTCTAAAAATAACTGCAATTAGTTAAATTTGTTTCGCGTCGTCTTTACCTCAAAAAAAAAAAGACCACCCCTCCCCCCCCCACACAAAAAAAATCCCAAACCGCCCATTTAGTGTGGCCGTAGGACACTTTGAGAACGATGGTTTTAAAAGGAGTGAGGCGCCCAAATTTTCTCCTCAGAGCCAGTGAAATTAACGGGGAAAACCAAAAACGACTGCAAAAAATGTGAGACTTGGATATCTGTTGATTGCAAATTGCACACTAAATTAATTCCTTTGCTCACGGCGTATTACTCCTAAGGCGCACCAGCTAACGCACTCCGCGATCGAGAGGCTGCGGCAGCGAGGGTTCCATGCAAGTGCAGCCAGATGCGGACGAGCGCAACCTACAGCAGAAGGGACGCAAGAAAGACAACTTGGGAGACAGAAGAATGCTCTCCCATATCTGCCATTTTTCCTCGCATAAGAAATAGCCGATGAAAGGAAGACGTTACAGCGTCTATTCTACGAACTTTCAACCCCCACCCACCCCGCAAAAAAACCCTTAAAGCACAAGAAAATATATGGCATACGAACTGCAATAATGATAGTTGTACAAACACTACCGACCCTTAAAACACACCAAAAATATCTGGCATGCAGAAACTTGATGGCTGCACAAACTGTATGGGCAGTACTTTATTAAACACAGCTTGTACAATTAAGCTTGTACCTTTCACTGGTGTCACCAGATCTGTGTAAATCAGTTGTCCCCCCCCCCCCATCTCAGGAAAAAACCCAACAAAACCTCCCCCTTCCCCATGAGAGCTGATTTCTGCCAGCTGAAGGATAGTACACAGGTGACAATTCTCAACAATTTCACACGATTCTCAAAAACTGTGCCAGTGATCAGTACTTATAATACCTGTATTATAAATAAACACAACGGTCAACTTTCTGGAATTCAGAAATTATGAATGGGGCAACTGTGAGATTCAGAAATCTGAGTGCATTCGGAACAGTTTCGCCCACATATTATTACTGTGAGAATAATACATATATATCTACATTGGCCACCACAGAAAACAGTTCTTTACCATTGTTGTTAGTTTACAGTAGGTGTGCAGGCTAAAACTGCAGAGGACGTGTTCCTTCACTGCACACACTGACTTTATTACAGGAATGACAGTAGAGTAACTGATACTATTTAATTACCACAAATGAGCCAAATTAGTTTACATATCATAACTGTTCAGTAGTTTAACGTCAAGCCAGTGAATAAGGCTGTCATGATGTGGGTATGAGGGAGAGACTGGTGTTGAAGGGGGGGGGGGGAATCTGAGGAAAAAAATGCCCCATGGTGTAAACATTGTGTATGCATGAAATAGTCAACAGTAATCTTATTGAAAATGGTCTGAGTTAGCTCTTGAGTTCTTGAAAAATGAACTCTCTAGGTTGATCCACATGCACATATAAAACATTGTTGTAATGATCTCCTTTTTTCAAATGATGTTGGATTTGGAAGCTGCAGGAAGACCTTACAGGCGTTAGACCTGCAGACCCTCTGTATCAATGACTTCCACTGACCCCGTCAACTTGTTCTAGAGTTTGTCGAGGCTCCATCCTGGGACTTGTTCTTTTTGTTCTGTACAGCTTTCCCTTTACCATAATCAGCCCTCATCATGTTAAATGCCCCTTCTCTGCTGATGATACTGAATTTCCAGCCAGTGGCACAACTGACAACATATACATGTAGATGCTTCTGACTTGTGCATCTGACTTCTACAAGGACATTAAAACTAGATGACATACAACATCCTTTAACTTAAAAACAAGACCAGAGCCATTTTCACTCGCATACGCCAAAAGCTACCTCAGCACCCTCCAGCCCTTTCTCTTCACCTTGACAACACCACCATTATTCCCTTGGTTTTGGCCAAGAACCTTGGTATCATTTTATTTCTAGCTCTGCTAAGAGCTGCTACTATCTTCACATTAGTCATATCTATAAACACCTCTCAATTATGCTATTATTGAGCTCATCCTGTCCATCATTGTGTCTCATACAGCAACTCTCATCTCTCTGGCCTTTCTGACTCCACCACCTCTGTTCTTCAGAATGTTCAGCTCACCTCATTCTAAAGAAAAAAAAGAAACTAACCACACTTTTTTATGCTTCCCTGCACTGGCTTCCTTTCGGAAAGAAAGCACATCCAATGCAAACTTGCCATTCTCTGTCATCTTTGGTCCACTGATGGAACAGCCTGCCTACTGCACGCTACCTACTTTTCGTTTCTCTCTCACAACAAATTTCATTGTCCTGTTTGTGCCTATTTTTTGAGTAGACTGTGTGCACCAGGGTCTGCCTGTGTCTGTGTGAATGTATGTTGCATTGTAAGTGCAAATGCAGGCAAGTAGGGATGACTTGAATTACTTTATAAGAATTGGTGTCATAAGCCTTATTCTTATAAAGGGGAGAAGGAGGGGAACCAGGCAGTTTCTGATGTCGGAGAAAACTGCAGTGTATTAAAGTTTAAAACCTTTCGGTTTTTTTACAATTGGTTGACTCCTACACTCCCCCACTACACCAAAAAAGGCATCGTTTTATGATTTTAAGTTTTTAAAGTCCCCCTTATATAGATGTAGTGTTTTCCCCTTTAAAGAGTCGAGTTAATCTTTTCTTGTTTTTATGTTAACTTATTCGGCTACCAATCAGGTTTAGATGTGCTTAAACCCATTGATTCTCAGACGATGTAATACGACTACACGCGGGAAATAGTTATACTTATACTTAGTTATAGTACTTTACTACTTGTCTTATATAATTTAGTATGATACTTAAACCACTAACCTAAACCAGATGAAAAAGTCCCATCAGTACATACATTTTTGATTTTATGTGAAACTAGTTTAAGCAGCACCAAAGATACGAATGTGGCAGCTATACTTTTAATTTAAAGAGAGAAACGTGAAAAACATCACACATTGCTACTGCCTTCGACTTTTCGGTGCTTTCACTTTCGCGTTTCAAATAAAGCATGTCCGGTCTGTTTAGAGTTCTCTCCCTCAAGAGCACTCACTTTCCGTTCTTTTTATACTAGCAAAATTATCAGCTGTAAAATTTTGTCATAAAACTTTGTACGGTAAATTAAAGAACTCTTTTACTTATACAACTGTCTCATCTGGTCTAAAAACAGACTACGCCATAGTAATTTATTAAATTTATTAACGCAATTTCTTCGCTTCCCTATAGTGACGTCACGTCTCGAGTGCGTTGCATGGCGGTCTAGATTGTGAGGATTTTTGGGTAAGTTTTCCCAGTGTTCATTGTAAATGCTGAGAGAAGTATCTTGGGAAGGGTAGGAGAACAGCCAGTTGGCTCCTGGTGATAAACAAGTCGCCTGTGTCAAGATAAAACATTGTCAGCATCCATATTTTGGTGTTTTAAGAGGCACATGTGTGGCGGTTACGGAAATCCAACATGGTTTACCTAGTTCAGCTGTCGCACAGAGAGCATGCATCGTAATTTTAAGTCCAAAGCGCTGCCTGTTGTTTCACTCCTGGCACTAGATCAGAATGCAGCAAAATAGAAACTATGTTCACTAGAGGTAGCACCAAAAGGCAGTCGACAAGCATGGATGACGCAGAAGAGTGTTTAATTTCATGATATTGAAGCAAAAGACAAACGTCTGACCCACTTCCGCTTGACCTAAGGGTTTGGTAATGCATTGCGTATCAAATAGTACGAACACGAATGTAATACAAACTAAACTACAAAGTGACAGGAAAGTGTAGATCAGTTACTGATCATATATTAAACACTGAACCTTAGAAGATTGAATCCACCAACGTAACGATGTAATCTGTTCGGTGTGTTTGAAATACAGATTTACGTTCGTTAGTTATCCTTCCTGCTGACATAAAGTTGACGTTGAGAAGTTTAGGGAGTTAAGCATATCCACCACCCTGCTTTAAAAAAATTTGTAGAGAAGAAACTTAAAAGAATAGTTAAGACTAAGGAAAGGCAATGTCCCCAATCATGCAAAACAGAGGAAGTTTTTTGGTAAAAAAAAAAACCTCACGCTGAAAGAACAGTGAAAAGAATTCTCCAGCTGTGGCCTATGATCATGATTGTGTGGGTAGATATGTGTATCGGTATGCGTAGGTAATTTCTTCCGCCTTGGATATACCCCATTCCCCTCATCTCACACTATGAGGGGAATGGGGTATTATTACTAAGCTTATGCACTGAAAGAACCACCAGACAGAGGCAGTTTAATATCTAGTGGAGGGTGAGTGGGGTCTGCTAAACATTTGAACTCCAGCATATAATCCTTGTCCACATCTTGATTCAAACCAGCAGCTTTTCACATGCTAATCCACAGCTCTACCTACAGAGCTCACCAGGCCTGTAATTCCATGTGATGGTATCCTACAGACTGCCTTTTTATAATTTATAACTTGTACATCCAGTACAAACCACCCATCCAACCAACTGGTTAAGAACCAGTGAACAACCTATAATGTAAACTCAATGATTTTCAAAAGTGGAGTGCAGGCCAGACTCCAAATAAAATCTGTAGCACTAGCAATCATGCTAATAAGCAAGAAAAATCTTTGCAGTCTACAGTTCTTCTGAGCTGTCGCCAAGTGTACTGATGTCCATACACAGCAGCCTTGCAATATATGACATTGCAAAATGAATGCAAACACCCACTCTTGCATGTTTGTATAAGCACCTGCCTCACCTTGACTGTTTATAAGACGTGCAGATTTCACTGTAGTCTGTGCAGTAAACTTCCATTCTCTTTATTTTAGAATCCACTGTCATGATGCCATACAAACCCTACTTAGTGATTCATCCCCTTGCATATAGGCACATAAACTCTTTCTCATGTCTGTATTCTTGTCAGAGGTAGAATTCATTTTCAAAACAAGGGTGTGCTGGTCTGAAAAAAATGCAGTCTGATAAACTATAATGCTGCGCTTATGTGATTGGTGTAAATGGGTACAGCAGAACTTCAGACTTCTTTCTTTTACAAGTTTTCTATCTATACTGCTCAAAGGAATTAAAAGACCAAGTGCAGTGCAACAGATAGGTCACAGACGTATGCAATTTGCAAGAACATGACATCTGACCCCGTACATATGGATGCATCTTGTTGCATGCTGCAACAGTGAACAGTGCGTGGAAGTCAGTGATGGCTCATTTGTGCACACCACAGTAGGCAGCCAAATGTGCACCCAAGATGCTGGACAATGTGTACAAATTAAAGGCATGCAGACGTGAAAGCAAAACTAAAGGGTAAAAAACCACAACACATTGCCAAGCCATGTGTGATCTGAACACGGTTCAGCTACTGTTGAGGGACTGGTGGGTATTTATAGATGTGGTCAAAAGATAATTTGTCACAATGCCTGCAAGACAACGACTGAGAGATGCTAATAGCAACAGGATGATTGGGTGGCTGCAGGAAGTCATTGAGGTTTGGGAAGTATCCCATTCAGTCATTGTGACATTGCAAGACAACTACAACCAGACAGGAAGTGCCAGCAGGTTCAGATGACTGGGAAGCCCACGAATGGAATGACAGGTTTGTCTTCCTGTCTGTTTTACAGGACAATATGTAACCACCAACACTGTGCACAGGAACAAGCTGTGCACCCTGCATTCAAGGCATCCACAGTATGGGGTGACCTGTCCTGACTTGCTCATTCTGCATCTTGGTTGGTTTTGGCCCGGCATCATCTGGCTTGGAGTTGGACATGCCATCAGTGGGGTAGAGTTCTCTTCAGGGATGTCCGATTTTGCCAAGTCATTTCACTCGCACAGTCCATCTATAGAGGTGACAGGGTGAGCGTTATCATGATGCCACTGTGAGGGACTTTGGCAGCGTGAACCATTTGGTGGCAAGTCCATTAATGGTTTGGGGAGGAATAGGTATAGCCTACAGTACACCCATCCCCATGTGCAAGACAAATTACTGGCATAGCCTACAGGGATGACATTTACCAGCCCCTTGTATAGCCTTGCTTCAGGCAATGGGACCAAAAGCCATTCTCCAGGATAACAATGGCAGACCACACAGGGCTTAGGTTGTCACCACCTTCCTGCAGCAGGAGCAAGTGGCTGGCATGGATTGGCCAGTAAATTCACCCGACTCTAACATGATCGAAGAGCTGTGGGATGGGCTTGGCCATTGCCTGCTGGCAAACCACCAACTACCAGCTGATCTTAACTAGCTACTCTTTTTCGCTTCAGCAGGAGTGGCAGGCGATCCCACAAGTGACTGAGGACATCGGTTCAGTCCAACAAGGGTGCCTTGGTTGCATGCATGCTGATGCATGCATGCATTGTTTATTCTGTGCTGCACCTGCTCTGACTGTTGTATATGTGACAGGGAGTCATGTCCTTCACTGCAGGGGATCTTGCTGTTGCAAACAATGGGCATCACGTAGCACAGGGCATCATGTAGTGCAAGCAGCCTGCAGTTTGCATGGGTCTTTCAATTCTTTTGAGCAGCACAACAACTAATGCCTTCACTCAAGAGAAGAAAAGCTTTCACTGTTTCCATGCTTGAGCCACAAATTGACAAGTGGCCCTCCCTCTTCCCTCACTATGAAAACCAAAAACACAACTTAAAAATTAAAAACCATATACTGAATCATTTCCACTGTATATTTATAATGGCATTAATGAATGGAAATATAAAACTTAGTGTAGTAAAATGCTTCACTTGGTCACCCGAGCAGAGCAGTCCTTGCACATACAGAAATCACAGATACATAAAAGAAAGTTTTCTAGTCATGATAATAAATCCATTGCTGGGTAGATTTCAAGCATTTCTTTAGTTCAGTTGCCTTTATCTGACTCGCATTTTCTGTTTGGATGTAGTCTAACATTACTGCACACTATATGGATTTCCATTTCATGGTAATGAAAAGATGCATTCTATAACATGATAGTTTCAGCCATTATCGTTAATACCATGTAAATGTAATATCCAGCTTCCTTTCAGTCCTTGAGTTGGTTAATGAAAGATCTTTCTGAGGACTTTGTGTTTATTTATAAGTGGATAGATATTGATAGTATAAACATATATATAGTCTTTTTGGTTTATGTGGAGGCTGATATATTTTACCATAAGCATACAAGTAGTCCTTAAATTTCAGTCACAGTCACCATTTATTAATTAGGCCAAAAAAGTGTCGTGTTTATGACTACCTAACCCAGCCTAGTTTTTCTTGTCAACAGCAATCTTTTTTGGTCACCTGTTTCCCCCAAAATAAAAATGTGCCTGCATTCTGGTTTGTCATGTACATATACTGTCAACACTTCAAACACTAGAAATAGTGATGGGAATGAATCTTTCATTTTGATGATTGATAATTTTTGCTGTTATTTTTTGTGTCATGCAAATGTGGTTTAAAAGGATTGGGACAATAGCCATTAATGATTTTTTAATTAAAAAAGTAAGCTAGCATCGTCTGCTAGTGCTACTAGTATGATACATGCATAATGATAGTTAATATATAATTAGAATTGCTTCTCTTTTAAAGATGCGCACAGAGTGGAAGACTGAAAATGGATATGGGCGTGCTCACTGTTCATCTGAGTGATGTGGAGCAGGGTGGTGACATAGGTGATGTTGAACATGGGCCTGACATGTCACCACTATCAGGAAGCCATGACATGACGCATGACACTGTGTCCCAGCTGGAGCAGGAAGCTGTCACACTTGCCCATGATGATGAAGATGAGGATGAAAATGAGGATACGAATGGTGAAATATCATTTGATGTTTTTTTTTTCTTTTCCTGCTGCCTTCATTTTAAGATGTAAGGCTGAAATAAAATTTGGATTGTGTTCATTTTAGTGGAAATAACCTGCAGCTTAAGCACATTGTCCACACCAACATTTAAATTAAAAACACCATGTCACAGATACATAGATTTGAGAAATTTTGCAGTCACAAGGAATTCAGGTGGCAAGAGCTTGGGAAGTTGTTATTTCTGGATAGGTAATTTTCTAACCTATAAATAACGACATTGTCTGATAATAATAAAGTGGTCTCAAAAGAACTGTTCGCATGGAAGTTTTCTTGATTCAACATTTTCAAATATAAAATATTCTGTTCCACTGGAAGTTGGGAAGAGATATTTTTGGATCAGTTTTGGAGAAATGGGGAATGGATGACGGAGAGTTCATGTAACAAAAAAGGAATAAGAAGACATTTGATAACTTGCTGCCATGCTGTGAAGAAATTATGGGGAACCACTTGCAGAAGAGGTGGTAAACGCTGATGGTGGTGATGAAGGAGAAGGACACGTAGATCGGACCGTGGTGTCAGCAGCTGACAATGGAATTCTCATTCATGCTGAATCTGGTCACGCAATTGTTGGGGGGACTTCACAAGTAATTGGACTTCTGCTCCAGTCTACTCATGTAAGTATGGGCATCTCTGATAAAACAAATCTTGTCAAGTATTCTTGTTTCAGTCTGGTCATGTTTGTGCATCTCTCTCTCTTTCTCTTTCTCTTTCTCTCTCTTGCACACACACAGGTTTTAAAGATTGCTCATTTAGGGGGACTTAAATGTTAATGGTAAATGCAAAATGATTTTATTGCGGAACAGGCCCGGAATGTTTACTAGTGTCTGTTTTCTTCCTTTGCAGTCCGGAGGTGTGCCACTGTCCTCTGCCGTCAAATTATCTGTGGCAGGGATGCTGTCTGGTGGTGCTGTTGTGGCTGCTGATCCCTCTCACACTGTGCAAGCTATTCAAGCTGTGACGCTGCCAGATGGCTCCACTGCCTTCATCCAGCAGCCGAAAGGTCTGAAGCTAAGGTTATGGGGTCCAGTGTGCAGCATGCTACCAAGCTATACCTCAAAGTTAAAGCATTCCACTAAATAAATATTTGTGGCGTCAAATTGGGAAATTCGTTGATAGTCAATGCTGCATTGCTTTCATGAGTACTTGTTATGCGTATCATTAGGTTTCTATTTGCTTGCTTCTATCGTATTTAGTTCTTCAGTAAATGTACAAGGACAAATAAGATGGCTTCCTCCAGCGGCTCTCACCAGTGCTCATAAGGGTTTGCCCTTCCCACGCTGCAGGGAAATGACTTATTGCATCAGCTAGAAAATAAAATGTGTTTGTTACACGGAAACAGAAAAAGGAGAGGATGGGAAGTTAATATTCAGTGATGCAATTCTAGCTGCTGCTAAGCATCTTTGACAGGGGAGATGACTACCCTGCAGGTTTATGTATGTAAAGAAGAAAGACTTTACACTATATTTCATCGTTTCTCCTCTTTTTTTTAAAAAAGGGTTGTAGAACATAACAAGGATAATGTATGATGCCCCTCCCTCCCCCATAATAGACAATGTCTGCAGTATACGTTTAGTTAAAAAAAATGAAATGCTTATTAAACATTTACACACAAAGATGGTGGGCACATCATTTTTGCAGTACAGCATTACTTAACCGCAGTAACTGTTAAGATGCCCTGCATGTAGGTGTTACTAATTTTAGGGCAGATCATTATAGAAAAGTGGTTGTGACTACAAGTGATTCATATTGATGTGTTGGTGTATGTCTTTTTGATATTGATGCATTTTTAAATCTGTCTTAACTCAATGACTGCGGGTTACATTTTGAGGGGGATATCCTGTGTGCCTGATGTTTTTTGTCGTATGTTTAAAAAAATTGTAAAAAAACAACCATGTGGGCTAGAAGGGTTAGGAATTATTAAGATAAAGATAAAACAGAATTTAAAAATTAAAAACACAGTCTAATAAGCATTACTATATTAGACTTTTTTTCTGTTTTGTAAAAGTAAGGTAAAATCCAGCACCAACAGGGTACGTGAAAATCCAGGTTAGAAAAATGTCTGCCCCTGTGTAACAACCTCTTCTCCCTTCTCTGACTTGTTAGGTGACGAAGAAAGTTCTATTTCTCACTGCTGGACATGTCGTCTTCAAAAGAATCACTAGTTTCCCCATCACATTGCAGCAGATCACCAACATCACTCGTTTTCCAGTGCTTGATGATCGCGAAAATGAAAGCTTCAACATCTTTGGAAGTGGTGTGATTCGCTGGAGGGGGTTATGGCAAAACATTTGTTTTTCTTTAGTGAAAACCACAATTTGCGGTCAAAGGGAAACAACCTTGTAAAACAAAACTGGCTAAACTACCAATTAAAACATAGCTGTTTCCCTTAGACTGCTGTCTGGAAGACGCATGCAATTTTTAAAATCTGGGCCTTACTGGTAAGTAAATGCAATAGTAAATGGCGTAGGGCTTTACCAGCAAGGCTCAGCAGACTGAAAGTGTTAACTCGTCTCTGGAAGTAAAACTATGCATCTGTGGGGGGTGGGGGTGTGTTAATGTGTTTTAACATATCTCTTTGGTGATGTTGTACATCTTCATAGCACTAATGTATTGATGTATATATTTTGGGTGTTCATGTGTTTTAACATATCTCTTTGGTGATGTTGTACATCTTCATAGCACTAATGTGTTGATGTATATATTTTGGGTGTTCATGTGTTGGTCTACCTCTTTTGTGTTTTGACTTTAGAGGGAAAGCTATTAGAGGGGCAAGCAGTAACACTGGAAGATGGAACAACGGCTATTGTGCAGGGAGCAATTCATCCTAAAGGTAGTAGGCTTACAATGATGATAAATTGTCATTAAAGTTGTCTGATGTTGACTTGCTTCCCCTTGCAATGTCAGGAGGTGCAGTACATCATATATTCTGGGGGTTTTTTTGTTTTTTTTACTGCCCCTATGTTTACCAAAAGCCTCCATGTTAACCAAAAAAAAGCAAGTGAATACTAAATGCACAAAGATAGTGGAAATTGGTATCTAATCTACTAATTTGTTACATATTTCAGTTGAGCCACAAGATGATGGTAAGGGTTTGGAAGGGCAAACAATTCGCTTAGAAGGACAGACAATTCATCTGGATGATGGCAGCACAGCCTTTCTTCAACCAGCTTCAAAAACTGCTTGTAAGTGTCAAATGTGTCTTGTGAATGCATTATGTGTAACTAAATTTGTTTGAACTTGGACTTTTTAAAGGCAGAGATCGGTAATTTTGGAAAAATCTTGTAAAGAACAAAACAAGAAACCGCTCCCCCCCATCACCACCTTCATTTACTGATAAAAAAGACATAGAAACACTGGTATGAGAGGATGAGAATTTGTTTAATATTCTTTGAATAATTGTAAAGAAATGCATCAATGTGTATTTTTGTCCAGTGAGTGAGGGTCTGCAAGCAATTAGATTTGAGGATGGTACCACTGCTTTCATAGCACATCCAAATGCAGAGACCCTTTTTGACGAGTCAGGTGCCCTGGACTCCGCCACTCTTGACTCCTTGACACAGGTTTGTGAAGTTTTTGCAGAATCACTCCACTCACACAACATTGCAGACACAAATCAAATTTGTTATGTGATTCTGTTTAACTAAAGCCGCTACTCTACTTATGTGTGGCAGTGGACTTCTGCAGCAAAAACCTTAAACTAGCCCATCAGTTTAACAAAAAAAAATTAAATAACTGAACGCAGCATCAAGAAATCAGAACTTGTAGCATATGTAACAAACAGCATTCATAGAAGTCTTTCTTTTGCAAAATTTAAAATCGATAGACATGTGGTCCCTTTGAAAGGAATCGGATGTATGCAAGAATAAAAAGTGAGATAATTAACTGATCCTAGAGAACAGCCATCTTTGGGAGATTGTAAATTAGAGCTTAGTGTTTTGCTTGTTACGGAAAAATACAAATTTTCATGGTCATAGATTTGTCTCAAAGTCTTTTGTTTAGAAAGTGGGCCTTAGGTGCAGGCATGATGCAAATGCTAACAATTAAATGGAGCAAGGGGAATAATGGCACATGATTTTACTGAATTTGAAAGCTGTAAAAATATGAATTTGACATGACACTATATTGCAAATGCATTGAAGATTCACAGCCATTTATTCCTTTTTGGATTGTCTTTTTGTTTTTATTTATGCCTATGTATAGCTGAAGTTGTGCATGCATTTGCAAAGATTTTTTAGCACTTTCCAGAGTTTGTGATGCAGAGTGTTAGCCACTTTTTGGCAGGGCTGATGTTTAGTAAAGTGTAGATTTCTACTGTGCTCTAACAACCGGATTAAAGATGCTAGATGTCATCTGAAGTACTTGAAGTGCTCAAAGTGACTATGCAGACGCATTCAACCAAGGGAGTTTACTGTACCCAAGCACGTAGCAAAAAGAGGGTCGAAAGATTTACATTTACTAGGGATCCTCTTTATGCACACGTTGTGTACTGAGGGTTAGCTGTGTGAAGACTAGTGTCGTTATAAAGAAAGGGATGGCAGATCTTTTTTGAGGATCTGCATGGTGCCTTTCTTCGACCCTCACTTTGCTACGTGTTTGGGTAAGGTAAGGTCCCTTGGTCGCATGCATCTGCATACAGTCACTTTGAGCGTTTCAAGAAATTGTTGCATTGATAAATTAAGTGCTTGGTCCTCGTTTGCTGTTTATTAGTCATCTGAAGTAATAAGGATAGTGCCTTTTTTGGGTATCAATAATTGATTTATGAATAAGATTTAATCTTGCTATAAATAGAAAAGAGTTACCATCTAAATATAAAGCAGGGTTAACCAGGTTAGTGTACAACAGAACAATGAAGTATTGTCAGATTGCGTGAATATTCTTCCTTTGCTATACCAGATTATAAATATTTACCCATTTCTGTTAAAACATAAATCCCCACACCAAAGTGCAAAGTGGTTATGAATATAGCTGCAGGGCTGAAATATTCCCTCCAAAATTGTGAGCCGGCTGTGCAGTCGAGTACCACCATTATTTCTCAACTTGGCAAGGGCAAACATGTTTGTCTCCCAAATGCTGCGCTTAAGAAACCTTTAGATAAATAATAGGCCTAATCTAAAAGCCTATGAAGCATTAATAGAATTGGTTGTGCAAATATGAGAATGCAGAGCATGCTGTGAAAAAGTAACTTCCTGAGAAATAACAATAAAATAGAGACCAGAGACGAGAAGAAAAAAGTCCATGAGTCAGGAAATAAGTAACTGGGTTATGGTAACCTGTACAGCTGGGAGTGACAAGTGGTAAGCAGCAGATGACGGTTGAGAAAGCCCTTGCCATTGGAGAGAAGGCGTACAAGTGTGGGTACGAGGACTGCGGCCGTCTGTACACAACTCTGCACCACCTCAAGGTAGTGGTTACCAGTAGAGTCACTGTGCTAAAGCACTGCTATGGTATTGAATGCGCCCCTCACCCTCTGCTTTTGTTTTAATTTCTGCTCATAAACTGTTCCTAGTACAATGTATTGCCAGTGCAGCATAAAATCAAAACCTGGTTAAACAAAAAACCCCTAAACAAATAAAAAAAAAGAAGAAAAAGTTAGATGGGTTACTTGTCCGCTGCTAACAACTTCTTCTCAAGATGTTTCTGACTGACTGATGCTTGTCGTGCACAGACTGTAAACTACTTTTTGCTAATCCAGAACAGGTAGTTGGTATATTTTAAAAATATTTGGTATTACATGATAATGTTTCTTGCATATAAATTAATACTGAATTTAGTGCTTGAACTGTTAGTGATAATGATCAGTTGAAGTATAGGTACATTAAAGCACAGACACTGCATGTGTATTTGTGCACATAGCACATATGTGATTTATACAGATGAACTCGCACACTTCTAGTGCGACCGCAAGAATAGCAATAACACTTTGTCATTCTACCAAGCTTATAAAATTAGAATTTTCCATATTCCATCCGATTAGAAGCTGGCAAAGCTTATATTATTAGAATTTTCCATAGTCCTTACTGACTAGAACTTGGCCAAGTTCATAACAGTAGAATTTTCTGTAGTCCTTTATACTGATTAGAAGTTGGTTGAGCTTATAAAACTACAATGTTCAATAGTTTGTACTAATGAGAAGTTTGCCAACTTAAACTGTTCATTTAGACACAATGATGGAGTGGGTGATAACAGTGAAAAAGGTTTTTAATTATATGTTACATACACTTTCTTTGTGTGAGGTACAATATTAAAAACAGTTACAAAATCATACATTTCAGTGAGGTGAAATTTATTGACTTACTACAGGTTGTAGTTTGGTATCATAAAGACATAAGCCATATTGTTTGTGTGCTAGTTCAGTTTCAAACATAGAGCAAAGAATAGCACAGGCTCCCTTCAACTGCCCTTTCATCTGTTCATAAGAGTTTTTTTTATTTCAGATGTTTCTCAATGTGTAATAACCTGACATATTGCATTGGTTGGGCTTTTTCTTAATTATTTTTGAAACAGTCTAGAAGAATAATATTGACAGTGCTTCAGTGTGCTGTGCAAAGTAGATAATTTGCGCTGTATCAACTAAATGTAACTGTCACATAACAATAGTTTTAAAAATGCAGTCATCTCATAATTATTAAAGGAATGCAAATATTGTTTGTGAATGTCTTATGTTAGGTTCATGAACGCTCGCACACAGGAGACAGGCCTTTTAAATGTGAGTATCCCGCTTGTGGGAAAGCATTTGCCACAGGCTATGGACTGAAGAGTCACACCCGTGTTCATACAGGGGAAAAGCCATATCCGTGCACTGAAGAAGGATGCGACAAGGCTTTCAAGACATCAGGAGATCTTCAAAAGCATGTGCGCACACACACAGGTGGGGAAGTCATGATGAACACACTAGTGCTGTAGATTTCAATTTGGAATTTTGAAACATGAAGATAACAGATTGAAACTGATAACCTTTGGTCTCAAATGTGAATAAATACAAATACATGCCTGATTTAAAACAATCCTGAAAATTAAGAGAAATTTTATGTTTTTTTTTATGTAGCTTACCATTTCATTTTGTTTGTTTAACGTTTTGAACAGATTTCAAACCCAGCCAGAAAACTGTGCTTAGACATGTAAAGGAACTTGCGGCATGGTTGAGAATGATTCAAAGTAATATCTTTTGCTGATTTAGGACAGTGTCTCAGTTCCTTCTTTCCTGTAGGGTGCATAAGGGTATGTCGCAGGTAAGTTCATGTAAAAATCTCTATTCTTGGTTTGTGTGCAGGAGAGCGACCCTTCAAGTGTCCATTTGAAGGCTGTACCCGATCGTTCACGACGTCGAATATACGTAAAGTTCACATCCGCACGCACACCGGTGAACGGCCTTATATCTGCCAAGCAGAGGGGTGTGGGCGTGCTTTTGCCAGTGCCACCAACTATAAAAACCATGTCAGGATTCACACAGGTAGGTTCCTAGCTTACTTTCACTGGCTTACAGTCCTGTTGGGTGGGAGGAGGATGGTGTCTAGACTGTGCCAGTAAAACCCTGTAGTGCTACCATGTCCCAGTTCTGAGTTTACTGCATGCAGAGGTAGAAAACAGAAATATCTGAAGTCTTCCATTATTAGCTTGTGGATATTTTCGTTGTATGCAGAGGTGGAATTTTCCATATCTGAAGCCTTGCGTTGTATCATGATGGAGTCCTTCTCAGTGTGTGCAGAGGTTGAATTTTCCATATCTGAAGGCTCGCATTGCATCAAAATGGGGTCATTCATCTATACGTATATATTTTGGGAATAAAGTTTATGCCATGACCTAAGCCTTATAACTTAAAAAGTGTTTTACCCTCAAGTATTTTTATAACTATCTTAAAATAATGCATTGCTGGTGGTAGTCGTGAACCTGTGGTATGAACAGAGAAATTAAAATAAATTATTGGCAGCTGTATTGTACACTAGGGTAATCTAGTTGGTGATGTTATGCACTTAGGTAGTCTTGTTCACAAAATGTGCTTCTGCTTAATAATCTATTTGTGCAAAACTCCTTCAATGCATATTCTGGTCTTTATAGTAGAAACCAAACTTTTGTTGACTTTAATCCGGATCAGTACTTACACCTTCTTTCCTGCCAATAGTCAGCACCTTCCAGTAGAATTTCTACTGGCTGTTGGCACCACACAGGCTGCATGAATTTAAGTGCCATCTAGAAATAAAATTACCCCCCCCCCTCTCCCCGTACGCAAATGGCAGTCTTTTGGAACTTGATGAAAGTTATTATTTCTGTTTACACACAGTGTGATCATTTCCTTTAGCTTTTGAAAAACATGAAGGTCTTGCCCAGGTTGGTTATGGAAATATGTTGGATATGTTCAATGTGCATCAGTTCCTCTATTAATCTGTTCTTTTTTGACCTTCTGTTGTGCAGGTGAAAAGCCCTATGTATGCACAGTACAAGGGTGTGGGAAAAGATTCACAGAGTACTCTTCGCTGTACAAACATCACGTTGTTCACACACACTCCAAGCCCTACAGCTGTAACCACTGTGGCAAGACTTATCGCCAAACATCCACGTTAGCCATGCACAAACGAACATCTCACGGTGAGGATATTTTGCCGGAGACAGAGGCACAACTATTTGCACAAGAACAAGGAGATAGAGGTACGCTTTTTTTTCTCTATTTTTCAGCATCAGTTAATTTGGGGCATTTTATGAGTTAACTGATGGTCGATGAAAGTGAATTCATGGGAGATAACAAACACTGGTTGCTTGTCTTGCTTGCGTTGAAAGAACAGTAGTTACTTCTCTTTGGGTCTTGCACGTACAGTTCCCACGGCTCGCAGCGATTTTTAGAAGATTGTACAATGATGCCATTAATTCAGCCAATTTTTGTCAGTCCTCTGTTGTTTGTTCTTTTACTGTCAGATCAAAATGTATTGCTAAAACCTTTAGATTCCTTCATCCCCTCCCCAACCATCAAGCTTTTTGAAAAATAAGAATGACAGCACCTTATGTATTGGTCTTTGTAAGCACAAATCTTAAACAGAAAATAATGCGAAAAATTAAATTATAAAATTACACATTTTTTTGGAAGATCAGTTTTTGTTCACTTCTTGCAGATGAAGAACATGCAGAACCAGCAGGTAAAAGACAACGCCTGCAGTTTTCCATTGGTGAGGGGGATGGTCAGGGTCCAGGTGAAGACGGGGAGAACACGCTGGTCATCAACACCTCCGACTCACAACAGGTGGGCGAGATACCAGGGCGCGGGAGTGAACTTGCCATAGTGGTGGTGGGCACGCGCACATTCCAGATCAGCAGTTTACTCCAGAACAGACTGGAATGCCCTTAACAAAATATCACCAAGACTATAATAAACAGGAACAACAGAGGAGCCAAGCTACATTAAACGACGCAGTCAACAGTTTCTGAGCATTGCCAAATAGGTGTTGTCCCGATGAAGGAAGTACTGCCCCGAAACTGTTGACTGTGTCGTTTAATGTAGCTTGATTCAGTTCCTGTTGTTACTTATCACCAGGACAGTGTGGACTGTCCAGACATCTTTCCAACACACAGCACATTCGCACTTCCACTCGTGCGCAGGTACACTTCAAGATGCAGCACGCACACATCAACACATTCACACTCGAACATAGACACATGCAAACGCGCACATACGCATGCAACGACACACACCCGTCGACACATGCAAATACAGACATTAACACATACGGTTCAACATATGCACGCGCGCGCACACGCACACGTGACACTAAATATACCACTTCCTTCCTCCCCTCCCCCGCCACCTCGTCTAGACCCGAGCCGTACCACCAAGGCATTGTGATGCCGATGTATGACAGATAAAGCAGCGCGGACAGCAGTTTCCTTGTCCCCATCTCGCAATGGACGCCACAGAGTGCAGACTCCATCCGTCGCCAGACAGACGTTTATTTTGCTCGTGGTACCGTTGCCTCGATACCGCCATCACAATGGCGCGGTTCGAGGTCATTTCTGAGTCTGGGGTTGACTTGCAGACACCATTTGACTGCTTGCTGCATAAAATAGTAACTGAGAGGCAGACGTTTCATGAAAAAGCAGTGCGGCTTAAGTTGTAAATGGGGAATCATTTCAATAATTGCCAATTCTGATAATAATAATTTTGATGTAAGTACCGAACTCAAGAGAAGTGCAGGTAGTGACCGAACCATCCCAAGTGTATGTGGAGGGGGGGGGAGGGGGGTAAAAAAGAAGGACTCAGCTGTTGCAGGCAATGAAATACTTTAAATCAGACTGATTACAGCAGCAAAAGCAGGAAATCCTCTGAACCTTGTTAGAACACATAAAATCCGTCAGCGAACCCCCACTGTAGTCATTTTCGGGTTTTACGTATTGCATCAGTCGCTTTTACCCTCGCTGTCCGCCTTTTTTCCGTGGAAAGGTTCGGGTGAGGTTTCTACCATTTATGCCGGTGTTTACGTTGCAGTGTTTTGTGGGTTTATAGGCTGTTACCTCCCTTTGTGTCCGCAAAACGTAGCACGATGCGGTCAGCCGTCGTCACGGTCCAAAAGCGTTGTGCTAACGCTAAAGAGGAAACATGCGATTACCGGGCGTAACTGCCGTAAACTCTCGATAATCAAGTGTCTCTTGCGTCAGAGCAGTGTTTCCGGACAGAGCATGTTGCGTAATGACGCTCTGTCTGGAACTATAATGTAGTTTGTCTTGGGGGCTATAGATGGAGCTTTCTATCCCACTAGCCGACGCGCATTGCCCAAGCAGACAGCAGTCGACAGGTTACAAGAATACCGACAAAACTCTGTGGGTGGCAATTGCAAGCATGGCTCTGGGGCTAAAAGTCGCCTGTCTTTGATGGGACCCGGCTTCAGTTTTACTTTCCTGATTTACAGAAGATATTTGCCCAGAAAGGTCGAACGACAAGAAAGAACTTACGGAGTCTCTATACCGAACGACCCCCAGCCCTCCTCGCCCACGCATTCTTCCCATGAACCGTCTCTTTGCGTGCGCAGGTGTCTCGAGCGGTTTTGTGGCTGAGACTCGTTTGAAGCAGAAAATATGAGACATTACGCTCAGCCGTTTGTTTGTGCTCCGTGCCTGTAGATCAAAGACGGTTGTTAGTGGGAGAAAGGACTTATTGGCCTATTAGCCCTTCTTATTCTTAGGACATTTTGAGTGACCTCCCCATGCGCCTAGGGAGAGTCTGAACAGTCTTTTGTATTAGCCAATCAACGCAGACTTTTACGAAAAACATTAAACAGTACCAGATAAAATTGAAGAGTCGTGCGAGAATCTAGTCGGGGCCGCCTTTGCGCCAGGCGAGTTTAGTACCAGAGGACAACCGATACTTTTGGAGAAATGTGTCTGTGTGCCATTTTCTTTTCACTGCTTTGTTTGGTGGGGAGGCAAGTTAGAATAGTCCTACCCCCCTCGCGAAGGATTAAGAGCACCTAACCGCACTATGAGTCTGGTCACGGGTTGTTTGACATCTCTGTCTGTCTTGTGCTGTACTCAGAACTCGGCATTGGTCACGCTGCCAGCCCAGGTGACCCTGCAAGCTCTTCAGGGCCAGGGACTGTCCAGCTTCACTGTGGGTCAAACAGGTCACCAGGTGCTGGTTGTAACTGACCCGGCGCAGCTAGAGGCTCTTCAGGTGAGTACACTTGCCATTCGACACAGAATCCTTGTTTTTTTTCTTCCTCTTCAGCACTTCGTCATTTCTTTATCTTTTTGCCTTTTCCTCGTTCTCCTCCCCAGCTTCCTCATTCTACCTTCATTCCTGTGTCGGTTAGTGTGGTCAGTGGACAGCTGCGTCGTTTTCAAGTTACGCATACCTTAAAACATGGATAAATCACTTCTGTGTCTTGCTGCCATGTAGCCAACATGCTGCATGATCGCTTTATAACGAGAAAGATATATATATATATATGTTGTACACCTGGTCGTTTTATTTTGTTTCAGCAACTGGCACAACAGCATCTAGATGGCGGAGGAGTTCTGGAAGCTGTTTCCCCTACCGCCACCCCCGCAGCCTCTTCGGCATCCGCCAGTAGCGTCAGTACTCTTCCGTCCGAGGCCTCCATGATAGTCTTCCCCACAGAGTGATCGGGGAACCGCAGCCCTCTGGCCCTCGTGGTGTCTGTCGGCGTGCGTCTCGTGTTGAGTGAAGTGAGCCCGGGCTGCGTGCGTCAGGTGAAAGGAGCATCTCCTGTTTCTGTTTGCTCATTAATTTGTGAAGCACGCAAAGAAGGCAAAGAGACGTTGCCATTGGTTCGTTGCCTGTGGACCATTTGTGATGTAATAGCTGCAAGGTGCGGGGAACTCTGAGAAGCAAAAAGGTCATTTTTTTTAACCGGACGATTTGTGCGGCTGGCTTCAGTGAACTAGATACGTGACTGTCTGGACAAGAAAGAAATGAATGGTGCTAGCAGCGCGGCGAGAGAGAGAGAGAAAAAGAGAAAACTCCTAAGATAAAGGAAGACTTGTTTTCGCTTGGAGTTCGTTGGCTTGATTCCCAGTTCTTACCGACAGTGGCAGGAAAAGCTCATGTATGTGGGTACATGTACAAGTTTGATCTGACTTCAGAGCATTCCCTCTGAAGTGTTTTCGTGGAAATAAATTAATGTTTGGAATGTGGATGAAATGTATATGACAGTGACTTATGCATAATGAAAATATCACGTGGTTAACGTTGAGAGCGATGTGTTGTTTTCCCTCGGAAGTGTGATGATGTGAACGTTGACTGCAGATTGGAAGGACTCGTGTTTGCACGTTATAGGGACTCGTCTGTTTGTATGTTGTAAAGACTAGTGTGTTTGTATGTTGTAAAGACTAGTGTGTTTGTATGTTGTAAAGACTAGTGTGTTTGTATGTTGTAAAGACTAGTGTATTTGGATGTTGTAAGGACTCGTGTGTTTGCATGTTGTAAGGACACGTGTGTTTGCATGTTGTAATTAATTCCCTCCTTCCAGTCTGGGTCTGGCGTTCGTTGGTTTTTGCATTAATACATGTTTTCAGTTGAAAAGGGAAATGCGAAGGCTCCAAAGGTCCAAGATTCTGTCCTGTGTTGTATTATTTCGCGATACTGGCAGAAAAATGGCTTCTTGGTCCAGCCAGGGGAGTTTTTGGAATGAAGGGAGTCAAAAGTTCACAAACGCGTTAAGGCTGACCATTGTCTGGTCGATAGCCGCCTGATATAAAATCTGCGCATGCCATACAGCAGCTGAAACTGGTCGTCAGCGTCTATCCATCGACAATCCCACAGTCTGGGGTCACATGACGGTAAAAACTCGGCCATTGCCTTTTGGCTCTGACCCTAGGTGAGAGTACGTTCCTTCCCATGCGGTGAGCTTGTTGATCCAAGTAAAAATGAAATCGTTTTGATTGATACGAGAAACGTTTTGATTAGCACAATGCTGGAAGGCAGGTCATCTCCAAGGTATTAATACGTCACTCTCGAGGCATTAATACGTCATTGTCAAGGCATTTAGCACGTCACGAACACGTCATCAGCTGGATCTGTGGTGTTGAATATGGAAGGTCTGTGGGGGAACAAACCGTTTTGGTAATCGCTAGCAAAACCTTGGGTACATACGTATGTGTGTCGCGCGTCCTGTAGAGAGAACTGATGCTCTCTATGAACACTTGTATATGGAGACAGTTACCTCTTAATGGTGGTAATTACCTCATCTTCTGCGCAATCTTGCACGGTCCAAATCATTTACAGCCAAAAGCTTTTGCATTCAGCTATCGTATCTTGACCTCGCCTGCTTTAAGGCCGGCCTCATCTAGCTGTAGGTAATCTTCATTATGGCTAACCAGTCATAAGGCAGCTGTGGACTCCTAGTATTAACTGCCATAAACTTTTGGTTCCAGTTTCGTAATTTATTTTGAAGAAAACACGCAGATCTACCCGATCTAGAATTTTGGAAACGCCGAGTGTGACGAATAGGTGGTTCAGCCACCTTATTTCAAACCGTGCAATTCGGTATATTCTACTTCGGTATTTTCCCTGAGTGTTCTTCGATACACGCGAGTCGTTTTGATACAAGTATGCGTGCAGTGGGGCTCGCACATACAAACACCTCCCGCCTCACACGCGCACGCACGCACATAAAACGTCGTGTATAGGAAAGTGTAATATGCTTTGCTTTTGCTAATGTACCAGTGAACAATGAACAAAACATGCAGGTCTTTTAATTGCTTTGCGGATGTGCACAAATATAATTTATAGGCTGATGTATAATTTTTAATGACATGCATATATCTTTGTATACGTATAATGTATATGCGGTACATGCGCCTTTTTTCGAAAACTTTTGAGTGTTTCCTTTTCAAGCCTTGAAGTGCGAGTAACAGTCCCGCTGTGTGTGCAGTCGTGAATGTACTGTTTTCCTTCTTTTCAGACGCTTTTGCCCGTCTTGTGTCGACCATCAGAGCATATATTGATCGTATATGTGTTGGTATCACTGCTGAGTTCCCCCATTATATTACCTCATTTGCATAGCGTTCCGCGGGAGGAAAAATTGCTGAATGCCCTTCGTACAATGTCGTAACATGAGATTAGTTGATAAGAAAAGAACGGCCTTGCCACCGCTTTCCTTACTCGCGAATCATTTCCAAGGATCTCTTGAGCCGCTCAGCAAAACCGGGCGGCAGAATGGACCTCCCGATGCCCGGGCCAGGAGATTAATACAGGCGCAGATACGAGCGACCGACTGATATCACATCACGTCTGTTACAGTATGGGCACGTGCAGACGTTCGAAGGCACGCAAACGCACGACCGTGCGCGCGCACAAATGCCTACGCCTTATTGAGGAAAGGGTTTTGTGGGGATGACAAGGGCCGCACACAACAGTATAGAGTGAAAACACAACAGTATAGAGTGAAAACACAACAGTATAGAGTGAAAACACAACAGTATAGAGTGCACACAAGACAAGCAGACGGACGGACAGACACAGACATGTTTGTTGATTATATATATATATAGTAAATATACGTGGTTGTGCGGACTCAAGCATTTTAGCGTAAGAGGTAAACCTAGATTGCTCACTTTCTCGTCTGTAGTCGTGATGTTGGAGTAGGTCTTTTTTTTCTTCTTTTTTTAAAAGTCGTAGAGTATGTGGTGAAGCTGCTGTGGCTAACACAGAATTAACCGAAGTCTTTGCCGCGCGCAGCTTGCGTTAAAATTTTACCACCAGCGTTCATTCGTAGGGGGAAGGTGGTCTCTTCGGATGTGGTGACACGAAGCAAAAGATGGAGCTAAAAAAACAAAAACGAAACACAATACATGCGTGCTCCTGTGTCTGTTTCCTTGTATGAAATGAGACAGAAATCTCTATAATCCTCTCCAAGAATCCAGGCTTTCAGGTGACGTCAAAGTTCCGTGCGCCATTAATATACGTTTTGCTCTCTCGTTTAAAATTTGTTTCTGTCTGCTGCATCAGCGATTTGCATTTCAGCAATGCCCAAACATATTATTCCACTAACTTGCTAGGATTTCGATACATTACGGGAGCTCTTACACGCATTTCTTTCAGACGGTTTAGACAATAAGATTCTAGACATATTTATTTTAAAACCTCGGCTTCAGGTTGTTTTTGCTCAGACGTTGATCATTGTGATGTCAGGAATCACGTTTACTGGGGGATAGGAAGCTGATATGCTAGAAGTCACTGGCGCGTTTAGAAATGTTTCCAGTGATTGTGAATAAATAGGTGTTGTGAATCGAAAACTAGTAGCAGCAGATCTGTTTGTGATGCGAAGGTTAGATTCCAAGCTTAAGTCCCCTGGGTCCTTCCCTTCCCCTCCTAGCTTGGTCTTCGACTGTTTCTCTCAGGATGCCAGCGCGGCGTTCGCGAAATAGTGCAAGGGGAGGAAATTCACGGCGAATACTTCATCTAGCGACCCCTGGCGACAAAATGCCACACGGATATCAGAGCCTGGAAAGGGGAGAGAAACAGGCATTGAGAGCCCTAGTGAGGAAAATTCGCTTCACTTCCTGAGGGTAATGCTTCGTTCAGCTGGTCTCTGATCTGCGCCTGCACACCGAACACGATTCTTTCCCTTACCTTTGTCCGTCTACCCAAAATCCTCTGCTTTCGGCAGGCAATTTTCGACCAGGAAGTGCTGTCTAATTCAGTTTTAATCGGAAATGCGACACACCCCAATTTTCGTCTATGCTTTTCTTCAGGAGATAAAAAATTTCTCTTTGTTACAACATAAAAGCCCACGTAAGGAATGACTTCGTACCAGTGTCGCTTTTAAAGATTCCCCTCCCTCCCAACACATTCATTTAGCACACTTCTCTGGCATCCCGTTTACTTGTCCAGGAGAGAAGCTGGAGCACTGAAACAAATTGCTGTAAAGGTCAATGTAACGGCAACATTCCCTAAAAATATTCCCAAATTAACTCGCCCTAAAAATTGGAGACCTAAAAAAATCATTTCAGGTATCTGCCCAGGGTAAGGCTGCTCTGGTAAAACATAAACTCTGAACTTAAAAGAGATAATAATTTCGACTTCACTGCAGACTTCCTTCATAACAAGAAAGATATGATTCAACATCACCTCAAGGCTTTTGATTGTGGATTTTATAGTACCTTCCAAAGCTCAAGGCGCTTTACCTTAAGAAACACAAATATACGAAATTCACAGACACTTTGTCGTCCTTTCACGTGCTGTATATGAACAAAGAGGGGCTCTCTGTCCCTGTGAAGTGTTCTTTTAGGCAGACAAAGAGGAAACATGTTTGTAGTTGAGTACATATGCCGACAATTCACATTTACGCACACACAAGCACGTTTCCTGTTTGTGTAAAAGAATATTTTTATACAGTTTATTTTTCTAGGCCATATTTACCCAAAATGCACGCTCGCGGTCTGGACATATCTGCCGCACAGTGCGCGCACCTGAACGCACGCACACACGCACGCACGCACGCACGCACGCACGCACGCACGCACGCACGCAAACACATATGTGGATGATGCAATACACCAAATGTGTCTGAGCTGTCCATTTGTTTTGCTATATATCTGTATGCACATATGGGTATATAGGCATATACATACATACAGCAAACAGATGGATAGATCGGACAGACTTGGTTTATTACATTAGTTATGTAACCATTTTAAATATCTGCAAAAACATTCTTGATAATTTTGTTTACTTTATTACATACTCATCACCCACATATATCTCTGTATAGTTATTTTTTTCGTAAGGATCTCGGGTACCCACCAACTAACTTCAAACATATCACAATAATATGTAAAATATTTTAACTAATATTTGGGATAACTATAATATCTAGTATAGGGTATTTCACAAAACGATCCAGTTTGCTATGTTTCTATTTCATTTCTATTTTTTGCCTTAGATCTAGTATTGTTCTTTTTTTTTTGAGTGCCCCATGATCTGTGCTGCAAAGACTGGGATCCCTTACAAGCTGCAAGAAAAAAAAATAAGTAAAGAAAGGGGAAAAAAACAAAGAAAGAAAAAAAAAAGGAAAAAAGAAACCAAAAGAAAGAAAAGAGAACTATGAAAAGAAAGGAAAGGACAGACAGAAACAGGCAGACAGACAGAGTAAAACGAAAAAAACTAAACATGAAAGAAAAAAGAAAGGAATGAAAGATTTAACAAACGGCAGAAAGTAGAAAGAAAGAGAAGAAAAGAAAGAATTAACGAAAGAACAAAATAAAGAAACAAAAAGGAAAAAAGGAGACAGAAAAGAAAAAAAAGAAAGATGTAAGGTGCGCGTGTGTGTCAGTTTATCTGGAAGTGATATTAGATATTTTTCAGCGAAAGCAGGAACGACAACCCGCAGACTGCAGTAGAGACTGCGACTCTGATCTCGCGAGACTGCCGGCAAACGTCTTCACCTGACTGACCCTTTGTGTTGCTGATTGCAACGCTGTATGTCGGAAAGTCAGTAAGACAGCAACATAAATGTCTGGCCACCGGTGGCTGGAGTGCGGCTGGTGGGGGTAGGATGAGGATCGAATCTAGCAGCATTCGCGCAGTCACGTGGGTGGCCTTGAGATGGAAGGGGTTAAGAATGCTGGCGGCGGAGGTGGTGGTGGAGGAGGACACAGGAGGAGAGAGGAAGAAAACACTCCGGCAACTTTGATGTGGCGGCCGGCTGGGCGGTGATCGGTTTGCGGGAACACCACAATTTCCTTGAAACGGAAGGGAACCAACAATACAGAGGTGTGATTTTACGGTGTTGTCGGTGCTGGTGTGAATGTTTATAAAATCATACTCGTGCGCGCGCGTGATAATTTATTTTATAATAAAACTTTAATAATAACTTACATAGCAGTTCTTGCTGGCTATTGTGCAGGAGAATTTTACGCAGAATTGAAGCAGTCTGTGGGCGACCACCAAATATACTGGGAACAGAGGGATGAATGCCCGATATTTCTACAGGCTAAATTTTTTAGTTGCAATCTTTCTATTATGTACAGTGCAACTTTAAAAAGCACATTGCTTCGTGAAGATTAAGACATAACAGCTGGACCATACCTTCAGATATCGAGAGTAGAAACTCGTATGAAATGTGTGTATGGCCAAATGAACCATGCCATTCCTGGCAGCAGCAAACTTTAAGTGTTGACTTAAACACATACAAAAACTGTGTTTAGTTACCTGCTGACTGCATTGCCCATACGATTCGAAGCCATATGGACACAGTAGAGTTGTAATATGCTTATCCTATTAATTCTACCGGATTTACCGGATGCATAACTAACATGTTGTAACGCTGTTTGGGGTATCCAGTCTCCGACGTGTTAAGAAGTTTACACCACTATTTAGCCGCATGGTGAAACGCGTCAATAAAAATGGAAATGTACCACATTCACTATTTAACCGCATGGTGAAACGCGTCAATAAAAATGGAAATGTACCACATTCACTATTTAACTATTTAACCCCTAAACCCCCCTCCTCCCGAAACATCCCCCTTTCCCAACCCCCACCTATCCTCTACTCCTAGCCCCCACCCTAACCCCACCCCTTAACCTTCCCCTAAACCCCCCTCCTCCCGAAACATCCCCTCGCCCTCCCTCCTTTCCCCCCTCCCCGGAAAGACCTTCGAAATATAGCTCGCCATTTGATTGGCTCCGCTTTTTACACATCCTAAATATAGCTCGTCATTTGATTGGTTCCAGTTGTTCTGCGCTTTTACGTGGCGCTTTTTCATGGTCGTTAGACTTCTTCCCGCATGTCGGACGCCGAAGTAGTGAAACCGGTCGAATCTTGTGTTATGAACAAATGTATTATTGTTTAGCTGTTAATGTTGTGTTTCATTTGAATATATATGTAATTTGTTTGTATGTTGATTCAATACTTTAACATTTTTGGTTAAATTTTGCAAGGGAGGGTACTCTGTCGATCACCCATTGCTTGATGGCGGCCATTTTAAAAACACTCCGCTCACTGTAGTGTGCGTTATCCGAAAGTGATTATTTGGGTTTGTGATTGTTGCCGGTTGAACGATCATGAACAATCAAGGCTTTGTGTATGCTGTCTGCTTTTATTTGGCATCCCAATCTGATTACATGAAATGTATGAGAAAGTATAGTTTGTCACTTTGTATACTGTATACTGACATTTACTGGATTTAGCATTGTTCATTGATTTATTCTATTGCAATGTAAGGATTATTGAGGTTTTAAGAAAATCTAATTTAAATCTGCTTAAAGACCCAAGCACACTTCTTGGAAGAGACAGAAAATACACTGTTCATGCATATGTTCATTTATTTTGCAGGTCAATATTGATGGCCTTTCTTTATATTTTATAAAAACAGTGTCACTAAATTTTGGCCAATTTTAGGGCGAATTTTAGATCTTTTTTCCTCGAAAACTTTTGTTATAGGGCTTTTCTGTGACAGGCAAAAACCAACAAGTGTTAGAAACGTGTGCATGATTTTGTGACAAAATGCGCACATTACAGAGCTTTTGTGAGTCTCTCTCTCTCTCTTTCACACGCCCAACCTTTTTGTTGTTGCTGTAACAGGTCATAGGTGTGGAATTTTAACTGTGCCTAATGAAGTTTAGGTTTATTATGCATCAATAACATGGTCTTGTAAATTTGTTTTTCAGGATTCTATACCGCTGTTAAATATTCTCGTGTTACATTGTTATTTTCTGACACATTTTAAATTCCTTTTTTTTCAAGAAGACAGAATTTACTTTAAAAAGACATATTTCCTGCTTCAGGAGATTGCCCAGAAACAAGTTCTCCGCAAAGAGATCAACTTGCTTGGAAACTCATTGCAAGAAGTTGACGAACGTCTGCATGCAAGGTATTACTCTTCCATTGACATCCACAGAAGCGGCCCACTTGCAGGAGTGTCTGGTATTAGAGTCTAGTGGATACTGCATGCAAGGAAGCAGTGGTAAGTTTTCATACTTTTTCCTCATAAAACTCATTCTGCATTTTTGTGGAACTGTGTTGATTCAACAGCATAAAGAAAGCTGTTAGATGCATACTACACAATGCTCACCTATGCTATGCAGCCACTTTTCGATGTAGAAAGCTGGACCCCCCTCCCCCCTCAGCCATGGATAACAAAGAACGTCAGATCACATCCCTGGCTCCTCTTAAAACACTCCTTATCAGTGTCCTACTCCCTGTCTGACTGTCAAGGTATTTAGTGGCAGTTGGCGTGGAACAGGTGAGGCTGATCAAGGTCCTGAATGCTGCCCCACATACTGGGTCCATGTGAGTTGTGACTGATGAGACTGCTCTTCATATGGAAGCTGACTCCGGCAGAGCTCTCCACAAAGCAGACTGCTTTCAGCAATAGTCATCATACGTGCGGACTCCATATCTTGCCCATGTTGCTTGGGCTGTTTCTGCTGTAAATTTAGACTGATTCTTCTTGTAATGTACGGGACTGTTTGTTGCATTTGCTTGTTGAGACTTGTTTGTTTTAGCTCCTTATTAAATTGTTCTAAACATTGCCGGTGCAGCATCTGAGCCTTGTGGGTGTGAGAAATTTGAGACAGGCAGTGTTCAACGTTATTTCTATGGCCTTTGGTTAACAGCTTGCTGAATAGTACTGCTGAACTGGAGGGTCAAAAAGATGGAGTTAGATCTATCAGGCTGAAGATCTGTATTTAGTAAGTACAATTATTAGGGTTTTAAAAAGTGGTTGTGTTAGGGTTAAGCCAAACTTACCTTTATTGTTCTAATTGAGTTTATTACTTTTTCACCGTATTGAAGAAAATGAATTCTAAGTCAGATTCTAGATGCACTTTCCTGGAATTTATTTCTACTGTTAAAACATCATTCACATGAAAACTATTCACAAGCACGACGTACGTCCTCTTCGTGCCTGTATGGCTGCTTCCGCATGCAGTATTTCAAAACTGCTTGTTGCCTTAAAGCCACATAGTTCTTTAGCTGATGTAAAATATACAACTGCTTGATGACACTGGTCCTGCAATGGACAAAATAACCATAGGTTGCAATGAGTCACCCTTGTGAGACATTTTGGACAGAGCATTTGAAATGAACTGGATCATGGAGCACACTTCAGTCTGACCTGAACATCTGAGAATATTGCCTGACCAATGTTTTGGTTTAAGACCTTTGTGCACCATTGGGTAGTCAAGACTACCCAGCCACAGTACAGTATGCTGACACTGAGGTAGCCAGTAAGAACTGCATGGGATTAATTTGTGCGATGCGTTTCTGGTATTTAGCATTGCTCCTGTCACTTTAGAGATTTCTGTTGAAGAATGATCGAGCTATATTGCATTGTTTAAGTGTTATTTGAACTAATAGTTTTTGTTTATTTGTTTTCAGAGTCTGTTTGCCCGCATGACCTAACCAAAAGTTCAACTGCCCTGTCCCATTTACACTTTAACACTGAGCAAAAGCCAACAGTAATTAAGTCAAAGTTTACATGTAACTGTAAGAATAAACGGCTCCGAGCCATGAATGCGCGGGAGGTGTACAGGAAGAAAGACTACCTGCCTGCAGTCTGCATACGGGCAGCAGTATAACGTATATGCAGGGACTATGTGGGGAAGAGTGCGGCCAGCATACGAGAAGCGTACGGAATGGGCTACGTATTTGTACGGAATGCAGTAGGTATCGTATACGGGAACGATACGTGCCGTATACGGTTAGCAGTACGTTGCTGCGGGTTTTATAGGACCGTCGTGTGACGCCTTACGTAAAACCGCATGCGGGCCGTGTAAGACTCATATACCGGCCCGCATAATTGGTCGTGTTCAGACCGCATGCTGACCGCAGCACCATTGCTACTGGGGTACGTCAGGACATCATTACATTAAAATTATCGAAGACGTCAGTGTAACCAACATGACGTATTAGTCTTGCCCTAAGTAGTGTTGGGCCGTTTCTCATTCAAAGCCGCATGCGCAGGATGTCTTATCAGTTGTCTGTGGAACAGGTCCCAGTTAAAGTTACTCATTTCAAGTCCCAGTCTGCAGTAATTAATTATGGCAGTGGGGTCTTCAATACAGTAACGGGCAGGGACCAAATTTTGGGATAGGTTAATGAATCATTTGAATTCTGATACCAATTGAGTTGTCTTGGTTATGTTGAGGGAGAGAATTCCAGTCAACTGTTGTCTGTGGTGTATAAACGACATGAAAAATTATAGTTCGTGCGCGAGGAATGCCTCCTTCGGGTGGTGTACCTACGCTTGCTACAAGGATTGTGGGAGAAACAAGTGGTGGGAGAATTTCTTGCAAGTATTTCGTGCAAAGGACATCAATCATCTTGTAGTAAAGGAGTAATATATGTTCCCAACGTCTGTCTTTTGAGCTGCAGAAGCCTGATTGGTTACAGTGTTGGTAATGACTAGTCTCTCATACTCTATTTTGAATCTAATAATAATTCTGAATTAGTCTTTGACTTGCTGTTGGACACAGACAATTGTCCATTAAATCTGTTGTTGGTCTTTAGATTAATGAATGAGGTAGACTTAGTTTCATTGCGACTACGGGCTTGTGTTTTGGCATCATGTACCGCGGGCAGTTTGCTCTGGTCGTTCAATTCTTGTTGATAGTATATTTTAACTGGTTTGTTTAAATACTTCTTGACGAGCTTACAACTTAATAAATCAAGTGACTTAAAAAGGATTCTTTTAATGAACACAAATGACGAATGACTCTCCGACAGACGGACCAACGAACTGTTGGACTGGCGAGCCCTCTGCCAGACCAGCGGACGGCAGACAGAAAATTGAGAGAACAACTGTTATAAGAAGGCGGGGTTGGCAAAGGATGGGGAAATAAGCCCATGAAATTAATCCGAGCACGAAGATTCACAGAAACATGAGCAGAGCTCCATAGAGCTGATCCACTTTAGATCAATGACAGCGTTCGCTGCAGCTATTCCGAGCACGTTCCCAGCGTGCTCTGGTCTTGGTCACGTGCCCAAGATCCATGATCTGATCTGAGCTTTGACTGGTGGGCGTTGATATGACGTGCGCCTTGGCAAAGGACCTGTTGCTGCTTGTGCTGACTCGCAGAGATCTGAACCCTGATATCTTGGATACCGATTGGTTGAACGATGTGTGTGTTGGTGGGCGGCGGGGGTGGGGTGGGTGTGCGTGCGCACTAGAGCCTCAGTGAAGGTAGCTGTGTGTGTGTGTGTATGAGAGAGAGACTGAGTGTGCGCGCGTACGAGGGCTTTTCGTATGCATGTGCATGTTTACAGCTGTGCGCGTGTGGTAGAGTAAAACGATCATGATTGGACGTTTCCTTATTTAAACAAATTTTTGGCAACCTGCCTGGCTGGCGCCAAACAAAGTCTCACCCCAGAGACAGCACAACATCCGGGACATTAAATGTAACATAACTAATGCTTGCGTTGTGCGTATGCCATCGTGGGCTAATGAAGAGTGCGTATCGATTATGAAGAGTCATAAACAGTTTAGAACTCGTCTCAAAAGATGGCAATACTTCGGTCCGAACTTGATAGTAAATTAAGGACTAGTCATAAAGCTTACACTAGTGGTTTTACTCGAAAAAGGCGTATTGCTCTTTTAACATTTAATGGCTTTTTAGAGTAAAACATTTATAGCTTTTTCGAGCAAAACCTCTAGTGTAAACTTTATGACTAGTCCTTAATTTACTATTAAGTTCGGATCAAAGTTTGGTATCTTTTGCCATTTTTAGCTGAGACAGTGTGCTTTGTGTACGCGAGGCCATTTGATTTCTGCTTTAATGGGGAAATAGAAGTGAAGGGGAAGCCACTCTCTTGACTATCAATAGAATACTTCAATGTTAAGCTTCAGGCCGAGTCCACCGCACCACCTGACCGGAAGCTCATAAAGCGGAAGCTGCGCAGAAGAGATAGTAGCATGCGGCAGAAAAGGAACTCATAACTCTTTGATAAAAATTCCATTAACCTGCGGATAGACAAGCGGCTGGCCGGGTGAGAAGGCCACGTTTAATCACTCTGTGTCGGGGAGTATTAAATAATCTGACCCATCCAAGCGTTTTGGGTTGCCCAATCAGTCGTCTCCGAACCCCTCCGCGCGCCAGGGGAACAAAAGACATTTCTCAACAGATCGCGATCACATGACACCGACACGTGACGTCAGGATAGGTGGCTCGCGCTTGTTTGTGGCTGGAGAACGTGATCTCAGTAAGGAAAATGGCAGGCTATCTGCGTAGGTATTTGTTGAGGATGTGCGTCAGATCCTACTAGTACCCACAATGCCAGTGTCCGCTCTCGTACGCGTAGCAGCTGGTGTGTGCTTTTCCTGAAAAATGATTACCTACCTTAGGTACCGGGGATGAATACGGTAAAAGGTGGGGAAGGTGGTGGTGGTAGTGTGTGTCGGGGTGAATTCTAGTGGTCCATTCATAGCCGAAGTTTCTGAGGCAATGCATTGACATCTGGTTTCTAGTAAATGGAAAGCCCCACAGTTCCGAAAACTCCAGTACGAGTTGCATTTGCATATTTCACTGCCGTAGGTGTTCCAAAGGATTAAATCCACGTGAGCGCGAGACAGATTAAGACATTTTCTCCTTGAAACTAAAAACTTCTGACACTTACTTTCTGCATTGGAGGACACCTCCTCCCTCCTCCGGGCTCTTGTGTAGACCGAGGAGGCATTTTATAGCCAGCTGATGGACAAAAGAAAATATTGCCATTTCCTAATCTTGTAAAGTTACCCCCGCCTCCCCGCCACCGGCCGCGCTCCCTCCCAGCTCTGGCTGCTTGATGTGGTCGTTTGTAGTCTTGGATTGTATCTTTTATTCTACCCGCTTTGCACTGATTTTAATATTTGTTTTAATGATTATAGACAAGAAATCGGCGACCGGAGATAAATGACAACTGTTTAACTCGATGTTCACAAGTTCCTGATTAAAAATCACTCGCCTTAGTTCAGAACACTTAATAGTGAGAGCGGATGGCCGATAGAGAGGCTAGAGTGCTGGCCTCCAAATCCGAACGCACTGGTTTGATGCCTGTGCGCCGCACCACACTATAATTTTAATCACTGACGTCCGAAAGTGGTTCTAGATTTTAACAGTAGCGGCAGCAGTTAGTCTCCAAGAACTAGCAAGAGTTTGAAGAAGTCTGTCTGGAAAGATTGTCAGTTTGGGGTAGGGTGGAAAGCAGTCATGCTCAAAGAGCTGTTACGTGTTAGAAAAATTGAGTTAGGATGTGTGTAAAATCACTGCATGTCCTTTGCACTTGAAGCACAAAAAAGCTGCTTTCTGAAGCTGGATTATCTGCCTGCGGCCACAGGCACTTGTGTCAGGTTTTCCTCATACATCAGCAGGTTGTTTCCCCTTGTCTACCTTCAGCATCATTCACTAGAGCACTGCAGATTCATTTATGACTCTACTTAGGCCGAGCTTTCTCAAAGTGCACGTGTCCCCTTAATCATACGATAAATGCATCCTTCCCATTATTTCTTGTCATATGTCCCTTTCAGAGCACGGGTAAAACTTGTTTTTACAATGTCTCTTCCGACGATGTTTCACTAGCTCCTAGGATTTGTCCTTAAGGCCACGCGGCCTGCTGATAACTATTACTGACCATTCAAGTGCACGTGTCTCACTTACTTCTACTTGTTTCCTTTTAAGTTTGTGTGTCACAGAACCTACGACGTGAACCTACAATAAAACAGCATAGGCTAGCGGTTCCTTCAAGATGTTTAGGTCATAATAAAGTCTATCCTGTGACAATGATAGCTATAAATCTGTCGCCTTAATAATCACGTCAGTTTCTTTAATTCTTAATAATGATGTCAATCGTACACAATCATGTAAGCGAAGTCACCATGAATTCCTTGATAATAACATCCATGCCAGCTACTTGTAAGCGTTTGTTCGCTTTAAAAGAAGGACTTTGTAGTGGCCTGGATAACTTTGTATAGTGGACACAAGGTTACCTCGAAGAAAT
Source organism: Lanistes nyassanus (assembly GCA_004794575.1). NCBI lineage: Eukaryota > Metazoa > Mollusca > Gastropoda > Architaenioglossa > Ampullariidae > Lanistes > Lanistes nyassanus. The sequence continues at coordinate 1,121,834 of SMGT01007812.1, forward strand.
TAAGAGGAACATTATCGAAGACGGCCATGATGATGATGACGACGACAATGATAATAATGATGATGATCTGACATAAGGAAAGGCAAGATAATATTTAAAAATTTCTCTAGCACGTACTCAAACAATAAATCTGTAACACTGTGTCCTCCAGAATGCTGCTTGTTTGGCTTTGAAAGTAGCAGCTACGTTGTGCTAGTCAAAGATATGTTGACACCCCACCCAAGCCCCACATCAATGGGTGTTGTAAGCTTGTATCCCGATTACACAGGCAAAGAGGGGAGGCGTTGTGGTGAGGCGTGAGAGTGCAGTAGGCCTTTCACGTGTGCTGGATGGTGTGCGTGCATACTCAGGGGCGTGCGTGGATGAGCATACACGATCGAGCTTGCACACACACGGACTTGTGAAGGCGTGCACGTGCACACCGTAGTGCAATTACTGTCAGCTTTGTCTGTGTATGAAGCCTGTGAGGGACAGAGGAGACAACTCTTGTAGCCCACATCGACCCTCATGATGACCTCTTGCTCCCAGCACAGGGAGTGTTCATTATGAGCTATTGCATACACACAAATTGATGACGAACACGACAGCAGCATTCATTATTCGTTACACCCTAGCGCGAGGCCGAAGACAGTCCGCAATGAAAATTATCTATGTGCGTTGGTCCGGACGAAGCCGCTATATCCACCTCAGACAAACTTCCTGGCAAATTACGAGGGATTTATTTTCACGCTTGTTCTTTTAAGACCGCGGCTGCTCCGGTCCCGACAAGCTTCGCTTCACTATCGACGACATTATGGGCGGCCATGACGTCAAAGATTTTCCTGCGTCAGGAAGAGAGTAAATCTCTAGCCAAAGTCTGTGGTTTTATCCGGTCGCAAATCACGTGGCTGATGGAGGTCTCCTTGCCATGTGCGCGATATTTTCCTTTCTCTACTCAATTCTTTTTTCCCCCAGGGAATAGATACTTCAGGAATAGAAGAGGACTTACTGGGTGGGGGATTTTTTTCGTGAAGTGGGATGGTAGTGGTGGGGGTGGTAAGAAAAGACAGAGGAAAAAAGGAAGGAAGGGACTGACAAAATTGTTTGTATCCAAACAAAAAATTTCTCTTCCTGATATTAATCTTGAGTTTCCAGTTCATCATGTTTGAAATGACAACTGGCATGTTTACTTTATTTCAGATGTCAACACATGTAGACAGTCAGATCTTATTCCTTCATTTGAAACATTAACTGCGTCTCACGTTGAGTTCGTTTGTTTCATCAACACTTCGATCATATTATGGTCAACGCCCAGTGACTTTTCAGTGATTAATTAACAGCTACTGTGTATAACAACGTGTTACCTTTATTAAGTAACTGCTCTCATCAAGACCGAACTAATAATTTATTGTTTAGGGCAGGGACCATTTAATTACAGATGTATATTATATATAGACTATAGATGTATAAGGGCATCAGTCATCTTCCATGCCAAGATTGAAAAAGAGAGTGAAATCCTTGGAATTTTATGCCGGCACCTTGTTCCCTACCCAAACCTCCACTTCCCTTCTTTTCCGCCCACGCTGCATTCAGGTTCAGACTGGAGAGCAACAGGGAAAGTTGAAGGTTTGACGGCTGCTCGGACAGTCTGAGAGTGCTATAAATATTACAGCCACTAACCGACTGCGAGTCGTACGAAGACTGCCACAGCGCTACACACACTGCTGGCACTTCAAAATCACATCGTCATCGTGGTCCTCCTCTTCATTACCAACCAATCCCCCCCCCCCCGCGCTCTGTCGCGTTCGGCCCTTAGACTGCGTCTACGTTAAAAAAATTTCTATGAGACTACTTTCCCAGAGGGAGGCAGGGAGGGAGGGGGCGAGAAAACCAAAGACGGAGAGGATGTACCTCTGCATCGAGACAGAATAAATACAATTTTCCACCGATGAGAATACACCTAATCCTTTGGTACCCTCTGCCTTTAATTAAACTGCATTCAGAGTGTTTGACTAGACTAAAACAAAACTGGTCAAGTATGTAAGTATTGGGGCTTAACCCCGTGTCAGCAACTAAGGCTATATCACGGCAGAACAAAACTGGTCAAATTTAGTCCTTGTAAAAGTTATTAAGAACTCGTTTAATTTCGATCGAAGCTTTACCTGAGAGTCTGTAACCGGAAGGAAAAAGCTTCTTCATCAACACAGTCTTCATATATCTGCCTCTCCTCCATCTACCTCTCTGAGCATATATATATATAGATATATATTCCCCTCATGACCTGTTTCATTAGAACTTGTAAAACTATGCCACATTGGCGTCAGCTGACCAGACCGCAATGTTATTCCCACTTCACTTCTCTGCTAAAGAAGAGTTTGCTTTGATCAGTGCGCTGGCAGAAACATCGGTTAGTTCGAGCGAATGCTAGATGAGAACCGTTTCGCAAAGTTACGAACGTGTTCTTAAGAACTCCAGGAAATGACAATGCCATAATCATCTGAAGGCAGCGCACCCTCAGCTTTTAATGGGTGGTTCAGATCTGGACAGATTTCGGGCAGAATAAAAGGACTGGACGGATTAACGCGAACAGCTAAACATCATGAAACCGCCTTCAGCATGTAACTCGTCGCACTAAAACATAACGGTGGTGAGCTGGGGTCTGAGGCAGAACACAGTTAAGACCTCTAACTGATGGTTAACACAAAGCAGTCGGCTTAGTCAGCCAATCTTCGTGTTTTAGCTGTGAGAAAGGCGGAGCTCTAACGGCCCGTTGTGCACTTGGTCCCTGACAGACAGCAGTGAACGATTGTTTTCAACGGCAGATGCTATTTTTAATGGGTTTACCTGGGCTTGGCTTGCTCCTTGAAAATAGCAGAAGACCTTCAAAAATGTAAATGCTCTATCAAAATTTTCTTAACAAACAAACTAAAAGAAACATACAAACGAATGAAGGAATGAACAAACGAACGAACGAACAAACAACCAAATTAAACAAAAATATACAAGCAAACAAACATGAGAGAGAGAGAGAGAGAAAGAAAAGGAAAAAAAAATTGTCAATTTATTATCGACAATATTTCAGTTGGCGGAAACAAAGAAAGCAACATTAACAATACCTTTTTTTGTATAGTTACTCGTTCTGAAATGTTGATGATTGCTACAGCGAAAAAGCAGAAGACGCCAACGGCAATGAAGGTGAACAGTTTTGTTGTTGCTGATCTGGTTTGGAATTATTGTTTCAGAAGAATTCAGAAACAGGAAAACAGACATGCTGCTTACCTCAGCGGAAAAAACACTTTTGTTGGTGGTTGAGGGAGGTTTAATTTTTATTCTTTGTGTTTTATGGTCCTTATCCAAAAAATATATATTCACGCACGCACACATAATATACAGGAAACACCTATAAATATGTGTATTGCGGTCATAATATGTTAGTAGGGCCTACTGAAAAGACTACAAAAGGTTGTTCCCTTGTCGAGAAAAAAAACATACACTCACATTTCCAAATCACAGACACACGAAAACTAATCACCACTCTAATATTCCTGTCTTATGCATGCCAATAATTGTAAGTCGACTTCAGTTACCGGTGAGTAATCACCGGAAATATGATCTGCGTGAGTCAGAACTAGATAGCTTCTTATCAGATCTTGTGTTGCATCTCTCGCCCTTGAAAACGCAGGATCGGACTAGATAGAGTCTTTGTTGTAACCAGCTGACTGAAGTCTCTAAAAACAGTCTTCGCTCGACGAAGTCGTTCTGTGTGAGACAAGCATAAATATAGATTTCACCACATTCTCTGCAGCGGCAGCAGAGCAGTTTTCCTCAACTGCGCGTTTGTCCATGTTGACAGCTGTGTTATGCCTGCGCCGACAACGATTTGTAGAGCTGATGAAACTTGGGGTCAGACAACAGCTTGCGTGGGCATCGGGCCTTCTGGGGCACACACATATCTACGGAGGTATCTAAACGACTGCACATACGTTATTCATGTTGCTTCTCCTTGACAAGTCCGCTCGAAGAACAGAGGAAAAGAGCTTTCTAAATCCTCTGCAAACATCAGTAGGCAAATAGAAAAATGTAAAAATCGCTTCTCTTTGTCAGAAGAAAAAAGGGAAGGAAAGGAACAAAACGAATAAATAAAGACAAAACAAACAAAAAAGAAGGAAAGAAGACAGGAAGGAAAACTAAATAAAAAGTAAAAAATAAAAAAATGTATAAAAGAAGGGAGAAAAAGAGGGAAAGAGCAGAAACAAAGACAGAGGGGAAGAAGAAAAGAAGTGACAGAAGGAAAAGAGAGGAATAAGGGAGGGAGGGAGATGTTAAATGGTGGTATTAGTTTTTCGCTGCAAACTGTAAAAGCAGCTGCGCAGACGGGCAAATACATTTAAACTATAACAATGTTTTGAGAACGTCATTGGCTGTGATTTTCGGCTTTTTTACGCATCTTTGATTCCGGGGGAAGAAATGCTGACTGCTTTTAAATGAAAATTGATTCTTCTTTTAAACACTTTAATTAAAAAAACGCGTGTGCTTGTGGGTGTGCGTGGGTGCGTGCGTGCCTGTGTGTGTGTGAGAGAGAATGAGATAGAGATAAAACTGCATGAGTGATTGGACCGTAATAATAATGTCGTGCATATCGTGTGTTTTAATAATCATCCTTATTTCATGTCTGTGGGTAATAGCGGGCTAGTACTGTCGGTTTCGCTAAATATGACATCCTTAAATTTTTCACAAAGCACATTTTTTGCATGCAAGAGTTAATGGCGTTATTACAATTCAAAACTTAGCATAAGATGAATACTCAAATTTTTATGTTTTTCAAAATGAGTTCTCACCTTCACTATTACGTGGCAGAGCTGCTGGCATATGCCTTGCGGGTGAGAAACCGACCAATCGCAGGCCAACACGTGACTCTTCATCAGTAAAAAAGCGGTGAGGGCTAGTCATCAGTCACGTGGTGTGATTATGTGCCTGGATCATAAGGCGTGGAAAGTTGGGAGGGGAGAGGGGTCTGTGGCCGAAAAGCAGCGTAATTGGCAATGATTGCCTGCCTATTATGTGGGCCTGCCAAGCCTACCTTATATCCTATGGCAGTAAATATTTTGATTGGCCACGCGGCTGGAGGAATGAAAATAATACGCGACCTGCATTATGCTGCAGTCGGTCCGCAGGACGCGTCCCGTCGGCATCCGCGCGGAAATGAAGCGGGGCCCAGCCTGCGCCAGCAATAAGTTTCAAAGAAAGTTGACAGCGCCGGCAACGTGGGCAGCAAGGCGTGTGCTTGGCTGGGCCTGAAAACTGCTCTGCAGATATCTTTTGACATCTGTTGACGTTAGACTCTTTGAAAAAACAAAGCTGGCATTCGCTGGCGCCATGTCCAGTCTGCGATATCCCTTTAGAGGCAAGAAATGTTCTTCATGAATTAGATTCTGGAGGGTATGGGGATAAATAAAGTTATTTATTTGACATCTAACCTTAGACGTTGATTGGCTGCCCAAAAGGTAGTGCTTAGTCACGTGTCGTTGGCAAGGAAACAGCAGCCAGTGGCAACTAGATGGCTATTAATGCCCAATAGCCTTTTTTTATTATTGAAACCAATCGCTTTATAATAAAATGTCATCACTAGTTTTGGTACTATTACTGGAAAAACAAACATAAAAAATCTACATAAGCAAACAAGACCCCCAGACAAGTGGAACAAGCAAGAACAAATACAAAGAAAACCACACAAAAGTCAACAATATAACCTAATATCAAGCTTCAAACGCATGCCCCAGTCAACAATATAACCCAATATTTAGCTTCAAATAAACCCCACAGTCAACAATATAGCCTAATATTTAGCTTCAAACGCATGCCACAGCAAACAACGCAGACTAATATTTAGCGTCAAGCGTATGGCACAAAATAAATCAACTTGATTAAGATTGTCATACAGTTTTTGAAACGTCTTGTCTAGGACTTCATTATTTTGAGTATTTTTTTTTTAAACTTGATTGCAACCTTTAAAAGATCTAAAGTTTAGAGATGAAAATGTTGTCATGGTTAGAGAGCTTGCTTTTGTTCAGTGAGGAAGGTGCAATGCTAACTGAAGCTTCTGGTAGGGTCAGATAGCGCTTAGAGTAGCGGTCAGCCAGCGATCCACCTGTCACCACAGGTCAGACAGGACTGAGAGTGTCAGCCCATGATCCACCGGTCCCCCATGTCAGACAGGACCTAGAATAACTGTCAGTGGTCAACCAGTCCCCATGTCAGAGAGAGCCTAGAATAACGGTCAGTGATCCAAGGTCACCCATGTCAGACAGGACCTAGAATAACGGTCAACGATCAACCAGTCCCCGTTTGTCAGACAGAATCTAGAATAATGGTCAGTTATCCACGGTCCCTACGTCAGACAGGACCTAGTTAGTGGTCAGTGATCCTCCATCAGTTCACGATGTAAAATAAGAAAAATAAATGTGATCAACCGGTGGTGAAGGTAAGTGGACTGGATTGCATGAACGTTTGCATTTGACTTCCAGTCAAAGGAGCGATCGTAGAATCCGATTAGCCTGTGTATTTTACATGCAGCTTTTACTTACGGACAGGGAAAAAGAAAGCCTGTGCAACCTGCCCCATGAACCAGACGTCTGGAAGCAGAAGACAGTTGGCCAAAGACAGTCGTAAAAAATAAACAAAAAGAGGAGGGGAGGGGGACTATGGTGGCGGCCACAAATAGCCAGTAAATAATAAAAAAAGAAGCAGAGGGAATGAAGATAAACGATAGGTTTTTCTGATAACAGTTTCTGAGAACACTTTAAAAAAAGTACTGGGGGTAATACTGGAAGAAAACCCGCATTTACACGAAGAGGAGTCTCCCGCATATCTCTCTCGCGCGCGTGCTTCTTCGAAACGTGCTGCACATGTACACACATACAGACATACACACGTACACACATACAGACATACACACACAGACATAAACACATACATACACACGTACACACATACAGAAATACACACGTATGTACATACATACATACATACATACATACATACATACACACGTACATACATACACATACATACATACAGAAATACACGTACACACATACAGAAATACACACGTACACACATACAGACATACACACATACAGACATACGCACATACAGACATACACACGTACACACATACAGACATACACACGTACACACATACAGACATACGCACGTACACACGTACACACATACAGACATACACAGGTACACAGGGACACATTTTTCTTCAGCGTCTCAGACCCTTCCTAGTTCTTGCTTATTGCATCTGAACGCCACTTGCATGTCAGATGTGCAACAGGAAAGAGTTTCCAAGACTTGTCTAGCTCGATAAGAGAGAGCCTACCACACGAGACTGAATCTGTGTGCGATGTAGCCAGTGTCTGCATATGATCTGCAATTGTCTGTGCGCCTTTGTATCCTGTTCTTCCACAATGACGTCTGCTAGATTTCCTTCTTGATCATGCTCGTGGAAAAGGACTGCTATGTCACAAGGCGCAGAAATTCTTCGCTCGCAAAATACAAAACAATCGAACGTTGTACTTTGCTACGAAGCTACTTTTGTTGTAGCCAGACACTATGCATTATAATAACATTCACTCACGCATTCACACATATTTATGCACATACACAAACACGCACATTACCAAGCATTCGCGCACATTCAAAAGCATCCGCGTACATGTACATATACACATGCACACAAACGCGCACAAAAACAGTCATGTATCTGTTCTTTCTCCCAAACCCAGTGCATCTCTCCACATGCACATGGCGTCACGAACCAAACCTGAAATGTCACAAGAAAAAAATCCCTTCACCATACCCTGTATCTACACCGTCTTCTTCCAAACAAGCTAAGAAACTAAAAGTAAAGGGTATTAACAGATATATTAAAATTGGCAAAGCTTAATTGCTATTTTGGTACATAAGCCAACCCCACCCCCCCCAAAAAAAAAAAAACAGGACCAGTGGCCTGCCAAATGTATTGCATAGTTCCTTAAACTATAGCTGACTAGTTCTAGAGCACTTTCTCCAAGATGAGTCAAGACAGAGTTCAAGAGCAAACGATCCACATACGATCCAGGCTGTTTTTGACCTTTGTAGTAGCAAGCGCGTCAAGAAACAGGAATTCAAGCCGACATACCTACACAAATGCGCAATCACGCAAACGGGTTTGTTTACAGATTTCAAATGCTCTCGTGGGTTGTTTGCAATGTGCAATTATTTCATTTTGTTATGAGATTTCTTCTGTTGATGTTATCTGATATGTTTTCTTCTTCAGAGCCCAAATTTGCCGTCCACAAACTGACAAGTTTCATACCACAGTGTTGTAGCTGAAGGAGCCTGCTGCCCACCCCATCCATTTTTGTCTTACAAAACACGCTAGTAACTCACGGACGCTTGACTTAAAGCAGACGGAAAAGAACCCAATACTATAGTTCCCCCCTCAGCCAACGCTCAGACACGAACAGGAACACTAATTACTGAGAAAGTCGGAAAAGTCGGATCGGAAATGGAGACCTACATCTAAATCTGTCCTAACACTCTTTGAATGACAAACAGGCGAGCACAGGTTTCCACAGCCGAGCACAGGTTTCCACAGGCGAGCATAGGTTTCTATAACCGCATCTCCATCAAGTTCATCTCGTTCTCATCTCTCTCCTTTCTGCGTAAGTGCATTGGTGCACACGCGTGTGTGGGTGTGCTTGTGAGAGTGCGTGTGAATGTGCGTGTGCGAGTGCGTGTGCGTGTGTGTGTGTGTGCGCGTGTGTGCGTATGTGTGCGTGTGTGTGTGCGTGTGCGTGTTCAAAACCTGCCCTTAGAAAGACTAAAAGAGCCTTTCTACAGGAAAAACTGTCGCATTATTTCAAAAAGAAAGTCTTGCATTTCGGAAACCTAACATCTTATTTTCGTTCTGGGCGGTATCTTGACACGGTGAATATTTCGTGTTTTAAAGATTGTCTCGTAAAATTGCTTTAAAGTGTACTATCTTTAATAGGAATGTTACTGACAAGATACTTTTAACGAATAATTACAAAAGCTGTTTGTCTATACTATGATTATAGTAAAACCGAACATGAACAGGATTTTATTAAGAAAGGTTCTCTTTATGACAATCTTAAAAAAACCACTTGTATGTCTCTCTCACTGAGATTCATGCTCACAATACTTTTATTAAATAGAACAGTTTGATAGAGTCAGAAAATTAGGAACTTCTTTTGTGCTTTTTAAAATAGAAGTTTATTGATAATCTCTTAGATAGGTCTTAGGGTATGCAATGATGTGCTGGTGTCACTTAAAATTGCAGAGATGACTAGAAATCGTGGGAAATCTTTTGTATTATAGCCTGTGTTCAAGAGGCTGAAGACATAAAGAAGAAAGTTTATCATTGTCATTGTTTTTGCCTACCACGCCCTGATAAAAACCCAAACATAACCTCACAAAACGTGACAATCCTTTCCTGATCCATTTCTGGATACCCCAGATTCAGACATGGCTCCAGTGAATTAGAGCTTTTGCGTGCTGTAGACCTAACCTCCCTCCATCGACACCCAGTGAGCAAACACATTCTGGATTTCCCTGGTTGCTGGGTGTTGCACGTTCTCTTGTGTTTTCCGTGCACTTCTTCGGCTGTTGAAAGAACCGTAACTCTTATGAGCTGTCGACTAAAGTGTTTATATCATTGCCCCTGCAGTGTTTCTTATTCCCGGGAAGGACCCTCCCAGTAAGGCGTACAACAGTTCTGTTTGTTTAAAAATTAATATTAGCCGACGGGTTGTCCAAAGAAATTAAACCAAAACACTTGTAAATTGTTTTTCACCTCTCTCTCTCTTTTTTTCTCTCTCTCTCTCACACACACAGAGGTATGAAACAAAGGCTGCTCGATGTAAATGGATAAATCTTCCCTTGGGAAAACTTTTAGATGACACCATGTCGACAGCTGGAAATAGCGAAAAAACAAGTTGAAGACGTCAGTCAAACGCCTGTCTCACTCCAAATAGACAAACAGGAAATAATATTAAGGCAAGGGTACTTTGAGAGTGACGGTGCTTCCCAAACAGACACAAGTGGACATACATACGCAGCCAGCCAGCAAGGTTCTCATCGCAATAGACTGGGAGAGGGAGGGAGGTCAGTCGAATAAAGTAGGAGTCGATACTAAAATAGACAGCGGGTGTAGGGGCCGAAAGAAGGAAGGAAAGAAGGAAGGAAGGAATTAAAAGTCTTTGGCGGATGCATTTACATACACGCGTGTTTCGATATGAAGTGACGACCGCATTGTGCTTTTCTGTAGAAAGACTTGAAAGCCATGGTTCATACACTTCCAGAATTCGGCAGATAAAGGTAAGAGTAAAAAAAAAAAAATTGAGTCACTTACAGGTAAAAAGTGGTTTCCTCTAAGTGCATCTGCTGGCTTTCATCGTTTTTCTTTTAACAATGTTCAAGAAGTAAGCTTTCTTCATTCTTCGCGGAACGACAGAACTCTTTGAAGGTGGTTCCACATTCATGTCAGGGAGAGAGATCAAACGCTGGATATGGCGAAACCAAGAAAGTTTGTTTCCTTTGGGTTTTTTATTTGATCAATAAAATCTTCTGGGGTAGAAAACTGTTTGTTTTGTTTGCACAGAATATCTATTGCCAGTGAAAGAAATTTCAAGCCATGCCTCGATCTCCTATGTTTAGTCTGGTAAGACTTGATGTAAACATTGTTTATGAGGTTTTGATGGCTCGCTAAAAAGCTATAGAGATCGAACTGTTTTACAGGTCTTGTACGACTCAAACAAGTGCGTTGGTGATGCTTCTACTATGACTGGATGTATCTGTTCTTTGCTTTGTTGGAAGACAGTTATTAGAATGCAGTCCTGCTGGAGGAGGGTGAAACTTAAGAATAAATGCAAATCAGATGTTGACAGTAGCGAATCTTTCGCCATGGTAAGCTCTAAAATTTTCATAATTACAGTAGGCGGAAACAAGCTTTCATTAATGATTGAAACTTGTAGAAAACACATCAGTTATACAGTTGGGAGCACGCTGGTAACGTCCAGGTATAACAGGTGCAATAAAATTTCTGGAACGGTACAACAGAAATTTCTTAAGAAGTTTACTACTTTCGATGAGGCATCAGGTAGTCATTTCAATGTAAATGTTCCAGAAATCGCAAAAGATTTTTCATAAGGAGAATGTATGGAAAGATCTGAAATACGCTAGTAAATTAGAGAATTGTCTAAATTGTACTGAAGTTTCCGGAACTGCACAGAGACTTCAGGAATGCTAATAAGAGTATTGGGAAACAAAAGCACAGGACATCAAGTTTTATTTCAACCACTGACAGGATAATAATGGATCAACGCAATAAAAGGATAATCACTTCAGTAAGTTAACTTTGGTTTTGGAAGCACTGTGCTGTTCTATAGTCACAGAGTATATATAATCTATCCTGGGAGTTACAGACAAATAAGATGACAAAGATCTGTAAAAGAGATGGCTGGCACAGCAATAACAGTTTATACGAAGGACTTCAGGTGTAAGATGCAAACAAAGCTTTTCTTTTCATTTCCAGAGTAATATTAGTATATCCTTTTTTGTAAATAAAGGTTCTCGACCATTGCGTCAAGAAACAGATTATGTAAATGGAAAACAAATATTTTCGGAGACTATGGTTTACATTTGCGAAGCTATTTAGAATTGCTTATACACATAGTGATTTGTTTTCTTACGTGCCAGCTAAACAGGAAAAGGTCATTCATCGATTCCTCACATAAACGATTCCACAATCTCTCTCTTTGTCTTATAAGCTCGCCATCCTCTTCATCTTTTCCTCTTCGTTTGGGTCAAGATTAGTTTCAAAGGCCTTTCTCATAAGCAGCACGCAGTCTTGATATTGCCACGGTTCATAGAGCGTATTGTTAGAACCTAAAAGGATCTCAGTTAACGATAGCTTTAGCGAACAAAACACCAAAAATGCCCGTAAAGGGCGATTACTTTTGTCTGCTAATATACACGGCAACATTGAAGAACATTCGTCAATGCGTCAAAGTGAGGACTCGGCGACAGGTCGCTCGCAGTTACCAAAGGCTGTCCACGGTGTTCTGAACCGTGAATATTTTCTCGCAGGCCACACTTTGGTACTGCTAATTTCGAAAGGATCAATAAGAGATTCCCATTCTTTTCCCAAATATAACAACTTCATTTTTATATTTCTATCCTTAGATCATTTCGTTTGTAGAATCTTTATTTTGTTTTTTGAATTCTGCCAAAATGTTGTGGAGTCAAAACTTACTATGCTCGGCTTCATGAGGGGTATTTATAGAATACATTCCCGACTTCGACTACTGGCGTATTTGAGTCTAGAGCAGGCAGAACAACTTAAAACGGAAGGGGGTGGGGACAGCTCTTGGTTGGGTTTCATGACCGTTCGTATCAACCCTTTCCGCCATAAAAAAGTAGTAAGGGCCGTTGCTCTGTGTATTTTACGTACAGCTTTCATGTGGACGCGAGCTACGAAGTTCCGTGCAAGCTGGCCCAGACCTGAAAAACTCAGGCAGAGCGGCAAGCGGTTGTCCTGACTGTGTAAATGGAAGGAGTGGTAATAAAGTTCCAGGAGCTTCGAGCGTTTGAGTTTCATCTGCGCTGATATGAGCTTCGGTATGTGAGTGAAGGAGGGAGTGACAAGGGGAATGTGGAGTGAACAGGCGACTGTTGGGAGGGATGGAGGAGACAGCAGTGACTGATTGTATTTGGAAGATCACTGTATGCTTAGTTTTCAAGTTGCCTTGGTGAGCAGAGACTAGTGCTCTTCTACTCTTGGCTTAAACGTTTGAAAGGAAGGGGTGCAATAATCGCTAAAGTTTGAAAAAATATATTACTCTGTTTTGGTCCGTTATATCGAGTTGTAAGAGATGTGTATGAGTGCAAAATATTTTACAGTTGGCTAAATTTTTCACCTCGAGTCTTTTTCCCTTGAAATAAGATACGAACCAATATTTCAAATGAGGACAGCTTGTTTTGTGTACGCGGATCACCACCTCGAGTGAAGAGTGTTTAAAGGTTAACGTCTGTTTACTAAACAAGAAGTGGGATGTTTTCTCTTGTAGTCATTATTTGTAACCGTGTAAATGTTTTTAAATCTTTGTATCGCTTTATTTTTTTTACTTCTGTTGCAAGTTCGCTTGAAAAGTTTACAGGCCTTGAACGAGAAACGGTTCTGTTGGACATACTTTAGTAAAAATTTTCGTTATATTTGATAATATTTTTATGCTGTTAACTATAAAGAAAAGGTAACAGAAACTTGCGTTCGATTACGTTCTACTTACTGTGAACTGAGGGAGTGGATGGCCGAATGGTTAGAGCGCTGGGCTGTGAACCTGAAGTCGCTGGTTCGGTAGCCGTGCACTGCAGCAGTTTCCCCAGTCCACCCAGCTTGGAATGGGTACCTGACCCAATGGGTTAGGAAAGATAGGACTGCAGGGGAGAGAAGGTTGGCTTTGCCCTCACGATTCCGTGTAACACTTCCGTTCTCCACCCGCCTCTTCCTTATATCCACCGTACTCATCCAATCTCGCTAAGACGCCAACTCGGGAGTGCGCGTCCCAAACTTTATTTGTTGAACATAAACCTTTGCAGGTGGTGGCCGGCTTACCATGCAACCTATTCCATAGTCTAGTGGCTATTATAGGACCTCTTCTCTCTCACTACTGTCTACCTTATTAGTGACACAGACTGAAGCCTGCTCTTCTCTATTTTCTAACTTTTGCCTGGCAGCTAAAGGCAGTGGCTTCTTCCAGAGTATAGCTCCTTTGTACAGCTGCAGCAGAGGCGCATGTAGAAGATAGCCCTGTGGCTCATCCTCCCACTGTGCCCCTCCGATCTTCTCCTGCTAACTCCTGCCTTGGGCCTTCATGGTCAAAACTTGCTAAGTCCCATGGCCAAGCAAGCATAAGCCCTATGGGCTGGGCATAAGCCCGAGCAAGCTTCTTCCGTCTGTATCCTTCTCTCTCTTGGTCTCCAATCTGGATCCCTCAATTCTCGCATGTCCCCCTGTTCTTATTTCTCCCTACTCCAGCGCCCTCTACATCACATGATCTATTCTTGTAAACAGCAGCACGAGTTTCCAAGGCCAGCGACCGGACATTACTAATACATTCATGATCAGTTGTCGCCGTGCTGTCCCTGACTCTTGGACCTGGGAGGTTGGTTGACTACCTCCTTCCCCAGAACGCATTGTTCTCTGGGAGAGCACGAAATTTACTTCTCTGAACTAAACGACCCACCCTCTGGGTTAAACTGAGTGAACAACGCCAGTCTTATACGCCAGGTCTCAATTTCGTTACATTCCGGCGCATAGAACAGTGGTGATCTCGTACACCCCGACTTGCTTACTACTCAAAGCTCAAGGAGCAGACTTTACCTTACTGTTTCTGTGAACTACGTTAACGAAAGACTGAGAGTTCAGTTGACAATAGATTTCTCATACTGCAAAAAAGTGTTAGCAAAAGAGCAATACTTTCCAGCATTTAAAAGTATTTATGATTCATCTTTCATTTGAGATGCAGCTACGTTTTAAACGGCTAGTCATTTTTGAACAGAAAGAAATTTACTAAGCGTGTAAAGGGCACGATGATGCCATCCTTTAAGATGACTCCTCATCTCATGGAGTTCTACTTTTATTAACCTTACTTGGTTGGTTAAGGGGTGATAAGAAAACATAATATGACAAAGTGATGGATCTAGGCTCGCTAATTGGTCCTTTGGACATAAATACCTGCGTGATCAGAAGTGCTTGAAACCTATCGGATTAGGGCTGCGGATCTGAGAACGTCTGGAAGATATGTGGGCTGTCGGGAGTTGCTTTAAGCGTGCTTGTGAAAGGACTATTCGTGTCATGTCAAGACTACTTCAGTAGGTTCAAGTAAGAGGCGCAGAAGGTTAATGCAGAAGCCGGGTCGGTGTATTTTCGTTCGGAAGAGTTTCTATTCAATTAAGGAAAATGCAACAACACTCCCAACCAAACGATATTAAAAAAAGAAGAAAATTAGACTTTCTGTTAATTATCCTTTTGAAAAACAAAACAAAACAGAAAACGGGGTGTATGTTGTAATGCAGCCAGCTAGAAACAAATGAAAATGGGGTAATGAAGGGTGAGGCCAACTGAGTTTCATTCCGGATTTTCCTTGCAGGGTACAGACATTGCAGAAGAGAGGCAGGCAGAGGGAAAGAACGAGAGAATGAATGCTCAACATCTGTTGAGAGAAGTAGATGTTTCTGATACAATATCCTAATTTATTACTTCTCGTCTCCCTAATGGTGACTGGCAAAATGTTTTTCTCAACTTTGTTGAAAGATTGCGTCTTGTTTTTTGTTCTTTAGTCCATTGTCTGTTTGCATGTCTATATCCACGTCTGCTCATCGGTTCGACTGCCTGCATGTCTGCGTCTATGTTCACCTACCTCCCTACTAGGTTTACACGAAAAAGGATGGAAAAAGAGTGCTAACGCATATTAATAGTAGTCAGCAAACTAATAAGTGACTTTGTGAGCCCCTGAAACTTAGTGGGCTATTGGGCTTCTATTGGCGACCATTGTTTCGTATGGAACAGATCTCCGTTAAGTATTTTTCTCTAAGTTGTTCATGGGCCCAAGAGGGCGAAATAAGAAAGCCTGTTTGGAACCCTACAAACATTAGTTGTTTGTTTGCGATGTCCTAGATAAAGATGCAGTGAAAACCGTTGGTTAGGTAAATACCCTAATTTCTCCTTCGGTAAACACCCTCCTTTTTCCCGGTCTGCAGCTGCGATATCTGCGCCATTTCGTCTCAAGAATGAAACCACTCCCTTTCAAATATGATCGATATTGTGTTCAGCTGCTGGCTGGCGACCATATTTATTACAGCCACAAATCACGCGGTCGTTTTCTTCAAAAAGTTTTGTCCCAAGAAATGAGCCTGGAAACAAAGTTTCTAAGTTATTGGAAAGTAACGCTCTATTTTATGTGTGCCTGTTCCTATCGACTGCCTCTTCGTTTTCTTTTCTTTGTTGCGTGTGCACTGAGCCCGTGCCAACCCCGTGACAAAGACTAAGAACGGACACAAATCAACTGAAGTACTTAAGTTCGAATTTGCCCCTCTGTTTACCAGGCGATTCATTTTCTCCTCTCTTCCGCTCTCACTCCAGCTACTGTCTTCTTTCTAACCTTTCCCCATTTTAATTCGTATCCTTCTCTCCTCCCATAAATGTGTGTTTCTGCTTTTCTTCCTTTTACTGTCTTTTCTTTCTATGAAAAACTTTCTCCCCCTCTGGTTTATTTTTTCATCTTTCTGTCATTTAGCGTTCTGTCATTTAGCGTACTTTCCTTACACTGTGCATTCCCTCTGTCACTCCTCCTTGGCTCTCTCAGGTGCCATCTCCATTTTTCTTTTCTTCTCATTTTTCTCGCTGTCTTCGATCTGGCAGCATCTCTGAAAGCACAAAAAAGCTTTTTGTTCGACTGTTTGCTTTTTGGAATTTAAAATTAAAACTGCCATCCCCAGTTCCCAGAATCCATCTGAAACGTGTGACTACATATCAGTGGTCGTTATTCTCCGGGCGCTGGTACCAAGACGAGCTTCTTTCACTTTCTCCAACTAGCGGATGCCACGTTTCTATTTTTACTATAAAGACCTATTTTTACTATTTCTTATTTTACCAAGGTCAGTGATTCATGACAGATTTAAAAGAAATTGACAAGATACGAGATTGCTGAGAGATTATTTGACAAAACTGCTGATGATTTGATGGGATTGTTAGCAAGGTACTTGCGGAAAAGAAAAGTTTTTAAGTTACGTTTGAAAGTCTGTAGTGATGGGGAGTGGCGAATGTTGTGGGGAAGTGAATTCCATTGGGTGGATGCGGAGAAGGTGAACATGCGCTGTCCATATGTTTTTGTCCTGATGCGGGGTACTGAGAGAATGCGACCGTCGGAAGAGGAGCGGAGCTGTATCACTGGAGTGTAGATTGTAAGAAGTTCTGAAAAGTAGCTGGGGCATGCACCGGTGAAAAAATTGAAACAGAGAGTAGACAACTTGTAGTCGATGCGAGCCTGAATGGGGAGCCAGTGCAGAGTGCGGAGGAGAGGTGTGGCATGGTCTGTTTTGCGCGTTTTCAGGACAAGGCGAGCGGCCGAGTTTTGAAGTTTCTGTAACTTCTGTAGAAGATACAAAGGACAGCCGGCTAGCAAGGAATTGCAGTAGTCGAGTTTAGACAGAACGTAGGCACATACAAATGTGTTTGCAACCTGATCGGACAGAAGGTGACGGAAGCTGCTGATTTTTCTGAGTTCAGATTAAAAGCGGATCTGCAGATGCTGGAAATGTGTTTGTCGAGTGTCATGTTAGAGGTAATAATAACACCGAGGTTTCTTGCAGAGTCGGCGAATGGGATGTCGACATCACCAATCCGAACTGCCGTGGGATATTCTGTCACTCCAGCATTTCTTTTACTGAAGAGAAGAGCCTCTGTTTTTTCTTCGTTCAACTTTAGTCTGTTGTGGACTATCCATGCTTTGACACCGGATATGCAAGATTGCACACGATACAAGATGATACAAGATACAAGATGATACAAGATACAAGATGATACAAGATACAAGATGATACATGATACAAGATGATACAAGATGATACAAGATACAAGATACAAGATGATACAAGATACAAGATGATACAAGATACAAGATGATACAAGATACAAGATACAAGATGATACAAGATACAAGATGATACAAGATACAAGATACAAGATACAAGATGATACAAGATACAAGATGATACAAGATACAAGATACAAGATGATACAAGATACAAGATGATACAAGATGATACAAGATACAAGATGACACAAGAAGACACAAGATGACACAAGATACAAAATACAGGATACAAGATACAAGAGACAAGATGAGACAAGATGACACAAGATACAAAATACAGGATACAAGATACAAGATGATACAAGATACAAGATGATACAAGATACAAGATGATACAAGATACAAGATACAAGATACAAGATGATACAAGATACAAGATGATACAAGATACAAGATGATACAAGATACAAGATACAAGATGATACAAGATACAAGATAATACAAGATGATACAAGATACAAGATGACACAAGAAGACACAAGATGACACAAGATACAAAATACAGGATACAAGATACAAGATGATACAAGATACAAGATGACACAAGAAGACACAAGATGACACAAGATACAAAATACAGGATACAAGATACAAGATGACACAAGAAGACACAAGATACAAAATACAGGATACAAGATACAAGAGACAAGATGACACAAGATACAAAATACAGGATACAAGATACAAGATGATACAAGATACAAGATGACACAAGAAGACACAAGAAGACACAAGAAGACACAAGATACACAATACAGGATACAAGATATAAGAACTCTCAAGAGAAATTCGCACAGCTGCCAGCGGTTTAAGACAATTATTAAAAAGAAAGGACTAAAAAGGGATAGAAGGGCTTTGGCGAAGGAGGAGGGATTATGGAAAATCTCTGTGCAAACATCGAAACTGGATTATATCTTTTATTGCAAACCTTTTCTAGGACACTCCTGTTGTTAAACATACCAAACAGCTATGTAACCATAATTATAAAGTAAATTAATAAACAAAAGCAGAGATACCCATTAGAAGTAAAAACTCTCCAGTGTCTTACAAATAAACTCACAGAATACTAGCAGTTCTGCAGTCCTTCACTTGTCACAGAACAAAGCAAAGTTAACTTCTGCTAACGGACTTTTTCCTTTCGAGTGCGCCTATTTTCTGACGTTGACTCAGCTAGGCACGCGCTCATTTGAAGTACACGACAAGGAAACTGTTGCTTCATATGGATAGAAAGCCATATTTATGTCCGAGTTCAGGCTCTCAGCTAGATTAGAGGTAAAATTAATCCGACCCGTGGTTCGCTTAATCTGTTTGAAAACACTCATAACAGAACTGTATGTGTCCCGCTTTGAGAGAAACAAGTGTTTGTTGTGCACTTCATGAAGTTTCACAATTCTCGTTGTGCAACAATTGAATTAAGCCGTTGAACCAGGCAAGCTCCCGGGCTGAATGGCGTCGAGGGATTGTATTTGCCTTAAGTGCGTATAACTGCCCATAGGACCCGTTTATCCTGTGAAACTTCCAGGGATTTTTAGGTTTATGGACGGAACAATACGACTCCACTCATGCAGCACGGCTCTTGGTGCGTGTGCAAAACGATCCCTAGAAAACACCCAGCCGTCTCGAACCGATTTGGACAGCCCAGGACATTAGTCAGCAAATTATTACATGTCAGTCTGTCAGATAATGGCAGGTCGATCCCGCTGTCTGAGTCCGCGACAGACCCGGCCGGCACTGGGCCAGTCCGACTGAAAATGTCAGCGAAGCTTGCGGAATCAGTTGCTGTTGAATGAATTTTCAGACGCTTTCCACCCTTCCGCGCATGCGTGGTCTTGCAAGCTGTGGTTTTGTTTCCCTCGATTCACGTCACCGTGAGAGTTTTCTCGTATTAAGGACGATGCACACAGTGCAACAACGTTTGCATTTCCATTTCAGTTTCTGTATATTTGTCTTTAACTGCAAGAGGTGCTAGATTGAGAGAATACTTTTCAGAAACAATTGGTAAATTAATTGTAGGGTGAAAGCCAGCGGGAAGTTATTGAACTGGATCTGTTGAAGGCTGTAACGAAAGGTCTGATCAGATCAATCGTGACGTAATTTTATTATATTTCTGATATTTACTGCCGGAATAGTTAAGTGCCTCTAACTTTATTTACCTTGATAAGAAGTTGTGCCACTCGGTGGGGGAGGGGGGAATCGTTTGTTAAAATGTCTACATGGTTACAAACTTAAGGCACTGCCAGGACGTCAGTACTGCATGCCAGGTTTGTACATTTTTACTGCATGCCATGTTTGTACATTTTTACTGCATGGCATGTTTGTACATTTTTATGGTTTTGCTTAAGAGGTCGTTTATACATTAGTTTCACTGTATATTCATTGGACAGCCAGTAGGTGTCTCTTTCTTCTCTTAGCCACGCCCTTTCTTTATTCCCTCCAATGTTTACAAATAAAACAGGTGACTGCCGCTTGGAGGTAAAAACCTTTCTTAAATTTAAAACAAGGGAACTGGACCAAGCTAAGACATGACAAAGACGAAGACAATCTCCATCTCCGTCGCCTGTCCATTGTCGTTTTTTCGTCGTTTTTGTGTCGTCCTGATGAAGGGGTAGTGCCCCGAAACATGTAGATTGTCTTCGTCTTTGTCATGTCTTAGCTTGGTCCAGTTGCCTCCAATGTTCCTCTCTCTGTGTAGGGGTGTATATGGGTATGTGTGTGTTTTAAACTTTTGATTTATCAGATTCATAAAAAAAGAAGAGAGAGAGAGAGAGAGATTGAACAAACCAATAACAAATGTCACTGATGTCACATCTACTTTTCTCTCCCGCTAACTTCTTGAAGCGTGATTTTCGCCTTTCAGCCTTGTAACAAAAAAGTCGAATAAGAGAAGTATTATAGCCTTACCACCACATAAAAGCTCTAATTCATTGGAGCCAATCAAATCACCAGCTCTATTTCGGAGGTGTAACAAGCTGGGCCAATCAAATGGCGAGCTCTATTTCGGAGGTTTTTCCGGGGACGGGGGGGGGGGGGGGAAGGAAGAGGGGGATGTTTCGGAAGGAGGGGTTTTTAGGGGAAGGCGGTTATAGGCAGTATTATCTTCCAGGAAATTGGAACTTTTTCATTGGTGACCCTAAAACACTATCATATTTTATGTAAGACTGTATTTGATTGGCTCCAGTATTTTGGATCTTTTCAAGCTCTTACCTCTGACGCCAGAGTTTCTGCCGACGTGAGCAGCCAACCAGTTATATCCTTACATTTGAAGCCAAAGTTTCTGCAGAAGTGAGCAGTCGCACAATTATAGCCTTAGATTTGACGCCAGAATTTCTGCAGAAGTGATCCATCTCTTAATTATAGCCTTATATCTGACGCCAGAGTTTCTGCAGAAGTGAGCAGTCGCACACGCTGGGTGTGGCAGGGAGCTAAACTCCCGGTTGAGTTGTTAGCATACACGAGGGGTGCGCACGGCACGATGATGGGATTTTACGCCGGCTCCTCAGCCCTCGTCAATACTCCCTCCGCGAGCGGCCGTGTCCTTGAAATGCTTTTACGCGTTTAATGTTAGGCTGTCTCTCCTTCCTTCCCGGACAGGGGGTTATCTGCCACGAAAAATTTGGAAGGATGTCTTCTCCCCTATCGTTCCTGTCTGACTGGTAGCCCTTCGCACTCTGTCCCCATTAGTTGTCTCCCTTTCTGTCGTTCTTTCCTTCTTCCTTCTGAACTCAGTTCCCTTTTCTTTTTGTTCTCCCTTCCCTTCTCCCTTCTCGTCCGTCTTTTTTTCATCTCTGCTTCCCTTTCCCTTCTTCTTTGATTCCTTCTTTCTATCCCTTCTTCTTTTTCTTCCTCATTTCTTTTCTTTACTTGACTTTGCTCCCTTCTTTTTCCTTTCAATATTTCCTTCTCTCTTTTTTCTTTCTTTTACTCACACACTTTAATTTCTTTTAATCTGAGTAACGCGCTTTTTTGTTAAAAAAAAAACCCCGGAAAATTGCCAGTGAGGTTAGGCGTTCTTGAGTATCGGAATGCTATTTGGCATCAGAGCGCCAATTTTATTTTGCTGGGGCTATCTTACCTCATAGATATTTAAACCTTTTTGTGACTCACCAGTGAAAACTAATCTAATAGTAAAGCAGTTGAGCAATGCCAGTTTCAGCTTGGAGAAATCTGACAATTATTTACTCACACATCCTGGTCCATAAAAGTGTCTGATTGGATGCTGGCCACCCAAAGATTCTTGACTGCTTGACTGAGCCCTTGGCCTGTTTGCCCTTCAGCTTGTCTTGTGGGTGTTCGTCAGATAAGTATGGTTCCATTTCTACCTGTATGACACGCACCTACAGCCCATACAACGATCATGCACCCATGTATCCACAAGCAAGTAAACAAGGACTCAGGTACGCACCCACGCACACACCAGCCACCCAGTACATCTCCCTATCTCTACACACATATATGAAATGACAAGAGCGCAGGTATTATTTACATTT
Source organism: Lanistes nyassanus (assembly GCA_004794575.1). NCBI lineage: Eukaryota > Metazoa > Mollusca > Gastropoda > Architaenioglossa > Ampullariidae > Lanistes > Lanistes nyassanus. The sequence goes on from SMGT01007812.1 coordinate 1,144,023, forward strand.
CTCAGACGTCCACGCTGACATAATAACACCAAACAATAGCAAACCAAACCAAACAGACCGACCATCGACCGACCAGCTAGCCAGACAGCGATCCAGCCAAGTAACCAACCAAAACAACAACAAGAACAAAAAAACCCAAAACAACAACAAAACAAACAAAGCAACAAGACACATAAAACGGAGGAAAACAAATAACACTGAAAATATCGCTATTTCGATCAGTCGCGAAAGCCTTCCAGGCTGACACAATACTCTCCTGAATAAAATGCCGTCTAGGTAACTAGGTAACCTCAGGTCTTTTCTGGTAATCATAAAGATTACCAGAAAAGACCTGAGGTTAGCTAGTTGCTTTCTTATGACATATTGTCATAAGAAAGGGACTAGGTTACACAGACTATACATATTCTTTCTAATTCCATGTATAGATGTGAGGGGCTCTCACACCGAACAAGGCACTGGCACTTCTATCCAGTCCACGCAAGCGTTAGAAAACATCCAAGTTTTATAACATAGAGTGGAAAAGATGTTTTCGATGTTTCCCAAGGATTTAATTCTGATCTTCAAAGAAGAAAATAAAAAAACCAGAAGGGGTTTATGAGACATCTAGCTTCGACCTTGCATCACTGTGACAGAAATACTGCACTGACTCCCACGAGACCAAATTTATTACAAAGAAACATAACTTGCGATTCAAGAAAATGAACCGATGGGAGGTTTTAAATGTAAACCCAGAAGTTTTATGCTATGTTTAAAGTGCCTACGCGAATATATCAGTCCATACTATCTGAAACTAAACTTTCCGTTTTCTATTTATTTCCTTTAATGTTAACTGACAAAGAAAAAGAAATCAGACCACATGCACCCATATTTAGCTTGGTAATTTATCGAGTTCTCGCGGAGTAGAACGTGTAAAGTACAAATGAGCTCTGGGAGTTCTTGTTCTTTAGTTCGTAGAGTCCGTCAACGATGGATGTTGGCGGACAAATATACCGACACTGCACTTTATTTCCCACGTGACACTTTCAAAAGAACAGGCATCTCCAACGCTATGAAAGTTCTGATTAGGCGAGCAATAGCATGCAACGTCTTTTCCGAGGTTCGCTGGTTTGGGTCAAAGCCTTTGATACAACTCACCATCATTTTATCCACGTCATGCATCATCTCGCTGACCCTCACGAGACCCTTTGACGCGCCATTCACTCACTGCGCGTGCTTAAAGATAGCTGCCTGCAGTGTCATAGGGATTTGGAATTAAAAACGTTTAACGCCGTTTTTCATCTTGAATCTCTTAAAAACGTTTTAAAATATTATGGATATCATTTTTGTGCTATCTTGGTCAGTTGAATGAGACTTGTCGCTAAAGTGTAGCCGCTTACCTTTAAATTGTTTACGTTCTTAATGACAGTAGATTGGGTTAACAAAATCCACAGTTACTTGGTTGATGAGGATTTCCCTGTCATTCGATGTCATCTTGGTAAGGTGTTTGGGGAGGTGATGTCTGACAGTTTGACAGCTAAGACCTGGATGTCATAGAAGTATCTAAAGAAATGTCAGGAATGTAAAGAACTGAACGGAAGAACAACTACCAAAGCTATCTAATTACCTAAAAATAATGAGAAATTTACACGAGTCATTTTCTAAAAGAGATTCAAGATGAAAAACGGCGTGTTCTTTGAAGAAATTGATCATTTTTCCCCTGACACCACCTTCCATGCCTGCTATTTGTTTGTTTGTTTCTTTCGTTCTTTGTCTCGTTGTTAGTTACCTTCCCCATTCCTGAAAGGGCCTTGTCCTTATTGGAACAAAATTTCGTTGCGTTTGTTAGTTACCTGATATTCTCTTACGTCCTGTCTCTCTCTGCCGGCCTGTCTGCCTGTCTGTCTTATTTCCTGCCATTCTATCCAGTAGACGCACACTGGTTTCCTATCCCAAGATTACACATCCCGTTTCTCGAAGCTTCTGGCCAGGGCCTGCGTGTTCGTGTGGTGTACTGGGTGTGGCGACCAGTGTTTGATCTCACTTTTATCATGTCTCCCAGCCGCCGTTTAGTGTAATAGAAGCTGGCAGTCCCAGATTGTCTTACGACAAAAAACCCTCTCCAGGCGGCCGGTAGCGGTTCTAATCAAATAGACCCTAGTAGTCGGGATCTTCAGGGGCAGCACTGCACCAACTGCGCCTTTTCCCTTCTCCCCTCTCGCTCCTCACCCCCCGTTCCACCACTTTAACTCATTTGGCTCAAGATGCGCATGAAATCGACCGCGCAGCTCGATGGCGCGTGAGCAGCGAGTGACAGGCAAGGAGGTTGAGGCGACGTACAGCGGTGGTGGAAGAGGGAGGTAAATGAAGTTCGCAGGAGTAGCCTCCGCTTAGCCCTGTTCTCTTGTATGTCTTTTGTCTCCCTTGCTCTGATGGGATGATACTGGGATCCGACATCCTTTATAGAATGGTCGCACGCTCAGATCTCTCCCTCTCCTGTTCCTACATCTAAAAAAGGCCAAGACATTGATCAGACAAAAATCCAGAGATTGTCTCTAGGGTAGCTAATCCACGATCACTGTACCACTTGCCCGGCATTTCCTTTCTTACATATGTTAAATATAAACCTGTTGGTCCTACTTTTAGTGACTGTATTTGTCTAATGTTCAACCACTGCTTTGAATCACCGTACATATCTAATGTTGCCGTTGGCATGATGCTCTGTTAAGACAACAGTTTACTGTTGTCTTAACAGAACAAATTTTATAACCCGCGATGTCTGGATTCTTAATCCCCATTCTTTCTTACACAAGCTACCGACAAAGTTTTCCAACTCCCGAATAAAGTCTAACCCCCGAAAAACTTATTCAATCCCATCCGATCCCAGCAAACGACTGGTGTCATTTCTCATTTAGATTACAGTACTGATGTGATGATATTGTATCCCTCATTCCATTTCCCACCCCCCGGCAGCATGATTGCCCCAACCGTCAATCATTTCGTCGGAAGCTATATTTAGAAGTCCTCTGAAAGTATAAGGTGCGTGCGAACGATTTCATCAACTTGGAGTTATGGTCCTATTCCGATCACCGATTAAGACAGGCTAGACATACCCATAGCAAGTATAATATTTTCTTAACCGAATTTATGTTGTTTAGCTTTCGTTGCAGCGTTTTTGATTCCCGTCTTAATCAGACAGTCGGACTACAGATTCATGTCACTGTCGTATAAATTATTGTCGAATTTATCAGAAAGTTTGTCCAGTTAAGAGAGGCCTCAAAGTGTATGTCAACCGCTGATGAAATCAAGATTAAACTCGCTACTGACGTGCAGTACCACTGCTGACGTTGACGTCAACTGTCTACTCATTTAGACAATAGTGCACTGCAAAAAAATTATTCTTTTACTCAAAAGGAGAAGCGCGCGTGTTTCTAGCAAATGTTGAAAAGGATAAACGCGCTGGCTGTGCTCAGTGGATAGGCTGGCCATTTTGAGCTGATTTTATTTTGTTCTGCGACGCTCGCATCCACAAAAAGAAAAACCTTTTCGATTGGAGTTTTGTGACATCCGTGTTCTGGGTTCGAGACAGTTGTACTGTAGATGTTATTCAGGGTGTTCGTTCCACAACACCAAACAGCGTCAGTCCGGCTTGACGTGGACGCCTGGGTCCCAGTTCCAGCCTCTCAGTACCTTGCATTGCATCGCGATTGGACATGTTTTTGGAATGAAGCAGACGTTAAACTGGGACATAGTTCTGTGGCTGAGGAAGTGTTGTAGACCAGCTGTCTTCCAGAAGACATGAAATCCTGAAAGGAGGCCCAGCTAGAGACTGGAAGTGCACGGAAGGAAGTATCTGTAACAGTAGTGCAACGCCAAATGGGGTAGCGCCCATAAAATCAGACCAAAAGACTTTATTGAGGCACCTTGCCGAAATTTGGGACCCCCAATGGGCGCCGCAAGCCAACATGGAATTTTCGTTTCCTGCATGAATGGTCTTTCTGAAGTCGGACATTCCTTGCGGTTTCCCAGCTTCCGGCATAAAGACTTGCACAGCGGTTGTCGAGGCAAACGTTAGGGCATACGCTGTGGTTTCACGCGCAGCGTTGCTCGCACGAACGGTCACTCTGAGGCACTCCACAAAATGCCTCTCCTTTTAATCCAGGGACACACATGGCAATGATTGAGTTCTCTGAACACTCTCTTGAGTGCGTGCGCCATTAGGGCTTCTTTATTGTGGGCGTGAACTCTTATCTAAATTACTATAATGTTTTTCTGTGGCAAATGTTAAAAGTTGCGCAATGTCGTTAGCAACGTTCTCGAACAGATTATCCTAACTCTGATCAGGTGTTTCGGAAAGTCCACACGACGATCGAAAATTAAACAGCCAAGTAAAAATCAAGTGCGTATTGCCACCTCTCCTGGGGCGGACTGCATGACAAATCGTTAAAATTCACATAACTCCTCTGATCAAGACAGGTTAATATGCGCGTTGCCTACACGAGCGAGAAGAGCTAAACTTCTGTACTGAAACCATTCTTAATATTTAGTGAAAGCACTTTTGGAATCTTAGTTGCGATAACAGGCAGAGACCGCTGCGAACGAACCTCTCACATTACACGCATAAAAGTCGCGTCCTGACGGAATTTAAAGACCACACAGTCGTGTTTGTTCCAAGAAAAACCTGAATAGGGCATGTTGCGAATATGTACGAGTATTTAGTCTGACGACACATTGGATTTATTTCATCTGCTATTACATGGGATCTTATTTTTGTTTGCTAACACGTTTGTTGAATCCGTTTTGTTTGGCAAAGCTTGAGATATCTTCTTCCAGCCAACACATGGAAAGTCTTTCTTCTGCGCGTTGTAGTTTTGTCGGATTCGATGCCTACCAGCTTTATTTTAAACATGTTTGTTAGACCAAAATTATAATTATTATTGTATTGTGTAAAATTATATATATATATGTAATTATAAAGAAGGAAAGGAGAAGAAAAAAGGAAGATGGGTTGCAGGCTGTGGGGAAGGCATGACTACAGACACAGCCTTTAAGGTCAACAAGTATTACAGGATGTAATGTATCCAGCTGTGGTGACCGTGTCACAAGTTTTGTAACCAGCCTTACCGAGAGATGATTCTTCCGCACGGAAAAAAATGAAAACGGACAGTGAAATAATTTGTATCAGATCAAATTTAACCAATTCCATTTTAGGGGTTTTTGCTTTTGCTTGCTCGTTGACCCTGTCTCTGTTTTTAAGTGTTGTCTTTTGAAGTGGAGCGTTTGACATAAAAATTCCGGAATCCACATTAATGTCGCCATTTTTGCTTGTTCTAAAATTTAAGGTAGCTTCAAGCTAGGCAGCCTTGCCATATTTAAAAAAGGCGGAAGCTTTCATCTTCAGTAGTGGATGTACGTGCATTGAAACAGAGAAGTTCAAAGAACTCGTTTGCCAAATGCATATGCAGCGGAGGCATTAGAGAACTTCCTGGCTTCATGAAGGACTGTCTTCTCTCTTGCTCTGTCCTTCTCGCTTCCCTCTTTGTATTTAGCTCGGCAGCGGTTGAGCGCCCGTGTTGGGAGTCGGACAAACACCAGTCCAGGCGAGGGCCGACACCGGGCGGGGGCCCCATCGATCGCAGCGCTGGCCGGCGCGCGCTTCTTGTTTGGGAAGTTGTGGCGAAGAGCGACAGGCTTGCAGTGCTCTGGTCACTTCAACGCCCGACTACCCTACTGGCGCCGCGCCGGGCCCCGGCTGCCAGGCTTCCAGGTTTGCTCGGGGAGGGCCACTCAAAGCTACGTGATGAAATTTCCATTTGTATACTACACACTGGCCGCCTGCAGACAACCTCTCCCACGGCTTCCCTCCACCTCCCATTCTCTCATTCTATTCGAAGAGAAAGAGACGCGAAGTGGGAACGGAAAGCTTCAACAGGGAGCCCGATACCCTCAAAGAAAACTGTCGATCAGCACTTTTGATGAACAGCCTCTCAGCGTTAGTCTGCGTGCGTTAGAATGTATCTAGAGTTGCCTGTTCTCCAAAACGGTTACTGAGGGGTAAGGAGTTTGGGTGGGGTGGGGATGTACCCGATGGACTATTTAGTATTTCAGCCATGAAAGCTCGGGAATAAAGGGGGAAATCATTTTTCTTCTTAAAGATAAGCGTGTTGAAGATTGAACATGACGTTACAAACATGATGTACGAACGAGATAGAGAAAGTACTATGTCAAAAGGCTTCTTTTCTGCCTTCACTCTTTTTTATAATCCTTCGATTTACTTTCTTCAAAATATCTTCTATCTTTTGTCAGCAAAGAAGTTAAGGAAAGCTAATCTCTACACAGTTCTGCCAGACACATGCAGCAACCAAAAGTTAATTTGTATTTCATTGCCTCGAGATAGAGCAACGCTATTGTCTATCAGGCCGATGTATTACTCAACCACACATCTTCATTTTAAAATATTTGATAGCGAATAAGCCATTTATTTTCATTGTTTATACTTGCTAACTGTTAAAAGCATACTGATGTAGATGTAATCAGTTTGGGCCAGATGTAGATATAGTATAGAATATCCTATAATGCCTTCACAAATCAAAGGAGCAAAACTGCAACGTTTGGTATCCGACTAACGTGGTTTTCCTTTCGTTATTGTTCCTGTCATTGTAAGAGGACAGCAAAGCCGTTTTTTGAAGCGTTTTAACAGCAGATTTCACAGCCAGCAATCAGCTTCTCGTTTCTCGTTCATAACGATGTTAGTATGTTAGTCTGGCTGCTTTCTTTGAGATATCTGCTTGAAAGCTTGAGTATGAACACGCCGAATTTCATCCAGTTTGCTCGATGGCGTTATTTGAAAGGACCGCTGAAAGACATGGTTTGTTGCATCTGACAATCAGATATTTTAATGGAAGACTGAGTGGCAATGCGGAACAGGATTCTATTCGCAAATCACGTCCGTTCAGTCGTCTTAAACAAGGTTTGAGGAAATGAAATGAAATTCACTTCTTGATCACGGTTAACATTTGTGTTGTTGTTTCATGGAAGCCTTTTTTTTATCAATGAAGACTCTTGCTTAGCCCAGATCGTCGGACATTTCACATAGCAATACATCTATTTTTTATATCTGATTTATATTTTAATTCTGACATTGCTGCAAAAATAAAACTTCAATAAATATTCCGATCTCCAGCCATTGAGGAAAATTTCGTGAATTCTTGTATCTAAAATGTTTTTCTAAGACGAAAGACGTATAAAAAAGGAGTTTAGTTAAAACTTTTGGTTTGAATAACTGCTTAAAAGACTTCTGTGATTTGAATCAGTTTAAAGATATGTTTAATACCCATCTCCATATTTGAACTAACAATTGTTATTACTATGTCAACAACTTGACTTACTGTCTAAAATGACAGCAAGCAAAGCGTATGTATAGCCCATTCTTTCTATTCTTTTGTTGCAGTATTGCACATGCCAAGAAAATAACTGATTGACTATAGAGGAATCTTTTTCTTTTTGATAACTGATCCGACAGAGTGATCTCCTACTCTGTTCAGTTTCAGCCAGCATTATAAGACCAGATAATCACTTTTAAAATGTTTATCAAAAGCTTGAAACATGTACACAGTCTGCTGATACAAACATACTCTACACAGAAGGCCCGAATAAATGAAAAAGCGAACCGCAGTCTGTGGTTTGTAGCAAACAAATCACGTGATGTCTGAAGCTCCATTTCTATGTAATGTGTTGAGCAATCACAGAGTGGGCTTACATTTATTTTTTTAAAAACATTTATTCAGACAGCATTCGATATAAAATGTAATGTTGTGAGAGACATCAGACAAAGTGGAAGACAAACAAAATTCGAGATGATATCTTGACTCGGCGAGCACCGATTTTATAACTTTTCATTTTTTGGGGTGATTCCTCCCCCCCCCCATCCTTTCTGTCTCTGTTTCTCTCACTTGCTCGTTCGATTTTTCGTTCCTTCGCATTCATTTGCTACTGTTGTTTGGTGAACGCGAACGCATGTGTGTATTATGTGTGACAGTGTGTGTGAGAGAGAGAGAGAAAGAATGTGTGTGTGTGTGAGAGAGAGAGAGAGAGAGAGACTAGGCTCAGTTTTAAAATTATATATATATATATGCTCAACTGGATATTAATGTCCGAGTGATGCGGAATATCTAGCTGTCAGCATTATATGAAACAAGTTTCTTTTTCATTGCTAAAAAAGGCGATTTTTCTTAGTAGTCTAACATTACCTATACTGTTGCGAAACACAAGTTACAAACTGTTTTAAAATATTGCAGTTAGTTTAGTTCTTGTAAATATAATATTTATATTTGCGAGAACTTGGGCTGGGTTTTCCGAACGTTTGTATCTGCCTTTCAACTTATTACAGGCGTGGCAAGGTCCGCAGGCACTGTGTGCCTTACATGTGCCTTTGCCTTCTGGACAGACGCTAAGAACGACCTTGGAAAATATCGGCTTTGCTGTAGTGGGAGAATCATTTTTGCCTGTAGTGCCACAACACTTGCCGTAGCACTCCTGGCGCTGCCAAGAATTTCGCCTTGTCTGAAACAGGTCTGACCCAATTTTTCGCGTCGGGTTTTCTTCCTCTGGCGGCCGAAGAGCTAAACATTTTGCCGACGAACAACAGCGAGCACTGAAGTCGCTAATAAGGCTTGATTGTACACTAATCACTAGCTTGTATTGCCACTGATGACGCTTTTACGAGAGCACATCTTCAAGCCAATGAGTGTCTGGTGGACAAAAAGCAGTCAGCCTGCGACAGTATCCTCCGTCTGGTCGTAGGCAAGGCATGGGAGGGTGGAGTTGGGGAGAAGCAAAGCAGTGCAGGGAGAAAAAAGGGACTGGGTGTACAATGTCTGGGTAAGTATTTTCAGCTAGCGAAATCCTCACCAGCGGGAAATTGCTTATTATAGCAGTTCCATTGGGTGACGATTGATCTGTTCCCCTATCAAGCTCATTAACTGTCTGTTGTTGTTGTTGTTGTTGTTGCTGCTGCTGCAATTGCTTTAATAACAAAGATTTAGTGTGTTATTTTTTTTAGAATGTCGTGTTCTATGGATTTCATCTGAAATTTTCTTTTGCTTTATTTGCTTTTTAAATTTTCAATAGGGAGCGAGGAACAGATCTGTTTGAATCACAATAGAGAGGGGTGTGGGAGAGAGAGAGAGAGAGAAGGAAGGAAGGACGGATGGAATAGCAACGCGGTTAAAATAACAGTAAGAGACTTGAAGGGGAAATGAAACACTTGAAGGAATAGTGATTCAAATTAATTAAGAGACTTAAGGAAAAAGTGATCAACTTAAAACATATCACGTACATTAAGAGAACGTAATTCAAAGAGGACAGTGTCAGGGTTTAGAGTCGGCCGTCAGCACGCGCTATAGACCCGCGGCTGGCCGAGGCTTGGCCTGTGACGCCGCGTTAATCTACACATGAATAGTATGAATAGTGAGGAATAGGAAAAGGAATAGGAATAACATTAAATTTTCTACTGGGGAAATAGTAGGATCCACAAAGAAGTACCAAACGAACTGAAGAAGTCACAAACATGAAGGAATGGTAACACGTAAAGAATTAGTAACAGACACGGAGAAATAGTAACAGACAGGAAGAAATAGTAACAGACAGGAAGAAATAGTAAGACAGGAAGAAACAGTAACAAATTGGAATAGTAACAGACAGGAAGAAATAGTAACAGACACGGAGAAATAGTAACAGACAGGAATAAATAGTAACAGACAGGAAGAAATAGTAACAGACACGGAGAAATAGTAACAGACAGGAAGAAATAGTAACAGACAAGAAGAAACAGTAACAGACATGAAAAATAGTAACAGACAGGAAGAAATCGTAACAGACACGGAGAAATAGTAACAGACAGGAAGAAATATTAACAAACAGGAAGAAATAGTAGCAGACATGAAAATAGTAACAGACAGGAAGAAATAGTAACAGACAGGAAGAAACAGTAACAGACACGAAGAAATAGTAACAGATGAAGAAATGATAACACGTGGATAAGCAGTAACGTACATGAAGACATGAAGAAACAGAAACGAAGAAATGATAACACATGTGAATGAGCAGTAACGTACATGAAGATATGAAGAAATAGATACGGAGAAATAGTAACACGTGAATGATCAGTAACGCACATGAAGAAATGGAGTAACAGAAATGAAGAAAGACAATTAAAGTACTTACATGAAAGCCAGTCATTTCAGAATAGAGGAAAGGACAGACGTTTTCGTCATCAAAGTTTTATTTAAGACTGCGGTTACCGGGAAACTGGGCTGTCTATATTCGCCATGTTGCTTATTGGTCATGTTCTGAAAGGAGCTTTTTGAACTACAATGGAGGGGCAGTGGTATATATCTACATCACCACAGCGTCACACAGTTAAACCAAAGTTTCAGTGACTAGAAATGTCAAACAGATCTTTTGAAGAAGTTTGCTGAAGTGAAAACGAATACTTGCACGGATTTTTAAGGTGCAACTTTAATGTTCTTTAGTGATTTACAGTTCTCCTGGCTGTCATGTGGCGATAGGTAGTGCATGTGACCAGGGCAGTGAAAATCGTGGGTCGTGGGTTCAGATCTCGCCTATGGAACACACATTTTTTTTACAGATGCTTGCTAAGATACAACCTTGCAGGCTGACTCGGCGTTAGGACAATAAGCAAATACTGTTCAGATGTGAGTTATTTTATTGCAATACATTCTTTATTTCTTATTAAAACCCACATGCAAAATCTTGAATTCACTGCAAGAATGGGCGCTGTCCATAAATGTCAGTGAATATCCACATACGTCTAAAAGTTTATTGCTGTTGTACGGGAGAGCGTAGATATAAAATGATTCCATTACTGACCTTACCTTCATATCTGACGCAAACAGTCGTATTGCAATGTGGACTCAGAGGCCTACCAAAAAAACAAAAAAACCCACCCAGCAGTACAAGCACGGCCTTCCACATCAACTCCAGTATCACAGTCTTTCTGTTCTCATGGGCTTTCTTAACTTGACGACAGTTTCGCGAACTAGGATCCACCTTTATCCAGTCAAAGAAAAGCCTGTGTTCTAACTGCATCCAAGCTATGTTCGGTTAAGAAAAGCTTTAAGGAACGTCTCTCAAACCGTGGTTTTTTTGTTAGCACCGACAAACACTGCATGTGGATTTGAAAAGAAGCGTTGGCAGAACGTACACGTTTTTGAGTAGTTAAGCATGCTGCATTTTCTGACGGGTTTGCTTAAACAGAACGGGTGATTGTAATACCTTTCACCACTTCTGGTTTGAAATCAGAAAAAAATCATTATCGAAAGTGTTAATTTTAATTAACATTTTTCCAGCAATCAGCAGCAAACAATTCCAGCATACTTGCCAGGCAGGATATGTTGCAATTGATTTGTATGCAAAATGTGTGAGTTTCAAGTAGGGACGCATAGACTGAAACATGGTTCGTTTCGTATTGTTATTACTGAGATCATGTGAGACAAACAGATAAACAGATGTGAATATAGTCTCCTCCATTAACAAATGCATCCAAATCTTTCAATTACAATACGAACAACAAAAGAAACATTCTGATAATCTGTCAATTTGCAGGATTTACAGAAATGCTAGTTATCAGTCTCAAGAAAGCACTTCTTTCGAGTTATACGAGACGGAAAAAGAAGAAAGAAATGAAGGAATGTACAAAAGGAAGGAATGTATAGAACGTAGACCTGCCCAGGAGCAGATCTGGGTTGGGGATGGAGGCTGGCGATGGGGAAATAGAAGGTTCATTTTCATAACGTAGAATACTTCTTACGAAATCGCTTGCACTGCGCTAGTGATCAACTTCGTATTAATTAGTATATTGCTTAATTATTTAACTGCAGTGAAAGCTAGAGGACATATCTTCATGATCCTGGCTTTGGGCGAAGAGAGAGAGAGAGATAGAGAGAAAGAGAGAAGGGAAGAGAGAGAGGAAAGGTGGGACGGGGGAAGGAAGAAGCGAGTGAAGAGAGATGACAACAAGAGTATTGCTTTGACATTTGATACAAATCGAAGCAGAAAATTTGCTGTTGGTGCCTGCCAGTGCATGTGGTTATGCCCTCTGCCATCAGGAAAGACTCGGATGAAGATGGTACAGTTCAGTCGGCGTTAGCTTTGCTCTCACGCTCTAGGGTCGCCAGCAGTGATCAGCTGAATACTTCTCTGGCTGAGAATACCATTGTATTCATGGTCTTTAGGCCGAGTCCCTCTTGCCTAATCGCAGCATGTTCATGGGACGTTTGCCCAATCGCAGCATGTTCATGGGACGTTTGCCCAATCGCAGCATGTTCATGGGACGTTTGCCGAGGCGAAGCATGTTCATAGGGCGTTTACCCAATCGGAGCATGTTCATGGGTCGCTTTCCGAGGCGCAGCATGTTCATGGGTCGCTTTCCGAGGCGCAGCATGTTCATGGGTCGTTTTCCGAGGCGCAGCATGTTCATGGGACGTTTGTCGGCTTCAAATTCATCCTCATCTTCAGGCAGAATCAAGTCTTCTTCTTCCTCTAGCCCCGCCTCGCCGTCGTCGCGTTTCCCCAGCCGAAGCATATTCATGGGTCGTTTTCCTAGTCGAAGCATGTTCATTGACCGTTTCCCTAAGCGGAGCATGTTCATGGGTCGTTTTCCTAGCCGAAGCATGTTCATGGGTCGCTTGCCGAGGCGCAGCATACGTATTTGTCTCTTGTCGGCAGACAGCTCCTCGTCTTGGCCCTCTTCAGGTTCCTCGGCCCCAGTCAAGTCGCCGTCTCCATTCCACTCCAGGCCGTCCGGGTACAAAAAGTCGTCGGCGTAAGGATGGTCATCAGGGTACGACAACAACCCGTCCTCGTTTTGCGTCTTTCCCTCGCTGTCTGGGACAGGGGGGGCGTCGGGCACAGCCTCCTTGCTAGGTGAGTCGGCGTCTGCGGAACGACGATACCGGAAGTGGGGTTCCTCCCCGGCTGGCTGCACGTCGTCAGATTCGAAGTCGTTGTTGCTGGCGGTGCTGTACTCGTACTGAAGAGCCTCGAGCAGCTCGTCGAGGGCGGCTTGCTCCTCTGGCGACATGTCGGCGCGCTTGCCTAGCCGCAGCATCTGCAACCCGCGGCCCAGTCTCAGCATGCTGATGCCACTGCGCTTCACCCTTGAGGACTCCTGGTCAGCGGAGGCAGCTTCGGAGTTAGCGCCCTTGACCGCTTCTTCAGCGAGTGCTGCAAAACACGGACAGCATACCTCTGATCAGCAAGGCGCGCAGAGTGGCGCAATCAGCATGAAACGAAACTCAGTAAATCACTGTAAACCAAATATCTGGATTTCAAACACTCAGCTTGGTGTTTTTAGTGCAGGAGTTTGGGTTTCCCGATTCCGTTATCTGTTTTGTTAAGGAGGTTTTTCTTGGATAAAAGGATGTTGCAGCTTGAAAGCATTAGGCACCAAGTAGTGTCTGGATAGAGTATATAGCATAAATAAAAATGATCGTCCCTTTTTATTTTTCTGTTCGTCCTGCGAACACAAGGACAAACATTCAAATCTCGTCTTAAAGTTTATCCCGAAACATCTTGTCCTCTACTGTAGTTAAAATTACTGTCTCTTGATTAGTAACTAAGTTATTTGCATGTCCTAGCACCTAGAGATTATTGTGACAAAGTGCGTATAAATATATTAATTATTATAAAGAAAAACAGTAACACGAGATGGAGATTGTAAATACCTGTGCTGGCTTGCATGAGCATTCGTAGCTGCTTTTCTGGTCATAAGGGCGCCCTTACGGCCTATTTACCCTGTGTATTTTAAGTACACTTTTACATATAAACAGGGGTTAAGAAAGCTCATGCAAGCCAGCCCTGAAGCGTATATTAGTGCAAACCCGTTCTGACTTGCCTACTAGACCATCCTCGCGCTTAACGCAAGGGGTATGGCAGCGGAAACCCACATCTACTTGAAACTTTAACATGGCCATAAGAAATGTACAATCTATATAAAAACAGTCCAGTCATATTCGCTTCCATCCAGTCACCACCGCCACAGCCTCCAGCCGCCACACCCAGCCACCACTACGTGCGCACAACAGTTGCGAGTAGCAAGTCAAAATACTGTAGCACACCGTCTCTTCTCTCATCTGCTCCCAGAAAAAAAAACTATTTCTCGCGATGCTTGATCGATTTCTGACTGACTGTGGGGCCATTATGGGTTCCGGAAATAAGCGTTTCAGCCTAGAGGAGTTCCGCATGATTGGCTCACTCCACAGACAGGGTAACATCTCGCGCCAAAAACAGGGTAAGTTCTGCTACCGGCTTAATGGGCATGCTAACCGCTGATGTTGATCCCCCAGTCTAATCCGCACGTGTTGTTCCGTAAATGTGATCAGTAATCCTGCCTGTAATCAGACCCAGGCTTCACCGCCTGTTGCGTACCTTAACTAATCCTCTCAGACTGATTAATTTTAAAGTACTAACACTTTAACGCTTCTGCCTGAGCCGGGGGCATGTAAACTCAGCTTCTGAGGTCTTTTTACGTCCAGTAGAAGCAGACCAACAACATCTCTGAAGAAGATTACATCAATAATGGAAATAATAGCAGTAAAGAGTTTCAAATTTTACTTTCTTCTTTTCTTCAAGCAGTGTCCATGCCGATTTATGTGGGCGGCTTTAATACATTCTCACATATACTTTTCTTACAGCTGTTGACGTCACATAACATTCTCGCAACAACTTATTTTACTATTTATGCGACATTTAATTTCATGCGAAGCAGCCTTTTAAAAGAAGTAACAATCTTCCTTCGAATTCCAAGAAGCAAAATCAAGAATGCAAAGAGACTGCTCACTCGGGAGTCTTGGAGACTTTTTTTTTTAACAACCTGTTACTTCTTTTTTTTTACTTCTTATTTTATTATTCCTATTCTATTAACTTGCCTTTTTCCTGTTAGGCTGCCGTGGCCAGCTTCATTCATTCCTATTTCCTTTCGCTGCGTCTGCCATCGGGTTCTCGGATTTGTTCGGATAATTTGAGAAAAGAATATAGGACTATACGCAAAGGGAGGAAACGCGGGGGAGGGGGAGGGTTAAAGATTCCGTTTGCTTTCTACGTCATTTCCAAGCATTTTTCGTCCATAATTAGGCCACCACCAGCTTTTTTCTCCCCCTGAATCGTGACAGATTTGTTATGATTAGCGCAATTTCCGCGGCGGGGAAAACGTTGTCGGCCATGTTTTGACAATGTCTTAGCATCTAAGTACTCTGCCTCGGCAACAGCATCTCGGTTGTGTCGTTACACTGAAACCCCCTCACCTTCTTTTCCTCTGCTCCTCCCCTAATGTGTTCCCTTCTCCCTCCCACACCATTTCTCTCGCGCGCGCGAGCGGCGCAAGCTGCCAGCTGCGGAATCGAATGTCCAAATACAGACCTGTCGCTATTCCCGCCTGTAGCCGGGTGCAGATGAGAGCATTAATCAGCCTCCGCACCCCCGTCTGCTTCTTAGTGTGTATTCAGGGCGCGACCCCCTCCCCAGCCCAACCCCTGCTGGCCGACTGTCAAATATTGGCTTCTGCGGATCCTAACGCACTCGGCACTCGCCTGTCTGCCTACAGCTTGCCTGTAACCCTCTGTTTTGTCACTGCCTGCAGTTTTTTTTAATCCAAGCACCAAAACGGCGCGTCCCATAAGCCGCCGGTTTGACATTCTCACTGGAAAGTATTGTAGTCAGTGTTAGTTACAAAAATAAATGTGTAAAAGTGTGCTGTGGTCTTTAAATTACTTTTCTATAGAGAGGAAATGTTTATTTCTCTTCTCTGCCCATCACCTCCCCCTTTTTAAATACGTGTACACCTTGTAATTCAAACAGATAAAAGTCTTCTTCCCATTCGACCACGCTTGATTGTCCGTCTTTCAGAGAAAGAGAGAGGAATGATCTCTGGTTGGACGATTTACATCAAATGCGACCGGAAATGCTAGGGGCTTCGAGGTTAAGTATTATCTCTATGTATATATAAACCTTTAGAATTTTCTCCACAGTTCTGGGACTTCCGTTTTTTATGCTTGCATCGATGATCCTCAATGTACATTGCCAGCGGAAACCCATCAACATATAATTGCGGCGCGTGATGCACATTAATTAGTTGACGAGTGTTAAATTTCAGAACTGTGCCATCAAGTCTTCCCCAATATGTATAAGATTAGGAATTAAAGACAGAATCCAATTTCTTGTTTTACAATCCATTCACTTATTTTGTCACACACATTTCTGCCACAAAGTATTTCCCCCTCTCCCCTCCCCAGCAGAGCAAACACTGCATTGCTGTTGTATATTTCAACGTTGGAATACATCTTACATCTTGAAGAAGCTTGCTTTCTTGTTCTTGTTACAACGAGATTCACCGTTACAGAGGTAAGCCTGCAAGAATCTGTAACCAGCCCAAGCTCCGAAATTAACTTTAAAATATGACAATAGTGGCGAGAACCAAATAAGATGTGGCCACTTAGCAACGCCATTTCATCATGGCCACCCTGCCCCTATTGTGTGTCACACACTGAAAGTTCGAAACCTTCACGGTTTTCTGTATGCAGCCAACTCTCGACAGTATCCTGCTAGCAGCATCCAGGGCTGCAATGCTTGATCCCGTGTCCAGCACTTTCGATGCATGAGGCACCTGCTGGCAGGGCTAGTCTTCGAGAGTTTTCTCTCGGTGCTCTGGCCCTCCCTTCTTCTCTCTTCCTCCCACATTAAACTTTAAACAGGCCCCTGCAGAGAATGAATGAAATGAATGAATGGAGTCACCAGTGAACAGTAAGGCGTTTGTCTGAAATACATGGTTACTGTTATATAGAAGTCTATGACCACACGTTTTCAGCGAGAAAAAGTTATGAAGAATTACTGACTACAAAATATATTCTCTCTCTCCGTCGCCGTTTTGGCCGTACGACTATCAAATGGCGGGCTGCAGCCGCCGTCTCACATCGTCCTCTTTATCAAACTTCGTGAGCTTTACAACTTTTTGTTTTTTTGGGGCGGGGAGGGGGAGGGAGTTTGGTCTCCTCGCTTCTCAGAGCGGGTTTTGAAACGCTTTGTCCTCTTTCCTTCAAAGTTTCTGCGGCATTAGGGAGATGCGCCCACTTGCCGCTCGCGAGCTGCCGGACAATACAAGCGATCTGCTTCATCTGCCAAGCGATGCCAGAATATGCGCTTTGTTTGCCTGATGCTAGTGAAATCTTTCTTCCGCTTTTGAGAGATGCCAGCAGTGCATGTCTTCTGCGACTTACTGGCGCCATCTTCAGGAAAACACTTTGCAGCCGATCCCTGAGGTGCTGAAATATTTGGTCTGTTCTCCCTTAACTTACACGAATCTCCTCCGTTGTCAGATGAATGGTCAGACAGAGTTTACAGTGCCGAAGACTTTTGCAGTTTCCTTTAAAAGCTTCGAAGGGATGTAATATTAAGTGCAACTCTGAGTTGACGAACAAATATAGTGGAGAAATGTGTTAACGGTTACAGACCACAACAATCTCTGTATTGATAGGAAACAATGCTCGGTGGTTTTGTAGTTGTAGTGCCTTCTTTCTCGGTTCTGGAAATTACCCTGGAGGCATAAGGGGGACAACAATTTTAATAATCAGAAGCCTTAGGGATGAGTTATTATGACGGCTCTGTCGGTAAAACTACCGTTCTTGGCAGCTTAAATAATAAGAATTAAGTAAGAATTAATCATGGAAAGATTTTCACTTGCCCCTTATTGTCAAATAAGCGACCCTCAGCACTGAAATAAGGATTCATAAACAAACAGAAGAAAAAATATGACTTGCATATTATGCTCCTCTCACCTACCCGCCTCGTCCTTCCCTGCACCCAAAGATGAATAAAGATGACGACTAGTGAATCATATTCACGTAAAGAGAGCACGGTGTTCATGGGAGGTTGGCGCGGCCGCTTATCCAACGTGCATGTCGATACAGAAGCTTTGTTGGTGTCGCTTCGATAACGCTGGCTGTCGCAGTCGTGTCAAGGAGGGTAATGGACATTTGATATTTAGATTTTCATATGAGACTAAGTCGAGTCCGTTGTCGTCTTCGAATCGCAGGGATTTCCGAGCCTCTTAGAAGGCTTTGGGAACCCCAACCTTAAGGGCTGGAGAACCGGTATCGTAATGAAAAATCGACTTGTTCTGTATCGAGGCTCCAGATCACATGCAGGGAGCAGCCAGCATCCCTCTCACGCTTGAATTTCCTTGCATTTATTTTCGAAAATAAGACTGCCTCCATTACTCCTGGCATTTTCTTTATCTTGTCTGCTAGGCTCGATCCCATGACAAAAGCAGACCAGCACACGAATGTCCATTCTTTCGCTCCCACTTACTTCAAATCGCAGTTTTTCTGACAAGCACATGCACGTGTTCTCAGTGTTTTCTCTCACAAGAAAGAAAGAGAGAAGGAAGGAAATGAATAAATAAAGAAAGAACGCAAGAAAGACAGGTAAGAAAGAATAATTAGGAAAAACGTGAAAGACAAAAGGAGCAAAGAAGACTCAGGAGTCATCAGAAGGCGAACATATAATTTTATTTGTCCCCCCGACCAGCCTCTTTGTTAACCCATGACAGCCACACAGCTACACACACAGCTACACACGTGTCTGAGTCGTGTGTGGTGGGTGAGGGGAGAAGGGAAAGGAGCAACAACAGGTGCACGAAACTGGTTTCCCGTGAATCTATCTTGTCCACGGCGGTTAGCGCTTGCGAAGGCCTGTTTGAATTATACTCGTGTTCTCGTCAACTGCACGTGATGCTGCCTAGGCAAACAAGTATATTAGGCTGCTTGAGGACTGGAAGAGGAGTAAATTCAGGTTTGGCCGCTGTGCAAGTAGAAAAATCGCAACTCTAATAAAAGACTTTTGTCATCAACGTCGAGTTTATCAAACCACCAAATAGCCTAATGCGAAGAGTCACTTCGCAACAGCCAGTGGAAACTCTATCAATCAGGTGGGTATCGATTTCTCTGCTTGGCTAGGTTGTGAGCGCTCTGGTTTAGCACGCGATGTTAGCTTCGTTAGTTTTATTAGAAGCCGTGTAACCGCTAGCAGGCCGATACAATTACCGACCATTTTTGCTGCTACGAAATTTCATCCTTGGCTTTAAGAGTTAAATCTTGAAATACAAAGGGCTCACCGACGCACGCACACGCGTAAGTGCGGAATCTTTTCTGTGTGGTAGAGAGAGAGAGAAATAGGGAGCGGTAGATAGAGAGACAAACGCACAGAGAGACTCAAATAGAGACAGAGACAGTAACTGATTCGCTGTGAAGAGACGGGTCGACGGGATTCTTATCAGAGCAGCAATGGTATATTAAAGGCGATTATTCTCCTGAAGTGTACGTTAAGTATGATTGTACGGCTTTTTTCGCCCCGCTTCAATAGCTACAAAGAGCATGCTGTATTGTTCTGCTGCATAGACAAATGGTAAACGCGCTGGTTTACACACCTGAAAAATTAGGTGATTCGATTCGCCTACTTTTATTCTGCCCCGTAATTAAAAAAAATCTTTGTAAAGGGTTGGGTTAGGGGGGAGGGGGGGTTAGAGTTGGGGATAGAGTTTAGGTACCGATTTGTTTCTGATGTAAACATGTCGGTATTGCCCAAGCCGTGATGTCACACAGTTCACGAAACCTCAATATACCTATAAACAGAACAAGTCGGTAGGACTGTGCTTGGCTGATGATGACCAAGAGGCCAATCCAGAGAGTTTATATTACTAGACGAGAATCGTTAGAGACTCACTCGGGCAGACTATACTACCATATTAAGGGGCTCGTCAGAGGGACGGCTATACTACCATATTAAGGGGCTCGTCAGAGGGACGGCTATACTACCATATTAGGGGCTCGTCAGAGGGACGGCTATACTACCATATTAGGGGTTCGTCAGAGGGACGGCTTTACTACCATATTAGGAGCTCGTCAGAGGGACGGCTATACTACCATATTAGGGGCTCGTCAGAGGGACGGCTTTACTACCATATTAGGGTCTCGTCAGAGGAAAGGCCAAATGTGCGCAGAGAGAGAGAGAGAGAGACGAAAAGGTTATGGAGGAGCAGGAGGGAAGGAAGCAATAATGAGCCCGAGGAGAGGAGGTGTTAGAGACTGGGAAGACAAGGGATGCTAGAGAAGTGAGGTGTTAGAGACGGGAAAGAAAAGGGATGCTAGAGAAATGAGGTGTTAGAGACGGAGAAGACAAGGGATGCTAGAGAAGTGAGGTGTTAGAGACGGGGAAGACAAGGGATGCTAGAGAAGTGAGGTGTTTGAGAAGGGGAAGACAAGGGATGCTAGAGAAATGAGGTGTTAGAGACGGGGAAGACAAGGGATGCTAGAGAAGTGAGGTGTTAGAGACGGGGAAGACAAGAGATGCTAGAGAAGTGAGGTGTTAGAGACGGGGAAAAACAAGAGATGCTAGAGAAGTGAGATGTCAGAGAGGAGGAAGACAAGGGATGTTAGAGAAGTGAGATGTTAGGAAGAGGGAAAACAAGAGATGCTAGACAAGAGGAGAGAGAGAAAGGTGGTGGACTTGAGAAAGACAGCGACGGCACAAAACTATTATCTAGTCTGTTCCTGACTTCTAGAACGGTAAATGTTTTGTGGACGTATATGTGTTTCAGACAGCCTCTGTACATATAAATGTATATTGAAGTACTCTGGAAGTCTTCAGAAGGGATAATTGCAAAATATCTGGAAATCATAGCAACATGAATGAAGCTGATAAGATTTTAGAAGGTTCCTATAAACCTGATGCTGTTTATAAAACATACTTTCCACCAAGAAAACAATGCTTATTAGTTATGCACCATGACTTAATCCACGAACAGTCTTGCAATAGAATGAAAGAACATATTACATTATAACATTGGTGAGGTTTTTTTTAATAAATGAGGAAGGATAGTGACAATCTCGAAACTTCGTATTTTATGCTCTCCATCAATGACACCGATTGGAAGAAGGAACAGAACGATGAAGAATACGATGACATTTGTGACGACGAGACGACACTGTGGGGAGGAATAAGCGCCCTTCTCGAGTGTTTTAGAATTAATGAGCACGTTTCCATGAGCGCATGCAAGTGTGGTTGAGTCAGGCTTGTAAGCACGATCCTTTTCCTGTCTGACTCCCCCTTTCTTGTTTCAAAAACCTGTTTTTTCAATTGCATTTTACAGTCTCTGCCCCCTTTCGCACATTAAGTGAACGGTGTCAGCACTTGACGGCCAGGCCGCAAGAGTAACGCAGTTATCAGAACGAAGAGAGCATGTCAAATAAAGCCTACCCGGGGACTTCCGGCTCTCGAGTGATGTCCCTTGGCTGCCGCCGTAATAGAGATCAAAAGCGCCTGACCTGTGGGAATCCCTGGCCTTCGGCGGTTGGTCGCTAGAGGTCACGTGGGCCTCGCGGCGGGGACCTGCGACGCGCGTTGGTTACGCTGCTTGTCGCACGCGGGCCGCTTCATGGAGTACGACATTTTGCTGCATTGGTGCTGCGTCAGTATTGCAGCGATGAAACACCTTGTTTTCTTCCCCCCGAGCGCCTTACCAAGTAAACATTTAATCCAGTTAGAGGCTGCAGGACAAATGAAGCGGTATATAGGGGATAACTAGCGAAAGGAATGCCGTATAATTAAGTCATGTGCGGCGAAATGTGTGCGATAAAAAATAGAAAATTATTTCGATGCCAAAATTGACACTTGATCGCCTCGGTGGTCTAGAGGTTAAGGCATCTGCTTCAGAGGCGAGAGGTCGGAGGTTCGTGCCCCGGCCGAGTCATACCTAAAAGTTAAAAACTGGCAATCTAGTAGCTGCCCTGCCAGACGCCTGGTGCTACAGGGAACAGTACTAGGACTGGTTGGCCCTGGTGTCAGTATAATGTGACAGCAGTTCCAGTGTGGCAGTACGTAGACTTGTCTCAAGCAACACCGTCCTGAAATGCACCTATTTTGCGATGGACGTAATAAGCAAAGAAAATCAAATGAAACCATTCTTATATATGTGATCGCTCTGGCTTCTAAATAACCTCGCACATGTAATAAGAATTTACTTTCGTTTTGCTGTCGGCTTCAGGAGCAGCTGGACTGGCTTGTGTGTTTCTGTCTGCAGTTCCGGCCATAACAGCCAGTCATAAGAACTGTCGTAAGGCCCATTCTCTCCGCATATTTTACGTGTAGATTTATTATGTATTGACCGGAGATACGACCACGGAATCTGCGTGGCTTCGAGGCAGTAGTTCTTCAAACAGCTGTGAAGTCAAATCAGAAATTTTGTGGAAAATTTGCGACGTTTGTGCTGTCCAGTTTCACATACAGTTTCATTAATGAACCGGACAGTCCTGCCGCCCACCTCAAACATTTTTTGTTTAGCTAGCCGAATGTGAAATCGTTGATGGTGGATTACAATAATTAACTTTTAAAAAACACAGTAAAACAAAATCCAGTTAGCGACATTTTCCTCACTGTGGGATGGCGAAGGTCACTTTGAATATCCGTTGCTTATGATCGTTGCCATCATTTTGCAGTCGCCGGTGAAGGACACCCGCGGTCAAGGCTACGCTATACAAATGGACTCGGCGATGATGTGCATGTTATGAGATCACAAAAAGCTTAGCAAATTCGGACAGCCGTAAAATGAACAGTGCTCCTAAATTTGCACTTGACCTGTAAAAAGCTTTTGAACGCAGATGCCAAGGTAAACGAGAATCTGTGTCAATCTAACCAAACGATATTAGGCCCGATGTAATGAGGAGATACCTTGTCTGTATTTGATCAGAGCTAAATCCGTGGGGTTTTTTTGGGGGGGGAGGGGGCTCCAGGCAAGAACTGAAGAAGGAAGACGCCCATCCGCTCCCCCCCCCCCACCAAGAAAAAGACTTCTCTTTGGAAGAACGGCTCAGTACTTCTGAAGCAAGTCCCTGAATCGCCAGGATTCTTAACCTTAGGACAGTTCGAAACAAGTAGATGTTGGACACTGCGAACGATTATGGGAATAATTGATTCACTTACTCATAAGCAGAGGAAAGGTTTCGTAAAACCGAAAGACAGAACAAAATGTTTCCTCTATGTTGCTTTGATCGGTTTTCCCTCCCTCCGAATAAGAAGGAAAAGAAGGGGACAGAAAAAATGGGTGGGGGAACGAGGAGAGGGAAGAGAAAGGCGTGAGCGAACGAGAGAGAAATGGGAATGTAAATTATATCTAAAGGGACTATGAGCACTTTCTGCTATGATACGTTATCACAACTGTTATAATGCATTATAAACGAACGAACGAAGGAACGAACGAAGGAACGAACGAAGGAACGAACGAAGGAACGAAGGAACGAAGGAACGAACGAACGAACGAACGAACGCGGTGAATTCGCACTTTGGGGGGTGGGCAAATAATGTCATTATTATTCCATTATACTTCCACCAAATTTATAGCTGCATTAAGGTGGTCAGTGCAGAGAGGCAAGTAATGTTTGGTAGATGGTCGAATGAGGTCTGCATAATATTTTAACGCCTGCAATAACCTTGTCTTCGACCCGAAGCACGGATAAACATCGGATGTTCTACCAATGAGCTATCCAGGCCTTCCTCCAACACATCCCTCAAACGATATTCTCGTATATATATATATATGATTGAGGTATGGTCGCGCATGTATGTGGATATGGCTAGAAGGCTTGTAGGTGGAAGGAAAATTTTCCCAAAGGTCGTTGGCATACTTCTGGTCAGATAACTATTACAGCTCTTGCAATCTTATTTACGATTTCTTACAGTCCACTGTCAAGTTTCCTGACACGTACCGTTTTGTCATTTAAAGTATAATTAAAGATGCTCTCTTTAAAAGCTAACTTTGTTCCATTGACTGGGGATCTACTAGCTTCCTTCTCACCTTGTTTCCTGTCGTCAGTTTTTTCTTCTTTCACTCTACCTTGTCATTCTTCTTTTTGTCTTTTCGTCTTGTTTTTCTGAAGTATCCGCATAGAATACTAAACTGACTTGCGAAGGAAGGGAACCGTTTGATGTTAGCGCCGAGGAAACGGGACGGGAAGAAAAAGGTTCGATCAATATCTGCCACTTATACTGCAAGAACTAAATCAAGTGTCATCCAATGTTCAATTTCATTACGAAACTGGAAAATGTATCTGGACATGCATTGCATAAAATGCGAATGCTGTCACTTCCTTCTGCTGTTAATCTCGGAATAAATTTTATTTGCGTGTTTCAGCGCATGTCTTGGCACCTCTTGAGGTAGCAACAATTTTCCGCATTTTGTACTTGGCATTGAACGCACAAGAAGACAGTGAGGGGACGGTGAAAGAGAACTTCCGAGGCTTGCATGTGCGCGCGCGTGTGTGTGCATGCGGAGGGGCGCGTTGGTGTGCATGCAGGAGTGTGTGCATGAGATGAAGGACGTGGGAACGTCGGATAAGGGAGGCGGGTTAGATGGGCGAAGTTCTGTCTATGGGAGTGTCTGTCCGAATGTGCCAGCTTGCATGTTTCTCTGGTTTGTCTTGTTTGTAATCTTCTAGATCTTTTTAATACTAGCTGCATGTAGTTGTGCGCTTGCGGACACAGTACGCGTGTAAATTTGAGGGTTGGCAAAAGTGCGCGAAGGCATATTTGAGTAATCAAACATGCATGCGTTCGCCTTGCTCCCATAACTTGCCAAACATAACACTTTATTTACACAAAACGCACGCGCTTCGTTTTTGATTAAATGAGAATTTACAGTCAGATTTATCCACTGGGATACTCATCTTCCCTGAATTTGATATTTACACATAATATACGTCCGTTTTGTCATCAAGCCAGAAACAAACAATAAGCAGTGGCCTTTATTGTCACGTGACCTTCTTCGGGACTAAGAATAACCTCAATTCAGAGGAGCAGAAGTCAGAAGAAAGCCGGTGACGTCAGCATGCACGAGGAACAGAACGGACGGAAATTGATTGGGTGGGAGGGAGGAAAGAAGGGTGGGGAGGCATGAAGATAATTGAGGCTATGGAGAGGAAAGGAAAGTTATGCTTGAGAGATGAAGGTAAACTCCTCGAGTGGGAGGGATGCATCGATCGGGGCAAAGAAACAACGCGTCTAACAGCATGCCGGGAACATCGAACAGCTAGCCACGAGGGCGTCGAGTTCCTTGCTAAGCAAAGAGACAGATCCCCCCGCCTGTCACATCCCGGCCCACCTCGAGTGGACTGGGGTCTGAAACATTCCCAGGACGACGTAACAGGTGTCAGCTTTCACACCTACCCGCTATGCAATTAAACTATTAAACAATAAAAAAGGAACCCCGATTTGAAATCGTTTTGCACTCGCATATCACTTTTTGTTCAAGAGTTTCTTCCAAATGCATAACTCTTCCCCTTCCAAAACTCTGACACGTTCAGGCTGCGAAGACAGCGCCATGGTTCGTGGGTTAATCAATTCCCTAACGCAACCGACAGTGGCGTCTATAAAGACAGTAGAGTGTTTTTGAAGCAAATACTGGTGCAAGACAAATAGAAAATGTTTTGCAAGTTACTCGAAATTTAAGCTGATTAAGCGCCATTTCTTTACCTTAAGATGTCGGCTATATCTGTAAATCCACAAGTTTATCGCCCTTATCTTCCTGACGAGAAACAGATCCCGGTTAGGCAGCCAGAAGAGAGGTAACGCAGAATTTCTTCTCCACAAAGGCCTTCAGATTAAGAAAGACCTTGCCTAACATCCCGCATCTACTCTTGCAATACGAGCACCACCCATTTCTTGTCTGAAAAGAACCTCAGAAACTTTTGTGGCAGTACTGTGGTTACCTTTATCCAAAGATGAATTAAAGGGGCGCTAAAGAACATCTGAGAGCCTCGCAGGGGAGGCTACTCATGGGTGTCAATAGTTTGCCAAGCTTCTCTACTGTTATTGTGTGGATGCGCTAGACCCTAATGTTGCTTGATTGCGGCGAGCCATTTTGTGGCTTGGAGGTTTTATTTATAACATGGTTTCATCAGCTGAAGGGATTTCTGACGAACCCTTCTGCCTTTACAGCATGGGATGCGGTCTGGTGCCTTTTCTTAAGCCGGCTGGCTGCCTTTGATTCAGATGTAAAAAGACGAAGAAGTGCGAAATCCAGCTGATTTAACATGCAGGCGTATTAGATGGTTCGGATTTCTTTTTTTTGAAAAAAGCTTCTGTGATTCACTGTTATTTTATCTTTGGGTCTTCTCTTATTTTATGAAACCGTGTATTGTTAGACGCTTCTTTACCACGTGCGATTTTTTCAGAAGCCACAATATTTGGTTTTGCATTGAAGTTGACCAGATAGGAAACAAGTCCCCAGTATGTTCTCAACGTTAGATACTGGGATTCTCAATTGCAAGTAAAAGTAAAACAAAGGCAGAGAAAAGATCGAGGTTATCTTCTTTGGCCAAAGTTCAGGCACTGATTATACCTGACCTCGTATGCATGTAAACTACTAAATTTATACCCGAATAGAAGCTTTTTCTGTTTATAAAAACGCCGTTTCATGGATCTTGGAAGAAGCTATTCGCTCCGAGGACGAGCAAATAACTTAATTATTACCGAATAACGAAGGAAAAACAGGCTATTCGGTTTTCGTGCATGGGAAATTCAAGGATCTTAATCGAGAATATCCGCCATGAGAGGAATAAGTCAGCTATTCGGTTGTCCTGCATACGGGGCCCGGTTAACTGCTTCACCAGATTGGGCTAGGGGCGGACAACACACGCGTGACCAAAACCTCAGGAAAATACGCGTTTATAGCCTCTCTCTCAGCCAATGTTTCATTTTGCTTGGTCCAAGTACTTGGCGTTTCCGCTGTTTCTTCGTCAGCTCACGCACGTGAACCCCAGTCCTTATTCCTTACAGGTCTTTACTCCGCGATACATTGTTGCCAATCTGCAATCAATACCTGCTCCGTGTACGGTAGCAGCGCTTAGGCTCAGCCGATTACAGGAAGTTGAGGCGTTATGAAGGATGTTGCGCGGCACCTAACTTTATAGCGAGCTCACCTAAAGCATTTCTATATTTGCTTTGTCAACCTTTGTAGAGCCTCAGCTTTCAGTAAGCTGCTTTGAGAGGCTTAGTCTGCGGTACGCAGTTCAGAAAACGACTGTAGTCTGTGAGGGTGGGGGAAGGGGGCAGGTGGGTGGAAAACTTTGCCTACTGTACCATACTGCAAGCGACAGCTTACAGGCCGGAGAGAAACAGAAGTATTTTGTTACCTGGACTCAAGAGAGTCCAGTTTGCCAGAAAGAAAACAATGGCTTGTGTGGTATGCTATTTCAACCCCAGCTTTAAACATCATTCGCAGCACGCGTGCGCTTCTTGTGATCTACAAGAAAAACTTGGAATGTCCCTATTGTCAACGTGTACTCACTCAACCGGAACGCCTTACAAAAATGGCAAGACGCTCGCAAATACCAAAGCGTAAACACGTCTTTCCTGGACGTGCTTCAGGCAGTGCATCGTAGTCCTGCTCTAAAGCAGTTTCCCTCCTTCCCGCCAGAGACTGACGAGATGAACCGGATGAAAATATCCCCCGTTAGCAGGTCTGTACTTCCGGTTCAAGACTACTTGTCCTAGAGGCGCGCAAATTAAACTTGTGGGACCGACGGTGTGTATGGGCGAACTTCAGAGGAATCAGCATTATTAGAGACAACTTTCACGCTCGTTAGCAAGTTTTTCAACCCCAGACCCTTTTCTTCATAAAGCGGAAAGACGTTTCTCAAATGAGCGCTAAAATTAGCTGCTGGGGGGAGCAGGCTGCTTCTAACGAACAGCAGAGATGTGGGTTCTGGTTATTCCATTCCATATCACCATGGAGACAAAGCAGCCGTGACAGATACCCGAGGCACATTGCAGTCTCTGGCGACGGAAAGCAGGGTTGGGTTCCTGACAGGTAGGAAGGGCGGGGGTAATGATAGGAGGAGGTGGTGGAATAGGGACACATCCCTCTGACCCTGCTTTGAGAAGGTTGAAGTCAAATCCTATATAAGGAAAAAACCCTTTAAGCTCAAGACAAAGCAACTTTTTTGCGTGTACTGGTTAAAACAACATTGGAGAAAAGCACTTGCCCGTATTGCCCAACCAAGGTCAGAGTTAACACTGTCTCTAGCTTTGATAGCTATTTTATGAAGCTCTGTGGTCACTCAGCTTACATCGAAAGCACTGCTTTCGAGAAAGTGCACTTTCGCAAAAGAAGAAATAAACAGTTTCGCATTGTTTTTCTTAGGTCTTTTCTTTTTCATGTAAATGAATATTAGCGCGTCTGGAAAAGACGTCCAGGAACGCCAAGCTTCAGGAATATTTCATTAACGTAAGCAATCAAGAAAAGACACAAGCGAACAAACTCAGACACGTGGACGACAGTTTTATGACCCTTACCAGCGATCCCGCAGCCTGCGGCTGGAGGCACCAACAGGGAGAACTCAGGCGGCAGCAAAGAATTTAATGGCCTATAGCTATTTACTTCTAACAACAAACACAATCTTGTAAACCTGATAGAACTATGGGGACCATTAATACCGGTCCTACCGTATGAATCTGGATACATTCTATACATTTTCATACGTAAGATTTTTTGTGAGCACCTGCAAGCACTCAGCGTTCGTAAAACCAGACAGTGGCGTCCATACATCGTTTTCGACGATTGCAAATTTTTCGAGCAGCGAACTGATTGATTCCAACAAAGTCGGTAACCGCCAGCATCACATAAGAAAGCTTCAACCTTTTGCAGACGGGACCAGCAAACCACGTTGAGTGAAAAGCGACCGCTCATCGGGTGGAAGGAGGTGTACATCCGGAATACAACAGGCTGTAGCTAGGCGAAACTGTTCGTGTGCCGTAGACTTAAAGATCTCGCTTCGTGAGAGCAAAGGACAGTTCGGTCGACTTGGTTTGTGAGGGGTTACAAGGTAATGACGTCACATGATCTCAAAGCATTCACAGGAAAAGTGAAAAATACTTCCATGAGACATTCCTTGTCCGACCTCCCAACCGCAGTCGATGGGACTGCCCGTAGAGTCCGAGAAACCGGCCACCTCCATCTTAAGCTATCACAGCCTGAGCCACAGACAGGCGCACATTCGGTGTGTCTAAGCCAGACAGGACATCACAGCCTGTCCCCTGTCATCTGCACCACAAATTTCTGGATAAGACACAGCCCAGCTGCTTGACGCTCCACACCTCCCCCCGTGATGCCAAATCGAATCAGTCCTACCTAATCAGAAGCCTCGGTGAACTGCCGCCATAGGAAAGAAAAAGGTTTTATTTTTCCAGACCCTCCTTGCTGGTATTTAGCTTTCCGCTCGACACACATGCTATTATTCATATCTAATAGAACTCAGCATAAGAAAAAAACATCTGAATAAAATGTCTGGCTACTAAGTACTTGGAGTGGCCTGCTAGAAAAGTGTAGAGGATTGTAAACAACCTCACCCCCTACCCCCCCAAAAAAAAGCGTGTGTCATATCAGACATTTGTACGAATGTCATTTTAATGTGAGCAATTTTTTCATTTCCTCTAATGTCTGTGGCTATATATAATTACAACCTGGTTTTCTTTCAGAGTGGCTACGGGCTGGTTTCTTGTGGGTTTTTTTCACAGGACTGTGTTTAGTCCCATGATAAAAACAAAAAGCCAGTATTTGTCTTTCTTCCTACACCGCTTCCCTCCACCAGAAAAAGACCACCTTCGTGGTAAATAGAAATTCGCTGAGTTGGCATAACCAGAAGGATATGTTCTCATCTGTCAGATAAGGGGTCGGCCTTTACTTGCAGTTCTGTATACGTTGTGACCCGCTGGTGCGACTGTCGCTAAGGTAACAGTAAAATTATTTGACTCCTCCGCTGTGCAAAACGTTCTCACCAGTTGCACAGCTTATGACAGCATCAAATGAGTCTCATCAGCTACACTGACTAAAAATGTACGTTTTTCGCAAAGAGGAAATATTCCTACGCCTAGCAAAATTTCCGAAATGCAAAATTAACACCCGCCTATTCTCTGTGCGTGAACGCACATGTTGAAGAAGGGCTTTGAGTGCAAGGTATTAGGCACCTGAAAACGTAGTTCGATAGCCTTTGCGATTCCTGGAGAGCCAAGAGAAGTCGACTGTTCGGTTTTCTTTCCAGAACGGAAGTGCTGACCATTAAGCAACAATTTTCCGGCTTTCACATGCGAGACTAACTGGCACTGACACGCAGTGACTGGCCAGGTTCTAGTGAAGTCAGGGGCCTGACCCTGCTCATTTCTTATATTGTTTGATACACACCGAAGAACCTTACCTTTCTCGGTAAGTCTTTGTACAACTTTAGCTGTCTAATACCTGCCAACCTGCACGCTGTTCGCGCCCATTGAATAGGAGATATTGCATTTATTTTTACCTCCTCAACAGGGGCTCTAGCATGCTAGAGTGCAGTCTGCAATGTTAAATCACCTACTGAATAAGGATTCATCTGACAACATACACATAATCGGCGGCTCATGGCCGTTTTGCACTGTTTGACTAGGGCAAATGGACACAGTGAGAAAGAACTAATACAACCCTCTGTGCCAGCTTTTCAACGCGACTGTAGCAAATTAAAACTCTGCAGCACGTGTCTGGACAAGTTCTTTACGACTGTTTTCGTTCCACTGAATCGTATGGCGAATTCCCCGTCACCGAAACCAATCGAAACTGTGGATTGGCAATAGAGAATGGTCTGAATATGCCCTAGATATATTTCACAGTTTCTATATGCGTAAATGCATGTTTTCGCTCAGTGCGACCAGCCGAAATGAAATAGCTTTTTAAACCGTCATTTCATCCGTTTCATGCGCTCGCACAGGCTCGGGATTTTTTTCAGTTTTATTTCCTGTTTACAACACTGACTCTTAGAAGCTAGGATAGAACCTAGGTGATATCAACTTTATTACATATAAATTTAAAGACGACCTCTGGACCATCATAGCAGCCAAAGGAAGGGATGGGGAAAGAAAGCGGGGGAGCAGGAGAGGGAGGGAGGGAGAGAGGGCGGGAAGGAAATACCTTTGGAAGGGTTATTGTGACAGTTTCAGGCCTTATGAGTCGTTGAATTGCGCCTTTTAATAACAGTCGCTGCGGCCGAAGCGGGCTGAGATGATTTAAATCCTCGATAACGATCCGGAGTGGACGATGCTTCAGCAACTCGCAACTGGTAGATTGCCACGGCAACGGACTTGCTGCACGGCGGCGCGTGAGCAGTTTGTGGGCGCGGCCCGTTCGGTCGGGCTGCCTCGCATGTCGTGGAGCCGTTACCGGAAGGAGAGCCAACTCCCCGCGCATGCGAAGTCGTCAGTGCCGAAAACGCTCACCGTGAAGCTGTTCCTAGCCAGAGGGTTTCAAGCAGAGCGAAAAGCGATAGTGATGGTTGACTGGTGGTTGTGACGATGATGTGATCATCAATACAGATGCCGACGAAGCCGATGCCCTTGCTATTCTTGCAAATGTCGGTGCTTGGGTTTGAAACAGAATTCCAGCACGGTAATGCTGGGTTGTCTCCACAGCCATAAGCCGAATTTACTAAAGACGTTGAACTCAGACATGTTAGCTTTGCTGTATTAGAAATTTTACTTACAAATTTTGCTTAGTTCAGTCGATCTGCACACATTGGTTTTAATCCCAGTGCACTATTTTCGTAAATTGAAATTATAAATATACTAAAATTTCCACAAGAGATGAAAAACAAACAATAAATTAAACAACACAATGTGTAAACGTCTGAAACAGGTGGAAATAAGCCCATGGATCGGGAAAGCAAGGAAACAGGTGAAAGGAGATGGGCTCCCCCTACCCTCAAAATGCCAAAAGAAAAGCGGAGTCTCACACTCCCCCAAGAACCTAAAGCAGGTAACGAGACAACCCTTGTCCTCACCTGTAATAAAGAACCAGAACTGAAAAACTTGTCACTCTTCTTCTGATCGGATTTAAGGTACAAATTAAATCATCGAAATTCACTTTCCTTTAGACGTCGTTCTAAATTGGGCCCGGATTCCATGGGCCTTTCTATCTCCTATCCACTCGGAAAGACGACTGTAAAATATACTTGGTGATCAGTTTAACGACCGGACGGACGACGAACGGTCGTGGAACCCGACCCTGGATTTAAACAGTTTTACAAAGAAAATTGTTTGTCTTTCGCACGTTTGCCTCAGCATTTATGACTAGGTTTAGTTAACGTTGCTCGGACTAGTCTTTGCTGGTTCGCTGCTGGTGTTATTGTCGGTGGAGGCGCCCAAGCCCTGTGGAAGACCGTTAAGAGAGATGCCTGAGCGTGCTGTTGTAGATTTGTAACCCTTCTCCCGGCTTTCGGCCAGCCACCCCAAACACGTGATTATCCGCCCAGAAGGATGGTGCCGGATCAATAGACGCCTGCTTTTATGTCTTGCTGGAAGTCTTCCGGCAGGCAGCAGCTTCTTCAGTAATGATAATTTCGTGTCGCTTTCTATCGGCGGTCTTACCTACACAGACTCTCTACACGTCAGCATTACTACCAGCGGGGAAGTTCCGCGGTATGAGGAAGAATTTTTCACACTTTTTCGAGAAGGACAGGGGGAAGTTAAGGCGGTTCTTACCTAAACGAACGGGAGTCCTAAGTGGGTTAAAAATGGCTTTACCTGAATAAGTCATGTCTAACGTCAACCGGGCTCCTCGGAACGAGATAATGAGTTTCACGAGTGGCAGAAGTGGCCGATTACAGATTAACAGCATCAGAGCTAGACAGTTGGACTTGGTATCCAAAAAGACGCATATTAAAGACAACAGAACCCTTTGTTATTATGTTAGACATATCGAAACGTGTTTATATGCGTTTTTTTCTTCTCGGTGGATTGTAGTGTCATTTAAATTGTTACTAGACGGAAAATGATAGATGCACATGTAATGCGTAAATGCGTATTCTATTTTTTCATAGAACCAAACAGTTTGGACTAACCCCTGACAAAATACTGGTAACTGTTATCCTTAACGCACATTTATGGGCAGTTTGACTGATCTAGATACAGGACCAGTGTTCTACAGGCAAGGAAACAACACAGGGAAGAGAAACAGCAGAGGACACGCGTAAATAATCGAATTTCGCTAATTTCCCCTCCCTTGCCACAACTTGCAAGGATACGCCAAAAGCTGATTACAACAGATCTTCTATTAACTCACTTATTTTCTGGATAGAGCAGAAAGCGTATAGAATATCGGATCAAAGACATGTACCAAATCACCAGATTGCTAAATTACTAAATTGTTCTCTTCTTGAATTATTGTATTACTCGAATTACTTTTATCTTGCACACGAATCTGATGATCGATTTTCCAGAGTTTTGACACACGAGAGTACTGTTTCTTTTATGCGAAAGCTCGTCCCAGGACACGAACGTTCATGCTGGCGGGAATTCGGTGTTTGCTTCCATTTACAGGGAGGTTTGTGTTTAGAGGGAACTCGTGCTAAAGGTGGGTCCAACAATAAACTACGGAAACCGCAAGCTTCAGGTTTGTAAACATAGAAGAAACAAGTAAAAACATTACAGCTTCCAGTACTCTAGCACTGAAAACATAATAAATACACAAAAACACGCTAACACTGAAAACATGAAAAATACACAAAGACTTCCGGGATTCTGTCTTCGTGTGGAGTAGCAGGTTAGGGGGAACAGAGGTGACAACACTTCCAGCTCCTTAACACTGACGCAATAAGGAAAAGCTCTGAAAGTTTTGCTGCTCAGTCTCTGATAAAACAGGTGATCAGAGGCAAAACTACATTTTTGGTTGTGCAATACTGATACAACAAGGACAAAAGGAAAGGCCGCTACCATAGTCCTCAATACTCCCCCCCCCCCAACCAAAGCTTGGGCTACCTGCGCTCACGAACGCACGGCCAATCAGATTCGAATTCTCATTACTTTGTACAAACGGACAAAAGATCTTTCATGCGATCCACAAACACAATCTTATGCTACATGAACGCTTTTTCTCTCTTTTCTCGCTTTTCGAGACATCGCCAACAAAAATCGGTCTTCCAGATTTCAAAGTTCTTGTGCCAACAAAGAGCCGGCCTCGTTTGGGAATTATGTTTTTTTTATTATTTCTGCATCAAAGATTCTTTTCTGTGCTT
Organism: Lanistes nyassanus; assembly: GCA_004794575.1. Classification (NCBI taxonomy): domain Eukaryota; kingdom Metazoa; phylum Mollusca; class Gastropoda; order Architaenioglossa; family Ampullariidae; genus Lanistes; species Lanistes nyassanus. The sequence continues at coordinate 1,178,153 of SMGT01007812.1, forward strand.
TTATTAATACAGGCTTCCGTTGTGGACACGTAATTCGATAATCAGCTGGAAAATTGGCAAAACATGAAGTGAATCACGTTCTAACTATGCTCCAAAATCTTGCAGTCAGCAGAAAGGGATGCTGGACGCTTGCGCTAGGCTGAAACGTTTTTGTTCTTTATCTGCGTGCAAAATATTTGGATGGTAACATGGAAAACAGCAAAAATTGCTCTACTGCTGCTGTTCATGGTTTTGCATTTGCTTGCTAGTATTACATAAACGACATCGCTGAATTTTGAACTGGTTTTGTTGTTGCTTTTGAACTGGTGTTGCTGCTTGAGAACTGGTTTTATTGCTGTTTCAGAACTGTTTTTTGTTACTGTTTCTGCTTCTGCTGAAGGTGCTGCTGCTACTACACAAAGGTTAAGGCTGCAACTACCTTTGCTACTTCTTCTACTACGTCTACGTGTAGCGCTACATCTGTTGCTGCTTCTTCTACTACATGTACGGGCAGTGCTACAGCTATCGCCACCCGCTACTACTGGCGGTGCTGCTACTTTTGTTACTGCTGCTCTTATCCTACTGTCACTTCTACCACAATTACTTCTTGTGCGATGACACGACCACTCTCATGTCACAAACTGTTTATTACAATAAAATACAACACACAAATTACTGTTCGTAACTCATAAGTTAAATGCCATTTTTCATTTTCAGCAAGGGTCAAAGTGTGTGGGGTTAACACGCTTACCGCGAATACCCATACCTCTGAACATCTCTTGAACCAGCTAGTGCTATTTTCTTCGGTGATGTTTTTTTCTGTTTTTATTGCCTACATGAGATAATTCTTGTAAACAACAGCATCAGAGAATCTGAGATCTTGCCATCGGGTTTCCTCGTGTCTCCAGTGTGTTTTCTTTAGTTTTGAACGATCCAGTGCCTGTATGCACAAGTGTGTTGTTGCGTAAGTGGATATAAGCCCACGCAGATGCTTTCACGCATTAATAAGCACAGATATAAGGAAAGGAAGGATGAAAGTAAGAAAAGAAAGAACGAACGAAATAAAGACCACACAGTACGAGTGAAAAAAATCCCAAGTACTTGGTTTCTCGTTTCACCATGGCAGTTTGGTTTTTACATCAGGACAACATCGTTCCACGGTTAACTCTACACCAGGTTTCCCCAGTTCCATTACAAGTTTCAAGTACCCGTTCCTCACTTCAACCTCTGTTGCCGCTGGCATAATCTTCATTCAGGTTTTCGAGACAGCCACCTTATCATTCCACCGCGGCCCCATCAAAAATAGTAATTTACAGAAATTAAACGCCTGAAACCCTCCTGGTGGTCAGTGAGACTACAGTGTCTACTGTGACTCTATGCTGTGAACGGAAATCGCCTGCACTTTGAGCTTAATCGAGCCTTGTAACTAGCGAGTTTTGCGCCATTCAGGGATTTAATACTTTTGAGATCTTACACTTAAATATCATTCTCTATGATACTAGCCAGTCCTTGCGCAGTAACCACGATAAATAGCCGCTTGTCCAGCAACATGCGGTATGATTTTTCGCCAGATCAGTTGATCAGCTGTTGAAAAAGGTCTCCTCAAGTCGCCTAACACACAGGCATAACCGCACGAGACCACTGCAGCTAGTGTACCCGCCAATGGCCTGAGCATGCGCTGGATTTTGTGTGTAGTGTAGTGTTTAGTGCGCATGCACGCAGAAATGTAAAGACTTGCATGAGCAACTCTTAGAGTATGAATTTCTGTGGTTTCCCTCTTCTAATCTCCATCTTTTTTGTTACTCCATCTATTTGTCTGTCTGGGAGTCTGCGTGCCTGCCTGCCCGCGAGCATGCGCGCTAGTAGGTCCATGCGTTTGTACATTTCTTACACAAACTCTAACGATTTTGATCAACAAATGTCCCCCGCGAACATACAGTTGCCCACGAAAACAGGGAGAAACGAGTACACACGTACGCTAACACAAGCACGCCCGAACACACGCACGAACACATTTGCGCTTGACCACATTCTCATGAGCATGTGTGCATAAAATGACTGACAAGATGACAGCTGCCTCCAGGATCTGTGAATGCACATCCGGGTCTGTGTTAGAGCAAGCCGACAAAGAGGGTGGAGGCTTGGGGGAGAACGAAGTGAATGGGCTGGGAAAAGCTGACCTTTTGACATTTACATACTTTCGTCATCAGTGAAAGTGATATCGCCCCTGTGGGCATTATTGCTATGCCAGTTCGAAATGGTTTTTTTGGGGGGAGGGATCTACCAAAATCCGTTTTTACAATTTTTGTGTGCAGTAATGACTATATAAATAATAAGGCGGTAACCAGCTGATATTAATATTTCACCCCCTGGATTATTATTTACCATTTGGGCTGTCTTTGTAAGTGTCCCCTAGAACTAAGACTTTGGAAGATAATAAAACACACAAATCAATGGCTGCTTTTTCTGTCTGTGGTACAATTGCAGTTCTCAAAATTCATATTTTTTTTAAACCAAATCTCCTGAGTCGGCTGCAGATTCATTTTATGTTGATTATCTTTGTCAGTGGTATCTTTTCTTCTGGCGGAAACCGTGAATTACTGAACATCCGCGACCACGCGTTTAGCGAGAGTAAGAACTTTTAAAGGAGACTCAGTCGTTTTGATACATTGGAAGGTTAGGCATTTTTTAAGAGGCGTGGACACACAAAAGACTGTAAATACGCAATTTCCCAGCCTTTACCGAGCTAAGATTCAGAGCTTCTTCCAAATAACCGCAGGTGACCCTAGCCTTAAATGCAAGCCCGTAATTTACCATCAAGATTGCTTCAGAAGTCTTCATGAATGGTTTTGGAAGGCTACCGATAAAGGCAAAACAACGTGTGAGTGCCCAACCAAAGTGCCCATGAAGGGAAAACAATATTTAAGGATCCACCAAAGGAGAGAATGGCATTTGCTTTGAGAGGATTGCAGTTCATGACTGACCGTATCGGCAATGAAACCGGACACTCTGCAAACAATGGTTTAAACAGACGGTCTGTTTTCATAAATGTCGGAAGAGAACGGACGAATTAAAAAACATTCATCGCTTACTCTTTTGTCTCACCAATATCCTCTTTCTCACAAACACATGGCCGTTGACACCTGGTTCCCAGATATTCCTATAATTAGATCAGTTTATTGATGGCTGACCGGACCCAAATCCGGACAATTCGATTTTGCCGTTTCGCTAAACTTCCATCCGGAGGCAGAAATCGCAAATGACTCCTACAGATTCGTCAACGATGGTATTGTTATGGGAAGGGCAGAGGGGGAGCGGAGTTATAAGATTATCCGTCCTGGTGTCCAAAGGCCATGTAATCAAGCTTCTGTCACCATCGGCTGACCTCTCCTGTGACCCCTATTTGCAAGTTTGCACTCAATGGCTGCTACACGTGGTTTGGTTTTTATTCATGTCTGATATCTCCATTTCGTCTGTGGCCATCACCGACGACGGAAATGTTCTCATTTTACTCGCTAAATGTAAGGCTCGTAACCTTCCGCAGCCCTCTCTTCCCAAAGGGACATTAACTTTCGTGTAACGAGTATACATCGGTGCTCTTAAACTGTGCGTTTCACGCGAAGAGGAAACACATGCTTAGCATACCTCAAGGCGAAATTCAAACATCTGGGGACGACCTGGGGGGGGGGGGGGGGGTAGGGGAGGTAGTTTTCTCTTTGTGTAAAGGCTTTTTTTATTTTTTAGCTTGAATAGAAAGGGAGATGCAAAGCGCTTCTCATTTTTCTGTTTTGTTTTATCTTACAAAAGAATTATCTCATAAAAAATACAAAGCTAAAAAGTTACGGAGATTTTATCATTAATGCTGATTACTCGCCCAGACCTAGTCTTGTTGGAAAGGTGGTGAGTGCACATGCACGTGAATTTTGGTGACTGTAAATCAGCACATTGGTCGTCTGATTTTAATGAGAGGTCAAAATCTGGGTCCTCACAACGAACCGTTGACTGTGCTCGTTTGTTATGTTCGTTCGATTAAGGCGTTTTTTCCCTACACGGCTAACCACATCGGTGGTCTAGTGGTTAAGACGTCCGCTTCCGAGGCAGAAGACTGGTGGTTCGAGCCCCGCCAAAGTCGGATTTAAAAAAAGGCAACTAGTAGCTCCCCTGCCAGACGCCTGCCACTATAGGGACTAGGACTGGTTGGCCCAGTCTTACGATAATGTGGCTGCGTGGGACTGAAGCCTGTGTTGCCACAGCAGTCCAACGTGTGGCAGCACGTTGTCTCTGATACGCGACTGGAAGCTAAGCAACAACAATCTAAAACCCCTCTACGCGGCTCTGGGCTAGGGCGAGCTGGAACGCCCTTCGTTGAGTTAAGAAAGCCATTCACATGAGGTCGTTGGTTGTTATTTTAGAGGGACAGTGCTTCCACCTAGCAGTGATTTCGCGCTATCACTATCATATATCACTAAACTATGCACGAAAGAACCACCAGACTGATAGCTGCAGTAGGATGGTAGTTTAATGTGCGAGTAGTTTAATGAGTTGCACTATATTTAACTCCAGGAAGTGACCCTTGGCCAACAACAACCAACAAACTTCCACTCTACCGACTGAGCTATCAAGGCCCGCTAAACAATTGAGATCCTACCTACATCAAGAGCCTCTAACTTCAAAAAGGAGAACAGCTACACCATTTTCACAAGCTATCTTCTGTAAAACGTTTCTCTGTACTCCTAGCGGGAACATGGTGACCTCTTAGGAAATGACAGCTTGAATCTAAAACCTTTTCCGTCCAATGCCAGTCATCGTCGACGATGTGCCACAAAGAGGCCGTCACAGACGACAAGAGGATGCGCGAGAATACCTGTGCGGTCAAAGAGAAAACTCTAATCGAGACCCACGCACGTTTTGCTCTATGACCAAACGCACACTGTCTCGCAGAGATTGACAGATTCAGCAAGAGGCTCGTGTTGAGAAGATGGATTTCTTTTAATGTGACAAGAATCTCAATGCAAACATCCCACCACCTTACCCCTCTTACCCCCCCCCCACAAAAAAACCAATACAATCTCAGGTTTTTCTTTTCCAGAACTGGTTTAGATCAGATTCTGCGTACATTTAATTCCCAACGTCCACTTATCTGTCCTCAGATCACGAATGCAAGAGCCTGGTTATGGGAATAGCATTCCCAAGACGCGAACATTCTTGTGGTCACGTGCTGGGGAGCATGATTGGTGTTAGCCACTTTAAAAACGTAAAAACTGCTTTGTCAAACGTTATTTGTCATAAAAGCCCCTCATCCCTCCATCACCTTGGGTTCCTACTCTTTATTTTCTGGCTACCCGGAACGGCTTCTCCTCTTATCAGCCCTGAATCTGGAATTACAGACGTGTCGCAATCGTTCCACCATGCTGATTATGTCAGCCTCTTGGACATCAGGCAGTCGCGCGCTGTTTGTCGGCAGGCACACACAGCGTCCCAACCGAGTCTCACCGTTCGCTTTTATTTATGCCCAGCTCTTACGAAGCTGTGTGCATTGCTCTTGCCGACAGCTTTGTCTGCTGCTGGACGCAGACCAGTGGCCAGGTGGCGCTGTGGTCATAAACACGCAATTTCCGCCGTAATCTAGCAGGTTTAATCAGCGCCGGCGCCACTCCACCAGCCAGAAGTGGGCTGACGACAAAAGGGCTGCAAGCGACAGCCAGAATATCTCAGAGTTGCAGAATACCGAGCGCCAGTACCCACCCGCGTCTTTCGTTTTACAGTAATCGGCCCGGTGTATCACCATTTGGTAACAAGGCTCAGTTTCCGGAAGTTTTTGCTAAGGACGGCAGAGAAGCGTAATTCAAACCCGACCGCAAGTTTTAGTCGGCTGCTAACCTTACATTTCCCAACATTATTCCTTCCCCCTCCATCTCCTACCCACCTTGTCCTAGTAATGACTTTCCCAATAAACGCTTTACGTGCACGAATGGATTGCTCTGAAAGGCTGTGCGTCTGGTTAAGCCAGAACTTTCATATACGTTCGAAGCTTTGCTCTCTCCTTCTTTCATCGACAAAGAAAGAAATAGAAAGAAGAAAAAAAGACGGAAGAAAGGAAACATCCAACAGTACAAGATAAATTAAAACATTACTTCCTGCAAACATTCTTGAACATGAAACATTAATTGATCATCTCGAGCGCGTGCAAGCACAGGAGGAAACTGAAAGAAACAGGTAGCGCGAGTCAGAAAGACGTAAAAAAAAAATAAAGAAGAAAAAAAGAAAACGAGAAAAAAACCCACTAAACAAAACTACTTCATCACAAATAAAGAGCAAAATACGAAACAGCATAAGCTGTTGGCCAGCATAGAGCAAATTAGAGATGATGAAGTATATAAAGAGAAATGGGAGAAAAAGATGTTTGTTGATGGACATTGAATAAGCAGGAGAAATCAGCGTGACAAGACGCTATGGTTGTCTTATGATGGAGGAAGCAGGGTGAATAAGAGTGAGTTAATGAGTCCTTGGTGACTGGATTGATTGCAGTGTTTCAGGAGGACATGGTAAACAAACGCATTAGTCCCTCAGTCTGTCGGTGCGCGACTGTGAAGGGGACTTACTTCCACTAATCGTAGCTTGTTTTCTTTATTTTGGATTTTATTCTCTTTTGTCGGGGAAAGTTTCCTGCTTTACAGAAGTGGTAGGATACAGAACAAGGTTTCTGTACTTTTCTTTTCCTGTTTTAGGGCTAAAACTTGTAACAATCCGGAATCGACCATTAGCTGTTTATTGCACCTTGTGACGTCTTTTTCTTCTGGTCATTATCTATGTATAGTAATAGAAAACACACGTCCTTTTAAATAGATCCAAATGAAAGATATATTTTTCTTTCTTTACACCCCCCCCCCCAGATATAAGTAGCATTGATAAAATCGGACAGCGAGCGCATTTACTGAGGTCAAACAAGACATGCTAGGTACCAAGCAAACTGTGTAGGTTCTACGTGGACGTACTGTGAGACAGCGTGAGAAAGACAAAAACCAAAAGATATTAGAGAGACGTGGGCAGGAAAATGAATTAAAGTTATTTCTAGCTAGCCAGCAAGGAAGAAAATCAAGTCACAAATAACATAAGAGAATTATTTCAGCATTAAGGTAAGTAACTACCTGCTCCCTACCCCTACTCTCGAAAAATAACAGAAGAGAAAGAACAACGGAAGAAAAGACTCCTATGTGATAAAACAAAAAAGCCAGGAACGGACAGAAAGAATACAAAAAATGACAGCTAAAGCCACAGGCACCGAGTCGAGATGAAAGGAAAGTAACTGGGAGTATGGGATTTTTCAGTTCTTAATAACGAAGATACCATTTTCTTAAAAGACCTATCTACACCTGTGACTGAACAACTGTGTAGTACCCGGAATATCTAGACAAACGATAGGACGCACAGCCACACGGAAGTGTAAAGAAGGCTTCACATTCTGCTGAGTGCGTGGCCATGGAAGAACCGTAACTTTATGTCTATCATTAATTATCGCGATGGTGTTTCATGTTTTTCACGAAACTCAGAAAACTGGACTTTGTTCCGCCATTTGGCTTTGCTTTCGTCTCTAGAAAGCAAAATACATCCGTAGAGACTCCACGTTAATTGGCAAGGAAGCTAAAGATTTGAACGATGTGTAGTTCAGTTTAACCCTGAGAGGTCTGAAAAAAAAAGAAAGTTCTTGATTAGATGCGTTCGTGAGTGGATATGTAGAATGTGTGGTGTGAGAGGCCTGGGGGAAAAGGATGCGGGGAGAAGGTAGGTTAACCGTGTTATCAGAAATCGTTCATCTCGGGAATTCATATGGGAACAGCGAGAGCTAGGAGTGATTTGCAGCAGGAAGTAAAGATGTAGACGTTTAGCACAAAGTCGTGCAGAAAGACCGCATGCACGTGCATGCACGCGAGAGCGTGGCCAAGTGTACTGAAGAAACGCATCACGCTTGCAAGCATACAGTAGAGAACAGTTGACGCAAAGCAAGGAAAGCTAGCTATAGAAGGTACAATTTGAGGAAAAATCTGTTGGACAAACTGTTTTGGATATTCATAACTTTGAACATTTATATCGTTGACCTGTCTACAAACAATCGTTTGCGTGCCAGAAAAAATTAAGTTATTTAAAACGATTCGGAAGTTGAATGGAGGATAAGCACTGTGGCTGTCACGTAACGTTACACAAAGACCCAGAAAGAGTCTGTAACCCTTCTACTGTACACGTCCCTGGTCAACTGCTGCTATACTTTCGCTAGCCACCTAGCAGTACATCGCTTCGGGGTACACGCCATCCCACACACAGGTTCATAGGCTACGCGTCTTCGACGAATGTCCTTCCCGAGCACGTCCTGGTTGCCAAGTAACCACCAGAAGTGGCACGATATGAGTTCGGGTCCATATGCGGGTGCATTAAGCTGACGCAGCATGAGCGTTTGCAGCCCGGCGCCGTTCACATAACGCACAATCCATCTCCGTCAATTCTTTTTAATTATTATGTTTAGAAAATAATTAGAAGTTGGCGAAAACGCATTTTAAAAAGCGTTTTAATTACCTGCCTTTCAGAGAATGAAGAGATTGCGGAACCTCGTGACGTCGACGTAACCGAGCGTGAGCGTGCAGTCGAAGGGGGGCGTGCATGCATATTCGCTTCCTGGGCCCGGTTTCATGAGAGGTACCGGCACTCCTGTCGACTGCAGTTAGGAGGCGCCGCAAGGGATGTCACAGAGAAGCAGAAAAGTTTAGCTTTGCTTGTGACTGCTATGTGGCTCCTTTGCATCCTTTGAAGGGCCTTTCAACAGCAGTTAAGTGGACTGGTCTTAACTCTCGTGAAATTGCTCTCTGGACGGTGTAGAGTACAGCAGAGTCCGCTTAGACAATCTTTAAAGAAACATCAAGATTTAAAATTTAAGTTCAAGCGCGGTGATTGGTTACTGGAAAATGTGTGAGTTACGTACATCTAGAGCACCGACGATCACAAGCGACGTACCTGCAAGAAGTAAAACCATTGCAGTCTAGGGGACAACAGTTAGGACTGTTTGCTGTGTTCCAGAATATTTTGTCGCCGTACGGTACGGCACTCCCTATAACGCCTTTGTAAGATGCTTGAAAGCTGGGACTTTAGGGCGGACTAAATCCCGAAATCTGAAAGTCACTGGATCTTTACGCATGCACATTTTCTTCCTACAACGCTGTGGTGGGACACATCGGTACTCGATAGCACTGGTCCTGCCAGTTGCTTGGCCCAGCTATCCGATAGTTCACTTGTCAGTGCGACGGCTAGGCTGGCTAGCTGGCTAGTTCACTTACAACTACAGGGATCGACTGAGTTGTTTGAGTTTTCGTATCTGCGCTTCGGGTCGTAATAGCGGTGATGAGACCCGTTCACCTTTATCCGCTCGCATATTTACATGTAGAAAAGATATAGGCACGTTCTCCCAAGCATGGGCTAGGTTGCATGGGTGTCTGTATCTCCTGATCATGCGTTAAATACAACCAACCAACCAACCAACCAACCAACCAACCAACCAACCAACCAACCAACCAACCAACCAACCAACCAACCAACCAACCAACCAACCAACCAACCAACCAACCACCCAGTTCCCTTAAATTTCGCGGAATCACCTGCAGCACGGCACGCATTATGGAGCAGTCATGGGGGTATAAATCATCCACTTAACCTACTCACGTGCACAGTCGCCCCTCTTCAAAACAGCAGCACGCGCGAAGAGAGCGTGTGGCGCCCTCGTGATGGTGCGCGCGTGCGGGAACGCGTTGCGTAACGGAACGCTGAGTTGGTGCAGCTAGAGAACGTGTGGGCAGGTGCTTCACCCGTGACTGATGGCAGAGAATGGGTTCGTGCCAAGACAGACACATTTTACGACCGAACATAAACGAATACAAACAAGGACAGTGACGATTCGTGCTGGACTTGCAGAAGGGAGCTGGGAAGGGGGTATAAGGATAGAAATCTCTGTGACCTGGAGATCTTCGCTGTAAACATCATGTAATCTAGAACTTTATAACCCAGACCCTTGTTCCCCTAGGGCCAGGCCTTTTGACGCAAAAGGGAAGTAGACTCGGACTTGTCAGTGCGACTGCTACGCTGGCTAGCACTTCTACGAATAACCAACTGGAATTGAAACGAAAGAAGTGTCAAACAGCCATTCGAGGGATGTGAAGTTTTTGTATGGCGGCTGCAGGTCGGAGCTGGAACAGAGTTCAGCAAAGAAGCGTGCGCTGAAAACCGCTGGCCCCGTGACAAGGAAGGAGGCGCAGCAGTGGTTGACACAGAAGCCCCTGTGCTGCCGTGTGCTGCAGGAAAAACACCATGAGCAGAGGACAGCACAGCGTTAGCATCGGAAGCCCCTGCAGTGCTTTGTTGTCTCCCTTGCGGAGAGCGCTTCTTTTGCCTGGATCGCATGTCAGCGTGGGCCGATTCATCCATTGATCGAATGACTGATTCTTGACTGATTACGGATGGATTATTTGTGTTATGATTATTCATTGCTGGACTGATCTATTGGTAATCTATTTCAGGGTGCTAAAGTTTTTTTTCCCACTTGAACGATCTTTTCATACAATCCTCGTACTGTTTAATCCTTGTATATACACGTCTTTTCAAATAAAATTATTGGCGGCATTTCAATGCAAAAAATTATGTATTCTGTCACTGACTGATGTCTTAATCGCACATCTAGTCTCCTCTTGTGTCCGTACGATCGAAACGCTCTTTTTTCCACCAAGCTCATTCCATTAGCTTAAATTTTCTCAGAAATGTATTTTTTTAAGGTTCAACAGCATTTTTGAAGGATCTTTGACTTCGTCATTACAGGTAATCGATGCCTTAATTTCACGTTATTCAGGTTTCCCCCTACGTCTGAATTTTCCTCACCCCGACGTTTTTCCCCAAGAGCTATGCCTGATTTAACTTTTACTCGGCATTCATCATTTCCTCCGAAAACTGGAAAGTATTGATACGGTTTATTACGTCGGTCGATTGTGAACGCTTCCAGTCTTATTGCTTCCCACAGATTTAGTGTTATCCAAGATCCGGCTCAAATTACACTGTATTGTATGTACACTTCCTAAAAAAATTACTCTTAGAATTCCGCCTCCACTCGCACCCACATTGGGAACTTTGCAAACTTTACATTTAGGGCAAACATTTACTGACACGTACGTTGTTTACATTTCACTTCAGCTTATAATAAAATTAGCATTTGCATTTCCTCTTTCTGCCTCTACTTTTATTTCTGTCCGTTTGTCTGTCCGTCCGTCTGCCAGCCTCTGATCTCTTTCAATAATGCCCTCATAAATTACCCTCCCCCTTTATTTATGTTGGTATAAATAATATATACATATACAAATATATTTTGCTTGACTCGAACCCGCGAGGCAACCAAAGACAGAGGCGCCCAAAGTCTAAACGACGAACGCAAACCCACCAGCCTGTCTTTGGAAGAAGCGAAAACGTTTGCCGAAGACCGCAGGAAGTGGAAGGCAGCTGTCGACACCCTATGGTTCACAAGGAGAAAAGAGAACTAAGCACATAGTTTGGCGATTGGAAGAACGGCACGAAGTGAAGAAAATATACGTGCGGTCCTTTATATATTCAGACTGAACCCGTGTCCTCCCTTTATCAGCAGCGACGTCAAGCTGCACTGGGTCAACAAAAAAGTCGGTCAGTTTGGCCATTTGGTCAGTTCGGCCAGTTCGGTCCGTTTGGTCATTTCGGCCAGTTCGGTCCGTTGGGCCAGTTTAGTTAATTTGGTCAGGGTACATCAAAGAAAAATACCACCATTTTTTCCTCTTGGAACTGTGTGCACCCGTTTGATATATGACGGACTGTCTCGGCTTTTTTTTCCCATGTAGTCTGATTAAGTCCTTAGGGTTTTCTCTGCGCATTAAAAACCAAGCACAAAACAAGCGAGTCTCCAAAGAAAAGAAAACTGTGATTGAAACGTCTGCGAGTTGTCTCCTCTTCTACATCAGCAGGGCTCAGGCTGACTTTAAGAGACTTGGGTTGCGTGACTAGGGTCTGCCCAGGGTTTGTCTTCTGGTGGTGGGTGAGTGGATGTAGTGGGTGGAGGCGGAGTCCGTGATAGTTAATCTAACAGCTGAACTGAATATTGGCTGGACTTTTAATGTTTGCGGTAACGTGCCGTAGAAAGAAGTTCATTAATTTCACCAATATTTTAACTGAACACCGCAATTGGTAGCCAAAATTCACTTTCCTTTTGACGATTTTGTTACATTGAATAATGTGATTTGCCTTCGTTTTGTCTATACCATCTTGCGAATTTCAACGAGATATCAGCAAGTTGGGTTCTACTTTGCTAAGTATAGGGATTTAATTTGTACAACTTTAAACATCTGTCCCAAAGTCTTTCTTAACCGGACGAATCTTGTTCCATGCCGGCCCTTTTCCACTGTACGTTCCACATCGATCATCTCATCCTACGATTGCCGGGGACCAAGCACAGCTGGAAAAAAACTTCTGCTTTTGTCTGTGTTCTTGTCAACAACACAGGGTAATTTCGTTTCCCGGCCTTTGCAGCTATTAAAAAAGAACAAAATCTTTCACCCTGAAACGAGATAGGCTTAGAGACTGAACGACTTTAAGTGGAAATTTCAACATTAAAAAGGGGAAGGGGGCCCTACATGATACTACAAATCCATCATCTGCTGTGTTTTTCCGTAGACAGAGCCAGCATTCAGGGGGATTTATTCATTCTATAGACTTATGCATCAGAAAATCAGTAATGCGTCCGAATATTTCTGGATCCGTCTTCAGCTCAGGGCTTAGAGTTACTTGCTTTCGGAAGTGATAGATTCTGTGCCCTTTCGAGAGACTGTGGGCAGTACTAGACAACAGGCTGCTGGAGGTTTCCGTTTGCCGCAGCTCAAACAGGCAGGCGGTGGTCAGCTGGTGCGAGACCCTAGCCACCGAGGGTGTCAGGTATCGCGAGCTAATAATTTAGGTTCGCTTCCCGCCTAGGAACGGCCGACTGTTTACGGCACTGCAGAACCCATAAATGACAAGGTCAGTGGACTGACTTTGGAGTTCCGTATTTGCGTCTTGAGACATTACAAGCAGCACAGCTTCCGCTTCTTAATTACTGGGCGCGCAACCATTCAGAATTTGCATGCATACAGCTCCTTAAAACCTTCTTTAACAACACTGAGTTGCCATCACGGAAACAAGTGCACATTGTGTTTCTGATCATGAAACATATTAAATGGGTTTGTCTCATCAGGGCTAATATTCCGCATTCGATCAACTTAGCTTGCTGTTTACAAATACATGGATTAAACTAATACGTTTCATTCTGTTAAGAAATATTTTGACTCTGTGATTCGCTTCAAAGAAGAAATATCTCTTTACTTTTATCAAAGTGGTTGGCATGCTTTGGAAGAAAGTGAACCTTACTGGCTGGAAATAGGTCTTGTTAGAATCCCCTACGTGATATTTCAATCACAGTTCGAATAGTGGCTTGCCTGGCGAGCCTCTACAACCCTTCATTTTGGGTACGGAAACCCTGACTCCGCTTCTACACATTTCCATGTGACCTTCCCCCTTCAGTCACGACAGTCCCTCTCTCCCCCAGCACACTCTCCCCGAAAACCTACCCCCTTCTTTCTCCTACTCATCATCACTCATTTCCTCTGTTCCTCTCTTTTAACCCCCTTTCCTCCATTAACCTCTTCCCCTCCCCCCACACACCTCCCCCTTCCTGGTCCGATCTCTGCAACACAAAAAGCTTATAGCTCTCTATCCGTCTTTCGTGGTACGCCAGTGAGTCATCCCGCTTAACTTCGATGTGACTGGCTTCGATCACGCGCCGAAACTCACTAGTGCGCCCCCAACAATAGATTTCAGGTTCCACGGAAGCATCGTTAGTCTAATAAGCTTTTTATCTTGTCAAACTGCTTCAGCGTGGGATGCTAATCCGTTTGACGATAGCCTTCATCCCCAGGTCACTGGGATTTCCGAAAAATATACTATCTGACCCTCGATTAGAAGGGATGACGGAAGGGAAACATGCATGTATTCAAATAACACGAAAGAAGAACTGTAGAAAAGAGAGAAAGAAAGAGAGAGAGAGAGAGAGGGGGGAAAAGGTAAAAGGAAAGAAAAAGGTAGCCAGAAAGATCGATGCCTTGCAGACCAGGAACCGCAGAAGAAAGAGCCAGGAAGAGAGAAGGCTATAGGTGCAACATTGCTGTGATGTTCGGCCCCGCTTCACAGCGAAATGCTTCCCTGATGTCCTGGAGAAGATTGTGAGCGTCGTCTTTCCGATGACTTTGTCTTAGACGTCTGTACATGTAGGTTGTAACTGGTCCGTTTTCACGGTAGTTTATATACCTATATAGAGAAAGCCAGTCGTTTCCTTTGATCGCAGTATTGACGGTGGTGGCGGAAGGTGGCGGGGACAGTCATGGTGGTCGGAAGGGGGTGGTGGTGGCGACGATGAAGACACATTATTCTGTGTTCAAACTGTGCATCACAGAATGTTCGTTTAAGAGCACTCGCACGTGCGAGAGAGAGAGAGAGAGAGAAAAGGGGTGGGGGGAGAAGGGATGATTATGCGGGAGTGTATAGTTATAAAGAAAAAGAAAAAAAGAGAGAAAAGAAAGAAGAAAGAGTGGGAGAGGGGTGGTGGTTGTCGGGATGCAGGGGATTTTTTTCTGCTCGTGTTCTGAGATCATTTTATCTAGTTTGCGAAATGTACACTTAACGAGTAATCAGTACGCGCACACACACGCACAAGTGCAGGCGCACACCCACACAGATGAGTATACCCACACACACAAATCCGAAATACAGCGGCAGCTGTATTGAAATAACTTATCATTCATACGCTTGCATGTATACATCTGCAGAAGTGAGTGGGTCCCATCTATTTCAACACCCACGCCGCTTGCACGCACTCACGGAGGACCCGCAGGCGTGCTGATAAATTACATTCCAAGGGGGATAGCCAGAAAATGTCTTTTAAAAAAAGCCCAGAAGGGGGCAGCATTAACTGGCATAAACACATTCCTCTTTCGCGACAACTGAAACAAAGCAGAGCTGGATAAAAGCTCTCGCCGCTTCTACCGTCTCCCTGCTGGCCGACTCGCAGGTCAACTAGAGAACAACAATTTGCAGCAGCGTGCTCGACTTATCTACGCCTGCTATTACACAGTCTGAGGTCAGGTATTTAAGAAACTCGGCTCACTATCAGGTTTTTTTTTTGTTGCCAAAAGTCAGTCTATAACGGCTCACTCTGTCTCTCTGTCCCTGCAGTCTATTAGCTTCCCAGGCTAATTAGTCTGTAGTAACCATTCAAATAACGACTCCGTAGACTGTCTGATAATGAGTGAATACAAAGAAAATAGGTAACTGTTTCCACATTCTGGCTCCTTGTTAGTCAGTTAAAAAAATACTGTCTGCTCTCGTTTCGTCCAGCCCCACCACTCATCATCTACAGGCGAGAATTAGCTAAATTTTGTAAGAAAACAATTGGATCTCTTGATTCTCTTTTCTTTTGTGTTGTCGACCTTTCGTCTTATGTAGGCTTGTGCACCATCGTGAACAGATTTATACAAACGAAAACAACAAACATAAAGGGAACATGAGTGAAACACACATTTAAAAAAAAAAGCAGTAAGACGGAAGGGAAGTCAGATTCTGCTATTCGAATCATGGCCGCGAGTTTCTCAAACTGGTTCTTGTGAGTTCATTTTTTTAAAATTAGAAAGCGAAAAGGATACCCCAAACCCTTTATAACAAAACAAACGAAACAAATAGTTAACTAAACAAAGAATTCAACCGTCACATATTTCAAAGTGGTAATAAAGTAAAACGTTTTCCAAGATATAAACTGTGTAACTGTGGTTTTTGCTAATATATTATGTGTTTTCCTTGATGACATTTGAAGAACTTTCCACTACACGTCCTCGTTGCTACTCTATGTGTTACATATAGATGTCATTACAACTCTATGTGTTACATATACATGAAATCTATGTAAGGCACGCTTATTGTATCATCTACAAACATTTAGTTGAAACGGAAATCATCCACAAGGTTGAGGTGTTTAGACTTTCGGCAAGTGGTATGCCCGGTAACCCAGAGGAGAACATTTCAGATCCCACGTCATTGATCTGTTGGAAAAAGATCGCAACTTTTTGTGTAATTAATCAAAGTATCTGTTTGGGAGACAGCCTGGCTAAATGGAAATCGAAATTTACATCTTTTGGACTCCACTTACTAGCCCCCGTTTTTAATTAGATGAACTAGACCAGAAAATAATTTAGGGGTTCGTGTTTGCTGGTTGTACAAAGGTTGACAAAAGCTGTTTTTTTCCCCTTGCAAGGTTGCATTTTCCCTTGCAAGGAGTAAAGGATGAAGAAGGGACAATGGAAGGAGACATGGCTGGAAGGGGCTAAATATTAAAACACCCACGAAAACCCGCGAAGTATTCTGCCTGTGATACTTCGTCTTGAAGACGTCACAAAATATTGTATGTTTAATTATTCGGCAAACTTTATGCGCTTGGTTCCTTTTCAGTTATTTTTGCTAGTTTCTGCGTGACACTCTTACCCGAAAATCTCCACATCACTGTCCATTTCTTCAAATCTCTCTTCGTTCAGCTCGTCTTCGCTGAGATGTGTTAGAATAAAAGCATATCATCTGACGGATGAATGGATGGATGGATGGATGGATGGATAAGATGGATGAATGGATTGTCTCTCATTTCCACCTCCTTCCTAGTCTCACAGCATGTACTAACGCTGCGATGTCATGAAATGTTTTCTGACGTGTTAACTGATGAGCAGAGATGACAATACCTGTCCAGTGTGTGCTGACTTCAGCGCGCTGGAGGCAAGCAAATATTCTAACGTCGCCAGGTGAATCTGCCAAGTAATGACCAGAAGGAATGGCCCCACCGCATTTCCCAGTCATAGCTGTACTCGACATTTGGCAGCCCGCACGTTTCGGCTGTGCGATGCCCGTGATGCGGGCACAGAACAAACATGACGGGCGCGGATAAAGTGATGGGGGTTGCACGAACACGGACAGCAAAAGTTGTTGGGAAAGGAGGCACTGGGGGATGGGATGTTGGTGGCAAGACTGGAAGAGTCGAAATCATTATCTGTCTGGGTCTGCCTGTCTGCAACATCTTGTTCTCAAGTAAGCCATTCGACGATAACTGCTCTAAAATTAACGCTTAGGTTATTCAAAGAGGAAGCACGTATAGAACTTCGCAAGCACCGAATTCTGATCCTGCACGCGCAGTAAGTGATGCGCACGGGATTTTATTTGCATTCTTCCCACTTTGTATAAACTGTTACACTTGGAAGTGTTTATACTTGTTTGCGCGTGTATGCATTTGTACACGTATATTCTGCGTGGTGCGTGTTCAAGGGTCAAGAGTCTTTTTTTAATGAAAGAAGAATATAAGAAATGGAGGCTAAGTAGAATGGAAGGACAGAAAAGGAGTGAAAAAGCCTAATTACAAAGATAAGAGGACACTGGTCACTAACTGCGAGCACTTTATCTGCGCAAAAAATGGCAGGTGGTCCAACAGCGACACATCAGAACGCGGACACGGCGATTCAAATGTGTTGTTGCAATTTATTTCTTCTGGGGACTTCCATTTTACATAACGGGCGAGGGTTGTCCAAGCAGGTGTCTGGACTGCGTTTTGAGCACGAACGTGATTACCTGCGCCTGGAACAACAAGTACCAATTATTGTTGTCACCGTCCTTTAAACAAGATGGCCCTGAATGTGTCCCAAGGCCACTGAGCGAGCTCTGTTAATGGCGCTCACAAACCAGACATGAGCGGATAGTGGAGCCTGCTTTTAGCGTGTCGCAGAGGACCCCTCCCCCATAAAAAAACGAGGAAAGTGCGAATGGAGGGTGGGGCGGGGTGGGGGCTGGCAGTCAGCTTATGGATGTTGGATGTGGTTAGGGTTCTGGGCAAAAGATGCCGCTGCTTAGGGCTGTGCGGGAAATGTGTCAAACATTGTTCTTTAGGGCCGTGTGCAAAACTAGTAACGTAGCCCGGATGAACGGGTCTGTCACGTGTCTGTCTCGTAGGAAGGTGAGGGGGTACAAGCTATCCTGTACAGTGATTACAACGATAAACTGTTTTCTCGTTTGGTGCGTGTCGTTGCGATTGAGCTATGGCGCGCCGCTAAAAGGGGAGCGGGAACTGCAAACACCTATCAAGTGAGAGGACAAAAAAAAACTCAAGCAAAACCCCAAGACAATATATTTTCAAGTTAGTAATTCGTAGCCATTTCTCTATTTCGTCACGCCAGCCACTAACCTTAGAAGATAGATACTCACAAGGCCAAAAGCAGCAACAGATTTAAACGTCCAGACACACGAACGCACGCAAGTGCAAGTGCGTTAGCATTCTTTCCCCATCCCAGCATTTCATCGTCACACCCTAACTACCCCACACACAAGCAAGGACGCCAGCAGACGGCCATAAAATATGTACATCATTATCTGTTACGTCAGTTTCACAACAACGTCAACTTTCGCACGCGCCCGTTCGGGTATTCGTCGCAGTTGGCTGCTCTGTGCGGACACACCCTCATAACGAGGACACGTTTCTAGACAGAAGCTGCCAGAAAAGTTGACAGTTTTCAAAGCGATCCTGCACTTTCCTCGTAAACTAAACAGCCCGTATATTACATGAACATATTAGTAATTCCGTGGATTTATGAGGTTGTCAGCGTTAACATGAAGTGGGCCAGAAAAACATTAACCGCTCGCAGCAGCTGCTTTGTTAACATAAGACTACGTTGAAACCTCTGTAGACAGACAACGCTAGCGGAAAATATAATGATGCCAGAGATTAGTAAGTAGCAGGGTTGGCTTGCGCGAGCGTTCGTGTATGCATTTCCGGTCATAACAGCTAACGGTCGTAAGGCCGACTGGGCCTGTGTGTTTTACAAGCGCGTTTACGTATCAGCGGGAAACGGGTTTATCCAATCCACCCAAGAAACGAAATTATGGAGAAAGAGAGAGAGAGAGAGCTTCGTCAGCGTCCCTCATCGCATAAGAGAGAGAAAAAAATCACATTGGAAGCCATGTTGACATTGTACAGAAAAACACATCCGATTAAGGGTTACGTGGCATAGAAATTCCGACTCCTAGTTCGTACTTAAAGATGCACGTAGGCTACGCTGCGAAAATGGTCTTACGACCACTTTTGTGACCAGAAATACAGATACGACCGCTCATGCAACCCTCCCCAAGACGGCCCGCAGCGCTTTTAATGCTCCTCAGGTGCCGCTGGTTTTTTTTTCTTTTTAATACGAGCAGCGAGGGCGGTGACAGCAAGCGTCCCTAATCTCACGATCTCTTGGAAATAAAGTCCGTTTGCACAGGGCAATCTGCACGATGTGCTGAAAATAAAACACACATGATAATGGTAATCTGCAGCGTCTGGTAGAAAGCAATAGAAATTGGCAGGGTGTGTTTAGAGAAGCATTCAATATACGCAGGGCCTTCACAACCCCACATTTTTTCCCTTTCTCGTCTCTCTCTCTCTCTCACGCACACATTTTCACACACAAACGCACACAAACACACACACACTCCTCTCCACTATAATCGACATACTCATATCTAGAAGTTATTCTGTCTTTAGATTTACGAATTGACAAAGATGGGGCTGCATTAGATCCTAGAAACACCCGATATCTATGTGACTGTTAGTGGTAAAACTCACAAAGGACAATCCTACACAGTCCCCTTTCCTCCCAACTAGACATTTTCCTCTCTTCTGCCTTAATTAATCTATTTTCTCCTATGATCAATTAAAGCTTGTTGCAGGCTTTTATATCACGTTTTCAAAATCACCTTTAACCAGCCCCTTTTAAAAATAATTATCTGTCATCTGAAATATCTTACAAACCACGAGACGGCCTAATTTGTTTACTTAGGCGTAAAATCCATTTTGGGACAACGCAGGCACCCGCGTATGTATTAGATGTTTGTTCTTCATTTCGAGTCTTCCTTATACCCCCCCCCCCGAGCTTCTGTGTTTTCTTTCTTCTCCTTATTATAAAAAACATCTTACCGCTTCCCCTCCTGGTTTTTGTTTTCTTGAGAACATGTTTTCGTGTTTAATGCAGTTCTCTTTTTCTGTGTGTCCTCTCCAGTTTCATTCTCTTGTATGTTTTTGCTCTATAAAACAGTCGCACGTTGGACGGCAAAAACCAGGAAAGAAATAAATGAGGATTCGACCTCAGCAATCTGCTTTGTTCGCTGAAACTGACGTAGTAATAGCTAGCTAGCCATGCTTGGCAAGGCGTAAACATTGCCTTCCTGCCGTGCCTTGTCTCAAGCAAAGCAAAGTTAACTTCAAGGCAGCCTAAAAATACGACAAACAGAGAGGATCTTTAACTCTTGTTTCCTCTGTTCACTGGAGCTGAATAAATATCCTTAAAACCTGAATAGTGTAGCTGGCTATTTGTGTTAGATTAAGAAGGCCAGCGTAGGCGAATGGCACATTACAGACCATGTTGTCTACCAATGAGCATCGTCTAACCTGGTTGGTTAGTAGTTGGTGGGTGAGTGAAAGAGAGTGGCTGATTGGATGGACTGGTTTAGCTGGTCGGTGCCATGCCATCATCATCAGGACTGTAGGGTAAATATTAAGGGTGCCGAATGGAGGGGGATGTCGGGTGGAGGGAGGAAAGAAGAGATTACACTAGAAAAAAAAACCGTTACAGCCAGTCGTGAAGACAAGTGCGAGGCTCAGAAAGATTCTCAATGTCTTCCCGTTAAGCGGGTGGTACTTCAACGCTACGGCTAGCCCCCTGGATTGCACAGTACAAGTCTCTGTAGCCCTGCTTTTCGGTAGTTTCTTCACTGCCAATTCACATAAGATTGCTTGTCGTCTGCTCCTTCAATGCATTTCCGGTAACGTGATGTCATAGCTCTAAAGTCATGGACCCATCGTTTTGAAAGTGGCGCTCAAAGCCCTCGAGCGGTCTTTAAAAAAAGTGATATATTTGTCTGGTTCCTACTCCGCATTTTTGTGTATTTATAACGATTTATTTGGCGAAGTTTCATTTTAATTGAAGTAGAAATTTATAAGTAAATTTGCTTGGGAATGAAATACCGTAAGAAACACTGGAATGATTTTTGGTGTTGCTGTAGAGGTACAATAAACAGACTTTAAGTTCAAGAGAAGACAATGTTAATGTGTGTCGTGTGGACACATCCCTTTCTCTTGCAGCAGTATTATCCTTTCTTAGTCCAAGAACATTTTGAGTGATCTCCTTTACCCCTAACGGAAGTATGGGGATTCGTTTTTAGCAATAAAAATTTAAGCTTTTTGAAGAATATCAACCACAATGTTTATTTTTTAAAAATCGGCAATCGAACGCAGATCCCTCTTGTGGCAGCACTAGGCGAGTATTTTCCACCATCCTGCTGAACGATGGTCTTAGTAGAGGATGAATGTATGTCGGCTATCTTTGCTCACACCGTCCAGGCCGAAAACTACGCAACTCACAGAATATTAATATCTCCCGAGTGAACGATTGAACAAATGTAATAGCCTTCATGTGCCTTTCACCTAATTCTGTGGAACTGACCTGTAGCCACCGTCAATCAAGCGCCTACGCTGCATCTAATCAGAGCGATATTCATGAAAAAAGGCATTTTACTGGGTGGACAAACATTGTGCATCGCCCATGTGGTAAAAATGTTTCCAAAGTGCTGCAACCCGCATACCGCCAGCGCGATCAAAATAGTATACACTGGGATCGAGTGTAACCCTTCCCACACACGACGAATATTCTCTGTGGCTAGAACTGTCGCAAATTGAACAAACTCTTGACGGTTTTTTTTCCAGACACGGGCGGATGATCTTAGGGGGGAATTGATAACTCGTAAGCCTGCATGTGGCGTCATCATGTTTACAAAGTGTATACGTAATGTAACTGCTGATTACTCAGCAGATCTAAGTAATAGGGATCGCGTCTTATTTAGGCCTTAGTGGAAGCCGAAGCAGAGTACGGAGATGGGGTGTGTGTGTGTGTGTGTTTCTAAACAACCACATCTGTTCCAAATTATCTGGTCCATGACGTTAACATCTGCCGCATACCTTACCACATAAAATTGTCTTACTCCTGTTCTCCTACTCGCGGGTATTTTATCAATCGCAAGCGTTGTCTTGTTTACAACAAAATATTTATGCCCCGTAATATCCGACACCAGTGACTATAGTCTTCTACTGACAACAGGTGCTCGCTTGCACGGATGCCTAATTAGTTATTCTGGCTAATGAAACACAATATACCAATTGCCGTTAGCGACTCGGCAAGACGAAACACAGTAAAACATTTGTCCTTAAGTATTCTATTCTGTGAAACAGAATATACCTTTGGCTCCTATGTATTCTGTCCAACGAACCCATAATTCGCACAGGTGAAAAAAAGATGCACAAAGGAGACTTGGCAGTCGTGTGATCGAAAAACTTCCGTTGCATTTCTCTCTTCCTCTGTACATCAAGCATCACAGTTACAAGCTGATTAGATAAAACAGGTTCTGAATATCTGTTTGTGGTCTATATCCGCTTACGAAATAACGAAGTAATCCATTAATTAATGTTTAATGGCAAGACAAGGTGTGCAGATTGTATGGAATGGACGGAAGCAAAGCATTGTCACATCAAGGTTGTGACATACGCGCCGTTTTTTTTCTTTTGAATAGAACTTGTTGTGTTCCAAACGAATGAGAGCATCCTCCAGCCAATGAGCGGTCAGATTTGACTGTCGGCATAAAGCGTTCTAGTGAAACTCTGAGTGAGCCATACCCTAAGCTGTTCAGGGGGTCAAGGTCACAAAGCTAGAGAGTCACTCTGGCAGGTCAAGGGCATCTTCTCGTCCACTCGGCGGGCCAACTCCCGATTTCCTGGGACTCCTACCTTCGTGGACTAGGTAACTATAGCGACTGTTAATTATTTTAATGTAAACTCGAGCTGGGCTTTAACAGAGACGTATAACTTATAGAATCGATGTGACTAGACAGTGTTGCATGGGTATTTGCATTGCCTGTCTGTACGTAAATATGCTCGTAAATAATACTACACAGGGTGAACTGGCCTCACGACCGCTCTTATGACTGAAAGAACAGACAACTGCGCTCATACAACCCAAACATGGGCCCAGGTTACAAACTCAATTTCCCAAGTTCGACTCCATTTATAGGAACAGAAGCCGGTGTGCCTCACGACACTTTTCACGCGCATCCTGGTGTATTTTAAACGGATAGGATCCATCCTTCACCCTGTGACTGTCAATTTTGACCCCA
Organism: Lanistes nyassanus; assembly: GCA_004794575.1. Classification (NCBI taxonomy): domain Eukaryota; kingdom Metazoa; phylum Mollusca; class Gastropoda; order Architaenioglossa; family Ampullariidae; genus Lanistes; species Lanistes nyassanus. Next base: position 1,201,487 of record SMGT01007812.1, read on the forward strand.
CGTGATTCGATGTTCGATTTAAACGTGCGGATGAAACTGCTTGTTTTCATTGCCGTAACTGAGTTCACTATTTCTCCCCAACCACCACCTCCCCACTAGCATGAATAGGCGCCTACGCAAAGAGGAAATCCACTTTTTTCTGCGAAAATTTTAGCTTGTGACACAAACGCGTTGTCTGCAAACGTCTGCGAGTAAGCTGATGAAGATAACCTTCGCCCGATTGTTTAGATCGGCACTGTAATAAGCTAACACACTGAAAACGTACAAGTGAAAAGAACAGATACCCGTTCTACAAACCGCAAGACATACAGACGGCTAGCGAAACGCAGGAGGTGAGCTCTTGGCTTTCTCAGTCCGCTTCATGAAACAGGTGGTGAAGAAATAATATGACCTTTCGTGACAAAGTGTTTGGCAATATTGTAACAGGAACGGTTTTCCTTGCACTACAAAGCAGGCACATCTGAGCTGTTCTTGCTAAGAGACCTTGGCGTTTATAGCTCACCGAAAAAGACTCGTATTATAGAAACTGATCGAAGAAGTGCGTGCGTGCGTGCGTGCGTGCGTGCGTGCTTGCCTGCGTGCGTGCCTGCGTGTGTGCATACACGATTGTTCGTATGCAGTTGCTTGTGTATATTCATGTGTCAGCGCGTTTGAGTGCGTCCGTTAATTTGTGCCTGGGTGCCTTGAAGGCTAATTCGTTCCTATCTAAAACACGAGTAGATTTTAACATAACCAATTTAATCAACTGCCCAGAAGCTGATAAAAGACGTATGAAATAAATATTACTTGATCAGAAATTAATATAATGAATGGGGTCACTATTAAATTGTTTGGATGGTCATGTTAACTTTTTGGTGATGGAAAACCATTCCTATAAAGGACTGGATTAGTATTCTTCTCTCCAAGCTCTCTTTAAGGCGAACCCAGAACTGGGGGTTCGATGCCCGATCCGTAATTTTGAAGGGATAAGTGGGGCTTTTCTGCTCGATGTTAGAAAAGACCAGATCAAACGACCCGTAGAACTGTCAGGCTGTGTGTGCAGGAGCATGCGCTTCGATTCAGAGCAGTGTCTCCAATTAAACTGGGATTCACAACAGAGACGTTGCACTCTGACTTCCGGAGTACGGATTTGTTAGGCTGAAAGCTGGGCATGCGTACTAAAACAGTCTTGGGGAAGTTATCTCTTTGCACAGGTTATAGCGAGGACTTACAGGAACTAACCAAAGAAAGGCGATAAGAAAATGCGGTTTTCTGTTTTTCACGTGAGGTCCGCTCCATCTCAACATCCACCCCAACATCTGCTAAGTGTGAGGTGTAGGCGATCGTTCCATCTGTAACTGATTCGGCAGCGTCTTGAATAATCCATACAGAGCATCTCGGATTCTTGGCGGCCGGCCGATAAGAAGCCAGTCAACATTAGCATTGTGGCCACTTAGCCTGTATAACAAATCCTATGCTGCTCTAAATTTATTCCCACGAGCCTGCTTATTACGCCTGTGTGTGGATAACGCATTTACTTGACGCGTTGTGGTTTTTAAGCCAGAGATGAGAGAAGGGGGAGAAAATTGGAACATGAATCAAGAAACGAAGTCGTGTCTTTCTTTAAAGTACTTCCGTGTAAAGCGAAAGTACTAGCGGCGTGATGTAGGATAGCTTTAAGCTTTGCGCGAATGGCTTCATAACCAAGAATAACTGTCGAAAAGTTAGACAGCAGTTCGCAGTAACGAGTAATGTAAGCAGCATTACAGGTAATTTGCACGGATATGGTGAGTAGCTTCCAGCGCGGTGCTGGTGTCAGAACTGACTTGGGCAGGAATTAGGCCTATTTAAAAAGCAATAAAAGGTGAAAGAAAGACAAGATGAATGTGACAACTTGGTGGCAGCCAATGATAATAAAGCCATTTGATACGCAGCTATGCCAACGATTTGTTGTTATTGATTGCACTCTTAATGGGTCCCACGACGAACGCGAACTAAGTTTATTTGTTCTCTGATAAAGCACGCATCGGATAACAGCATGCATGAGAACGCATGCACGTAACCGCACAGGCACACGCGCAGTCGAGTTGGTTCGTGCGTGGGCCTAACTGCGTACACTGTCAAGGTGTGATGACTCTCCCTCTCTGCACGCACGCTTAACTTCACCAAAAAGTTTGCCGTCTCTCGCTGTCTCCCCAAACTCAGTCTTTCTCCGACTCCCCCACCTGTTCCCTCTTTTCAAGCTTTCTTGCTGTCTCTTCCACTTCGACTCTTCCACATCTTTTTTCCTCCCTATTTATTGATTTCGGTTGTTTAATTTTCATACAAAGATTGGACTCGAGTCCTGATCCTGGCGAAAGAAATCAAAATATTAAGCTCGCGCATCATACAACCTAACAATCAAGGCTATGTATCTCTATTCCATGCATAACATTTGCCCATAATCTTCAGAGGCAACTGCTACCCTCGAGCACTTTCGTCAGCGAGCGAGAGAGAGAGAAAGAAGCGCAAACATTTAAAATAAAAAAATTAAAAACCCCAAACCTTTACTAAATACATAATTACTTTAAGGAGGCGATCGTGATTCGCGCGCAACACGCTTTTCACGGGCAAGAGGAACTGGTTAAAGGTATTAGCCTCAGTGCAAGGAACAAGAATTTGTTGTCGAGATGACTCTAAGAATAATGACGGTAATTATCATTCAAACGCCTGTTTGATGCTGACCCTGTGACACCCTATTGCTTTTACAAAACGGACTGGTTTTAGTTGTTAATCGCTGCTGCATGAAAGCTGTCAAGAGATACTGCCTTCTTCCTAGTTGTTCCTTCGGTTCTAGACCGCATCAGTGGTCTAACAGTTAAGGTGTACGCCTTCGAGGAGAGAGGTATGTGGTAATAAGATAGAAAAATCTTAAAACTGTGCACTCAGCTTCCCTACCAGAGGCCTGGCACAATAGGGAACAGTAATAGGACTGGTTGTCCCGATGGCAGTATAATGTGACTGGGTGGGACTGAAGCCTGGCAGTATAGCAGCACGTTAACTTGTCTCAAGTACCGAGTTCCTGATATGCAAGAAACAACCAGCCAGTCCTTCGGTTCAGCCTTCGGGACACCTCGCTTCTACAACTGCAAGAGCATTTCCAGCGACCCAATTAGTTGTATAATGACTTTCTACATATTAACTGCATCTTCGGTTACGGGCACTGGACATGTTCAGACCGTAGTCGTGGTCGTTGAACAGTAGACTTCAGCGTGACGCCAGTTCTCCTGCACTTGCGATTCAAAGACCGCGTATGAAGCAATAGTCGCGTGCAGCTACGACATAACGAAGCGAAACAGTTGCCTGACGGCTCGTGTGGGAGGAGCATGAGGCCAGAGGTTGGGCTCGTTATAAGAAGATAACCAAACAGCTTGAAGAAGAATTCAGCAAGCGCTCAAGTCCGAAATCCTCGGCCTATTCAGAGGCGCTCAGTGGCTGACAGTATTATTATGTGCGAAAGACCACTGCCAGACTTTAAAGCCCAATCTGAAAAAGCTGCGCGTAATAATGCTGTTTAAAGGACAATGGCGATTAAAGGTATGCCCTTCAGGAAAACAAAAAAATCTTTTGACTGTACATTGTTTCCCTCTACGCCCATCCGATCAGTGAAAGAGCTAAAACAAACTGTCAGCTGGAAATTTGTCTACAAATGAGCTGTCTATTCCCATGCATATTTTCTATTCCCGAAACCAATACCAAGTTTTATCAGTCACGAAAAGAGGACTGGACTCTCCGAACGCATTGTTTGAAAATGTGGACTGTGAGCGTAGAGGAAAGAGAAGAAAAAATGAAAAAATAAAGAAAGGAAGGAAACAAACTTAAGAAGAAAATGAAAGAAAATGCAAAATGAAAACAACATGAAAAACTAAAAACCAAAACAAAACGGTAAACGTGTGACAGAAGCAAAACACTAGTGTGGAAGAGAAGAAAACACAAGGTTCATACAATTGCCAACGTATATAAGAGGACAAACAAAAAGAAAGAAAAGGAACAAAGAAAGAAAAAATTGAACGAAAAACGAACGTAAAAACAAAGAAGAGAAAGAAAGAAAAGATAGAAGGAAACAAAGGACAGAAGGAAAAGAGGAAAAAGAAATAAAGAAAAAGATGCATCCAATGAGAGATACACTCAATGGACAACTATTTAAAAGAGGGCTAGGCAAGAGGAGTTTTAGCGGAAGGAAGACCCAAAGGTGAGAGTAGAATAAAGAAATAAAAAGAATAAAGTTGTCAAGGGAAGTCTTACAAATTATACAGGAAAAAAAACCTACATTAAGAATACTGTTAACAGACCACGAGATAAATACTTTAACACACTTGCGACCTGTGTTCAAAGATCGGTAAAACTTTTCAGTGGACGGGTCTCTAATTAGCAGAAATATGAAAGTTGGCCTAACAAGACGAAAAATAACAGGGTTAACTTTTTTGCTAATAAATATGAAGGTAATGTAAAAAAATGAAGAAATATGAGAGCATACATTTTGTCAGGCAAAAGGATGTCTGAAGCAGGAATATAATCGTTGCAAGGAGAGAAAGGGAGAGAAAAAATATAACGAAATAAACTTAAAGGGAAAAGTTGTGCTCACCATTCTTGAAGACTGAGATCAGGAGGAGAATGAGGATGGGCAGTAGAGAAAATCTGGTCATCTTTGCTCCTCGGCCACCGCTCGTCTAGTGGTTCTGACGTCTGCTTTGACGAGCGTTCGCCGGCGGTGATGTAGTAGCTGTGGTGGTAGTAGTGGTAGGGCGAGTGCCGGCGGCAGCAGCTGTGTCTGGAGGCGCGGTGCTCGCGGACTGTGGCAGTTGTTCGGCGGTGATGGTGCGCTTGTGTGCGCGGTGAGGTGCGTGCGTGCGGATGTCCGTCAAAACTCTCTGCTCCGCCTTCCTACCCCTCTCTGTGCACGATGCACGTGCACGGGCCGATGTTGGCGTTTAAAGAGGCCCGAGCGGCTAGTCCCTCCGCCTTTTAACGGCCACGGGCCGACCGCAGCAGCAACCACACCACGGAGCAGCGCGACATGCCCGAACACTGCGCTTGCTGAAATCGCGGTAAATTGCGCCCACCTCCACACTGTACACGCACCCACGCATGGTCAGATGCACGCGTACGATTTGTGTTGTTGCGTTGCTGAACCGTAGCTGAATGTGTGTGTGTGTGTGTGCGCGCTTGTGGCTGGGCTTGTGCGTGTGTCCGTGCAAGTGTGTAGGCCACACACACACACTCACCCAGGCACGCATGTTCACACGTGCATGTGCACATACATATTTACTGTTCACCCCCACCCAACTCCACCCACCCGAAAAATAACTATAGAGAAGGCTGATATTAGCCCCCACAAGCATTTACATAAACGGGTAAGCGCGCACGCGCGCACTCACGCACGCACGCACGCACGCACGCACGCACGCACACACACATCGAGAAACTCCGAAGAAATCAGATCCTTAGATTCCTGTGGTGAGCCAAAAGACTGGCGAGGGATATTAAGCTGTGTCCGTGGGTGGACAGAAAGTAGTAGGTGGGTCGACGTTGAAGTGAGACGTAGAAGAAGGCGGGGTGTGGAGGGATGGCGGTGCTCATGTCCTGGAGGGGATGGGGGAGAAGGAAACGTACAGACGTCATAGACGGAGGGTCAGCTAGTGACATCACTGGGCAGTGCTACGTGTTACCATGCCTACGTTACAGGACGCTACCGCTGCATCTTAGCAGATCAGCACGAACACGTTGTCATAGACCCTCTCCTTCTCTCTCTCTCCCTTTCCGACTGCCTGTCCCTTTATGTATACGTTGGTACTTCCGTCCGACAAACATTACTCTACAGTTCATCGTTGCCATGTTATGTCTCTCCTCTCTCAAGCAATTCATTACGAACATTCTAAAACATTGGTCCTCTTCCATCCATCAATCCGTCCATACATTCATCCATCGTCTCCAGTTCGATTTATCTTCTTTACGTTGATGTAACATGGTTTTTATTTATCAGAATAAACTACAGGTGGGGTTGCCTAAGTTTTCGTACTTGGCACACAGCAGAAAAGTTTCATGGAACGCTTCCAATTTTTCTGTTTTCTAGATTATCTGCTCTTGTCCCTCTGACGCGCGCACTTACGCAATTATTACTTATCCATCACATCACCCCGCCCTCCTCCAATGCCCAGTCGTAGCCGTAATGTGACGAAAGCACTGAGTTCCTTAGCAAGATGGCTGGCTCAGCTCCTCACATGCCAGGCACGTTCTCTCGCGCTGTTGTAAAGCGTCTTCTGGAAAAGGTGCTCCCCGATGTCACGACATCCTCTGCGTCCTTACTGCTTGTGCACTTTAGCTAATAACACCGCCATCCTGTTTCAGCGCTCTCGTCAAAACTGTGTATCTATGGTAATTATGTTTTTATCCTTTCTGGCCCAAGCTGATTTGAATAATGCAGCTGGTACACGCTGCGGAACAGCAAGCAGATTGACGTACGTACGTGGTTTGGCAGATAACTCTACTTCTGGATCAACGGCTTTAAAACATAGAATCCGCGCAGAGGTCTGTCAGAAAGTCGCGAGTGTTTCCCGCACGGGCAGCTAGCCTGTCCAATGCAAGACCTTCGATCGCAGGTCAAATTTTTGATGTACGGGTCGTGTACAACTTTCGAGTATGCCCGTCTTATACACATCGACTAAATCGGTTACATGTCTCTCACACTTGTCAAATAAATCGATCGAAAGCAGCGGTGGTTTAAGAGATAATAACAGTGGTGACTTAAGAGGTAGTGCAACAGTCTGAAACAAATAGATTGGATTTGATCAAACTCCCCTCCCCTTTCTCCCTCCTTGCGTACACCCGAACTTCTTTTGAACGAAACTGGTGAAAAATCTATGCCTGCTCTTGTGGCTTGATCCGGTTCTGGCGAAATCAATTTAATCATTTTTTTGGCAGGCAGCCGACCTATTTCTTCTGCCATTGTTTTCGCTCGACTTCTTGCAACAGTGTGAGTCGAGGATCGCTGGCTTAGGATATATATTTGCAGTCTTAATTGCTTCTGCATGCGTCCGCAAGAAACTTCATTCCATCAGTTGACAGCTTTGCGGGCATTTCAGCTAACAGTTGTAGCAAAACTTAAACCCAACCCACATTCCGAAGTAATACTGCTATCGACTGAGAGTGGAACAGACATCGGGTCAAGCTCTTGCCAAAAATGCAACAAATCCCTGGCAGGTCCTTCCTTCTTATAATCTAATACCGATATAACAGACTTAAGATACCGCTTTCGTGGCTTCATCTGCGCAGACATTCCATTTCTGTGATTTTTATGTATATATATATATCTTTTTTAGTGCAGCGCGAATGCATATGGGGAAGAACTTTAACGTTTGCAAAAGTATTCCGAAACTGACTATTTTAGCCCTTGAATAAAGTTTCTTAGCCAAATTTCTATTTGGTATGTGTAGTTCCTAGCGCTGCTGCAAAGGAATAACGGTCCGATATTCTTGTTCTTGGGGACTGAATGTTTGGACACTTCTGAGACATTTTTGACAGTTCTGACACATTTTGCCGGCATGGCGGCAGCTGTGTTTGGTGACCAGCGGCTTTTCCAAGACTTTCCTATGTACTGAAAATAAAATTTGGTTGGGTAGCCACGACAGCATGAGGCCGTATAACTTTTAAAACCATTATTATAGTCACGATGAGGGTGGGATTTTTTTGGATACTGATAAACTTAGATTATACCCTTTCCTAGCCGCTGTCATGTGTTCCAAGATTCAAGCGCAAGCGTTATGGAAAGTAGGGCTGTGACCCCCGAAGGTTGACCTCCCTCTAACCCCACACACGGCTCAAAAATTAAACAACTGACTGCTGCTTGGAGTAAAACAATGATGAAAGCAAGAGAAAATGAGCCACGCTGTGTGACAAGAATAAAGTCGACTTTTCGGGGCACTGCCCCTTCGTCAGGACAGGACACAAAACAAACAGGTAAATAACTAGGAAAAAAACCACTTATCAGTGTATAAACTTATCAACGTATAGAAATCACTTCCTCCACGGATCGTTCAGTGATCATATTTATTTACTGTGTTTACGGTCCCTAGGTCTCTTGCCGTCTTATCCCAAAGACGAGATGGCAGCGGTCGTTCACCTTCGCTAGCACCTTCCATGGTTCCTACATCGACAATCATCAACAACGACTTGTTTGTTACTTCTTTCGCTCGCACAGCAATCGGAGCGCAGGCCACTGCAGCAGTTTTGTCCACGAACCTTCCCGTCGTGTCGACTAACTCCCGTACTCTAATATTGACACTGGGTCTTCAGCAGATGGACGCTGGGTACAGGCTGCAGTGTTTATAATCGCCTTCCTTTACTATATACCGCGCGTGCGTGTCTTATTTCGGCTGGCTCCACCATTTCCCCTGCAGAAGTAGTGTCTGCGCAAATAACAAAAACCTGATGCTGAAATTCCGTTGTAGTTTTCCTTATCGACTATCGTCCCAGTTTAACAGGCAGTTCGGTGAAAGTTCCCAGCCACTCCTTTTCGTTCTTATTTCAATCTGCGTGGGCCCCGTATGCATGTAAAGCGTACTAAATTTATACCCGAATAGTCACTGCTCTGGAGGAAATATAGAAATCCATCTTTACCTTATACCGGGATAAAATTCGGTATATGCAAAGGGCGAAAATAGGGGAAGAATAACTATTCAGTGAGTTATTTTAAGACGGCGGGAATTCTCCTTGATTGCGGATACATTATCTTCAGCACTTCACTACTTCTCTGTAATCACAGAAAATAATCCGCAAACCGAACTGGCCCAACACAACCCGTAATGCGGTTGAAATGTTGCTTGAAGAACTGACAGTCGAGGACCTGCATTGTTGGGTGCAGTCATCCTGTAAACCACTTTAAAAACAAAAGCCTTAACTTGGAGCAAAATAGCGAACCGCATGTCAACAGAGGATGTGACCTTGACCTGTAACATGCCGAGTCACAATCTATGCAAGCTTTAACTTCGTCTACAATGCCAAAAATGCCAGCTCTTTGAAACAGATGGTTTGACTTCGTTTAGGTTCTGTTTACCGCCACCATGAAGTGTATACTAGCCAAGACTGCACAAGACGCACTGCTGGCTGTTGTAAAAGAAATCACTGCACCAGGCCCCCTTTTACCTTCGTTTCTAATAACTTTAAGAAGGGAGCTGACATCCTTTGCAGAACAGTATAAACACATTGACTGGTACGTTATATCGCATTTATTGGTAGCCAACATGGCGTCTGATAACGTCAATGTAAGCCCATCTATATATATTTTTTTATACATGTCTAAATTATCAAATATGTAGAACGAATTTTTTCTGTCTCTGAAAACGATGTTTCGACGAACTGAGAATAAGCCATTCGATCTTGAGACGACCTAATAAATTATTCCTGAATAAGGAGGGGAAAATAAGCTATTCGGTTTCCGAAATTCCGAAATTCAAGGAGCTTATTTTAGAATATCCCCCATAATATGAATAAGTCAACCATTCGGGTTTCTTGTATACGGGGCCAGGTCTTCAAGTTTAAAAGACCTTTCACCAAACATGTTTGTGAATATTCGCTTACACGTTAAGATGTACGTCTTCCTTAATCGTGAACATTTCACCTCACCGACTATACACAGACACCGTAACATACGTTGGTAGACTTCGATATAATACACAGCACTCACACACTCATGTGAGGGATAATGTACGAACCTACGGTGAGGGGCAAGAAATAGAAATTGTGGGATCGGCTTCTTCCCCTTCTGCTGATTAATTTTCCTGCTTCTCTTTGTTTTCTTTAGGAACTAAGTCAAAACTAATGGCCACATCAGTATTCTGTCAATATTTAAAAGTTATCGGACCGTTAAGCAACTTCATGGGACAAATAAAGACCTGCTTGTTTTCTTTGCTCACTCCGAGGCAGGGCCTTCCATTTATTGGCGGAAAAATCAATCATTGTGTTCAGTCGCCGGTATTAACTAACTGGCTTTAATTTCAGTTCCCGCAGGTAAGAGTCATCGGTAAAATCGGAAACAAGTCAGGTTGTTAATGGCAACCCAGCTTAGAAAACCTGCTTGTTAGACCGTGATAAGCTCAGATCACATAATCTTTTTCTATCGGCCATAAAAATAGGCTTAAAACATAATTGCTTTCGTTGGCCGCACTTGCAAAAGGGGAAAAACCATTTGTTTTGAAACACCTGTATAACTGATTACGTTTGAATGTTCAAAACTGATCGATGTTGGTAATTTGTTAGTTATCAGAAAAAAGGCAGGACAATATATTACATTGTCTGTAACGGCGACAGAATTACATGACCAGACACGTTAGTTGCGCACACAAATTCTTATCACTGGCCGTGTGTGCCCACACTCCAATGGCCTTTTTGAATAGGCAGATATGTATACACAGAGCCAATTTCTTCGAATGGGCGTCTGGACAAGAAAGGGATTAAACACCTCTCAATATGAACAGCACTGACATAAAAGGTATTGAAATATAAGCAGGCGCATGTATTACTGACAGCACATATTAGTCACTGAATATGTTGTCGATTCTGCGTTTTAAAACTGCATTTATTTCGAGTGAACAGATTATTTTTTCGTCAGTGTTGACAGCTTTTCTGTTAATTTCCTTTCACCCAGTTCGATTTTAAGCAATGCGGATCCTGCGGATCCAAAGAGTTAAAGTTCTCTCCTCCTTCCTCGCGCCTACCTCTCTCCTTTCTATCTTAGGGGAAGATCCCTTGTAGATAAGACACGTCAGCATGAAGTGACGGATTTTTATAAATAGATTTAAATCACTTTCTAATGATTTTGAAAGTGAATAGGAAAACAATTATAGTAACAATTGCATTGAAAACAATCAGATGACTATTACAAGCATTAAGTGACAGATTAGCAGAACGAGGGCAGAACATGGAAAAAATAGATACATGAAAAAAAAGCCAATGAAATCAAGCATCAAGGCCGACGTTCAAGGGAGGAGAGACGCTGTTTTGTTCATGCTGGATTGAGCAAAACAAAGCAAATAATGAAAATTGCATTGTGTCCCATTTTACTCATGAGACTATGCACATAGAAACGACGCAGTCAAATAATCAGTTTATAAGAGGTTTGGATTCATTACTAAATTTCCGTGCACTTAAAACACAGAGTTCGTACTGTTTCTTGTAACTATGATTTGTCTTAGTTGCAGTGGACGCCTCGCATTTGTTTTACGCACACATGGAAATTATGAGACATCGCACGTGACAGGGACATACTGGGAAACCTGGACTGAGCTGTGTGAACGGTTGTATTTCTCTTTCGGTCTTAGATCCAGTGGTAATGCCAGCTTACACTGTGCACATTATGTGAACCTTCATTTGCAGAAACGAGATTCTAATGGTCAGGTAACCTTGGCAGGGGATGGGTGTATTGGTTTTTCTTATCTCTTGTTCATACGTAAAGGTGCCCGTAAAATACACAGGGTGAATAGGCCTTACGACTGCTTTTATGACAGGAAGTGGGGATGCGAATCTTCATGCAAGCCAATCCTGGACAAAACTGCACAAACTTTCGCGTACCTTTACCTTACGTAATGTCTACGGCGATTATTTTTTTGACTGCAATTGCACCAGTCGTCCCTGTAACTCTTTGCGGCCACAGGGCTAAGACCTATGGTAGAAACAAACTTTCAAAAAAAATTCTACTTGAAAACTACCACGCTTACAGTAATATACTTTATATGTTTGGAACGATCTATTCTTGCACATCAAAATGCTTATAGTAATTTTATTTAAAAGTGTTAAATAGTACTTACTATTTGGTGCCTGATGCACGACTGTTTGAACAAACTAAAAAATATTGAACAAATTCCAGGCATCACTGCTTGTACACTTCAAACAGGTATACGAATCCAGTAATGAGGAGTATTCCACTTTGAATCTGTTGCTGGATGGTTCTACTGTTAAACAACACACAATTGCACCCTTGTAGTTCACAAAATGTTCAGGTATTTTCTTTTCTTTTCGCGCCATTTTGAGTGACGGAAACAGACCTGGTCAGCCGTCAACCTTAAGTTTAACATTTGGCGAGCCGAAACTGTGCTTTAGAGGCTCAGTGCGCGGAAACAACCAATGATTAAAGCTGTACAATCAGGGCTGTACACAGCCGGTTCCCGACCGCCTGGGGAGCCAAAACTTTTTGTCGGGCAAGTAAAATTTGTGTATAGTTGCCCGAACGGACAAGTGAAAATTTTCACAATTGTGCCTTTTACACTGACTCGCAACTTCAAACTTGTGTCTATTGGTGGAGCACGTAGTCAGCACACAGCCTCCCAGATCTATAGCCACTAGCGGTAGATCAGACAACACCATCATTGCTAGTAACATTGTGCATGTTTTCGGCTAGAACAGTCACAAGCGTAAGAAACATATCTTTAGATTCGACTCGGCTTCTACAATTTTATGCTAATTTTAGATTAATGTTTGTTGTTGGTAATTGAAATGGTTATTTCAGCCTTTAGAAATGTACTTGAGCCTAACGTAACAAATTTTCTACATTTTACTATCTTGAACATATACACTTTGCGACATGAAGAGATGAACGCGCACTTTCTGTCACTTTTTCCCGTTTGTTTGTATGAACTATCTCATTTTTTTTAGATTTTATTTTATTCTCGGACAAACACAGACTTCAGTTCCGATCTTGTAATTTCGGATTTAATTTCTGCAGCTAGTTGATGGTGTCCTCATAGCAGCCCGCTCTCACCTTAAATTACTCTGTAATAGATCGCGGCCGCGAGGAATAGTGGGGGATCCTGCTGCAGATAGAGCTGTGGGTTAGCGTGCGAATGTTGCTGGTTCGAATCCAGCAGTGGTCATAGATTATTTCCTGGAGTGAAATATTGTGCAGACTCCATTTGACCTTTCCCCCTAGCATTAAATTCCCTTTTTGCACTGGCCATCTTACTGCAGCTGTCCGTCTGGTGGTTATTCAGTGCATAGCTTAGCAATAGGACCCCACCCCCTAACCCCATAGTGCGAAATCACAAGTCAATGCTAGGTGGTATCGCAATCCCTCTAAAACTACCTTCTACTTTAAGCTTGACGCCACGAAGACTTGCAAGAGACCGTGCGCCATCACATAAGCGTGGAGATTCATTCAGCTTGGACGATCGTGACTGAGCAATGCCAGGCCGTGATGGCTAAGCAGCCACTGATAGCTTCATCAGTTCTCCAGCTGCAAAGTTTGCATGCATGACGATGTCTTTGCACTTTTAAATATATATATATATTTCTGGGGGGGATGGAGGGAGGTGACTTAAGAATTGGGCAAGTTAGATGCGGAGTCGGGCAATTAGAATTTTTGTAGCACTTGCCCTGACGGACAAGTGAAATATTTGGCCCTGTTTTAAGCCCTAACAATGATACAAAGGTTACTTCCCTTAAGCCGTCAAGTACATCTCTGCAAATTTTAAATCTGCCGCGTTATGGAACGCGGCATGGTCTCAAGTCGTGTCGCGACTGCCATTCCATATGATGTGGCAGCGGCCATATTAATGGTTCATTGTGTTTTGTAGTATAGATATTATATGGGTGGTAGGAAATGTAGAGAACGAACGAACGGTCGAACGAACGAACGAACGAACAAACGAACGAAAGAGCAAGTCTTCTGAAGATGTTTCTGTAGGCAGTCATTAAATATGTATGATGCCGTTATTTTCATTTTTCTTTGCGAAAACTGTAAACGCTTTAGCACTGCGATTAAGACGTTTACAGCAAGACAAAAGTTTTCTGATAAAAGTTGGGAAACTCAAATCTTTCCTTCTGCTCTTTTTCTCCTGCTTTTTGCCTTCCTGCAGCTCGCAACGTTTTGCAGCTCCGAGCGAAGTTATATTTTCCGACTCCTGTTATCAGAATGCACCGAGCATTTAAGCCATAAATTGTTTTCAACTGCACTCTCTGGTTGTACACACAAAAAATCTCAGTTTAGCCGGTTTATCCCGACTGGTCTCTACCTCTACAACAAAGCCATTGAAAAAAGCTTGTTGTTTTTATTCAAAGTTAACTCCAGCACGTCCAGAAACCTTAACTACGTGCCCAGCAGAGATGGAAAGAGGTGTTAATTTTAACACCCTGATGACAGATGAGGATTTGATGTGTAAGACGCAGACGATAAAGTTATGGCGTTTGGAAGAATGGGGAATGGGGCTAAAGATGGGGCTGGAACCAAGTTTTTGGTGCTAACTGTAGATGTTGAAGGACGGGACTTGCTGGAAGCTCTGATAACAAGAACTAGGAAATTGCAGTCACTTTTATACGGTAGTCGATACATTTTGTGTGCCTTGTGCGTATGCATGTTCGCATACTTGTTTCTGTATAGGCATGTTTGTTTATGTGTGTCTGTCTCCGCGACAAGTGGGACAACAGAGACACGCACACACAAACAGGCGGCGCGCGCACCCACAAATCCAGACGCAGGAACCTATGCATAATCACGATCGCACGCACTTACAGAAAACCGATCTCTTATCTCGCTGCCCGGGACACTCTTTACTGTCGCCCCTCTGCCAACTCCATTAAATGCCAGCCCAGTCCTCCCCGCCCTGACAAAAGATTGGCCGCCCACGGAGCAGGGGGGCGTAACTCTCAGAAATTGTCTGTCAGTCTGTCAGCGTGCACGCGTGGGTTTGAGAAATTGAGTGAAGCCTAGCGCGCATGCAAGTGTGCTTGTGTATGTATGTAAGAAAGAAAGACAACGAAAGTAAAAGAGACAGGAGGAGAGAGATGGAGATTCTGGAAGGATGAGTGGATAGATAAAGACAGAAAGAAGGCGAAGAACAAGTTTGGATGGTTGGATGGTTGGATGGCTGGATGGTTGGATGCATGGAGAGTGTAGGAGAAAGATAGGAAGAAGGAACAAAAGACCCAGAGAAATAAAGATGAAAGAATATAGGAAATAAGGAAAAACAAGGTAATCGTGTACTAACAGGTAGGCAAGGAACCCAGTACATAGGAAGTCAGGTAGGCAGGCAGGAATGTAGAAAATAGACAAAAAAGCACCAACAAACAGAACGGAATAGCGGTGGGAAAGGCTTGGAGAGAAGGGCACGGACGGGAAATGATGTACAGAGGAACCGAATGGTGTGATACGTGGGTTGGGAGGGAATGAGGGAGAAAGAGAAAAAAGAAGAGAGGAAACTGGTTATGGACAGGGTGGGACCAGATCGCCACGCGGAGCAAGCGGACGGCGACCAGACGGGAGGCGGGTTGCTTTTCTCCTGTATATCCACTGATATCCGGTTTCCGAGGAACTTTCTTTGCCGAGTTGCTGCAAACATTGGCCTTGTAGACCTACAGCAGGAATTTCTCCGCAGACAGAGACACGAAGTTGTTTATGTGGACAGACGCCAAACACCCAGCCATTTAATACGAATTACTCTATCCTTTTATAAGCAGCCGACATAAAACTTCAGTGCGTTTTGATAATGTCTCTGACGGAAACAATGATACACTGGCAGAGAATACAGTCTGCAACGTGTTCTTTGTGCAGATGGTGAGAGTATTGTACGAACAAAGTACATTTAGTAGGAAAAAAGCTAAAGTATTTTCATGTGACATGCAAGTAAAACTGGTTTAAAACGATCTCTCTCACCTCTGACTTTTTGTCTGACTTACCAAACCCATTTATTCGACCATAATTTCAACTTTGGGTTAGTAGCTGATTGCTCTTGCAGTTACGCATTTAAACACAGACAAACTATTCGCGAAAATACTGGTTACCTTGCTTACTCAATGAAATGTAAAGCAAAATTTTCAAGTTTCTAGTCGGACAAGATATTTATTTGAAAGGAAATCAAAGTGAAAATGTTAGTCAAGACCATAATTTATAATCCAGATGAAAGCATCGAACGAAAAATGATCTTCAATAATCGGATGAAAACAGTGGGTGGAAAACACCCTGCGACATCTGTTGCGCTAAATCAGATGTGTTAAAACAGATCATCTGCAAAATCATGCGGCATATAAAGTCACAGGAAATGCGTCCTGTTCGTTTCCATAGCAACAGCACAAGCAGCTGGCCCGTGCCTACTCTGGTACTTGGCTATGCGCAACCTATCGAGTTACTCCGTCAGTTGAAAAAAAGTAGTTCAACAGCACTGCTGCCTGTTGTAGCCGCACTGTGGTATAGAGGGCGGTGTGGACCTCGCTTGTCCAGATCAGGGCGCGTGTAGGGGCTAGGAGATCCGACAATCAGAAGCAGCTTACGTTCAGCTGCAAGACGCCACATCTTGAAAAGCACGGCTAATGGTTCCCAAGAAAAAGGAATGCCAGCCTTGATTAAGACCCCACCCATGTTCCAGATCATTTGTGCCGTACTAGGACAATGTTTTTCAAACGGTATGAAGACATTTTCTTAACTGGACGGACCTGCGCCTTGGTTCCATAGTTCACCCAGCTGTGAGTGGGTACCTGACCCACGGGTAAGGGAAGATAAACCAACGAGAGAGAGAGAGAGAGAGAGAGAGAGAGAGGAGATGGGCACGATACGATGCGGGTCCACAGAAAAGTGGGAGTATGATACTCCTCACTCCTCTTTTATGTGCAAACCGTGTCAGGGGAATTCCTTCGCGTTTTAAATGAGCAAAACTAATTGTAGGTCAAATGATGTAAGAAGAAAATGATAATGAACTTGTAAATTTGACAAGCAGTTTCTAGTTTAAAACAAATTAAACAGATACAGTGACCCATATAATTCATTTTATTGTTATCTATATTTTTATTATTATTTTGGTTAGGAAGGCTGAATCGACTACTAGTAGATCGTTTGTTTGTTCGTTCGTATTTTTCTTTCTTTTATTTTCTTTCTTTCGTTTTCTTTCCTTCTATGTCTTGTTATTTATTTATTTCTTTGTCTTTTTTTCTTTGTTTTGTTCCTTCCTTCCTTTTTCTTTTTTTAAAAAAAATGTTGCTTAGATCTGATGGATGAAGATTAGTCCTTTAACAAAACACCAAAAAGTTCCACAAGGTGAATTAAGAATAATTCCAGAAATATCGAGTTCAGATTACAAATTGACAATGCTTAGGGAAGCGCGAAGAAACAGTAACATTTCATCTCATGCAGCGGTGAAAATATTTTGCAATCATTTCACTGATAACATAATGAGGCCAATCAATACGGCAGCAGTCAGCATCAGTCAGTCGCGAAGAAAGTCTCTGTGCAGCTTAGACTCGGACTATTCCGAGATGATATGAACAGTTCTTAAAAAAGTACTTCTAAGTTTTTTTCTAACCTTTACAAAAAATATAAGCAACAATCCCAAAAAGGACTCAGAAATCGGAGATCAGTGTTGCGTAGAAAGACCCAGGAACAAAAAGTTTAATCAAACAAGTGTCTGCTGCTTTGAACATCACGTAGGGTACCAAGGAAACTCAACCGAACTAATTGCTAGTCAATGTTTCGGGCAAATACACCTTCATTGCGATACAACGCATAAAACAAACAGATAAATCTTGTAAAATAAAGTGTAAAACGTCAAATAGATGAAGGAAAGATGAGTTAAGAAAGGCACTTATCTTTGGATCAAACTGGCCACAACATTAAGATTATTCTAAGAAACACAAATAAGGAAAAATCCACAAAAGAGTACGAAAACACTAAAAAAGACAAAAGCTAAAACTTTTAATTACCAGTTCATAATCTAAAATTTAAAATAACATTCTTTAATATGTGTTCGCATTTTCGATAGGTTTTGAAATTTGATAAACATTTTTCACTCCATTGCAATACACTAGGCAACGGAGTGGGAAGTGTTTATCAAATACGAAGAAAGCGTGGGACGGATTGCATGAGTGTTCGTACCTTCCATTCCTCTCATCAGGAAGGTCGTAAGGTCTGTCCACCTTCTGTATTATATGGGAAGCTTTACGTATGAACAAGAGATACGAATGCCCATGCAACCATACCCAGGTTCGGCGCAGTGGATAAATATTTTTCCAGTTAAGAAAGGTCTGTGCAGACATGAATTTCTAGTGTAAATAATACTTTGCGGGTTTCGAACACAAGAGATCTAAAAAGTACTTCGAGGCACTATTCGAAATTCTTGACCACGTTGGCAGTAACAAAATTTAAATGTTAAATTATCGAAGAAAGAAGAAGAAAAGAAGAAATCGAAAACCTCTTTCATTAGTATTTGTTCGTGTAACAGGTGAAAGTGCTGTGTCCAATGGCGTTTTAGAAATATTATTTGGAGGAAAGAAATTCCTCGTTAATGTTGCTTTCAGAAGCGAAATTGGGAAAAAGGAAACGTTAAAAACAAATTTCTTTCTTTTCTTGGTCGACGACTTGATTGAAGTCAAGCTGAGAAAAATGGAGAGAACTGACCCCCGACTAAAATTATAGCGGTTATGTAACGATTAAAAAGAAAACAGAAATCAGAAGAAATTTATGCAAACTACACAATTCAGTTTTCACTCTTTAATAAATTTTATCGTTAACTTCATACAACGTTCTCATTTCCTGTTCTGTTGACGAAATTTAATGGAAAGTGACCTAATGAACCGCTGTCAATCTTCTAACTAGATTTTCTATTTCCATCTCTGTTTTATTTCAATTTTTATTTATTACATTTTCTTGTGTTTAACTAAGTATTTTTAAGCTTCATGTTTTTTAAGTTCGTTGTCAGTATTGCCAGACAATAAAGAAAATATCTTTCTTTATACTTGTGTTTATTCCACCCCTGGCTGTCCAACATAACTGTCCGTCTTTCTCTATATTCAACAGTTCATTCATCCATATTTGGTTTATATATATATATACAATGTGTGTATGTGTGTGCGTGAGAGAGAGAGAGTGTGTGTGTATATGTGATTGTGTGTGCGCGTGTGTGTTTGAAAGCGTGTGTACCGGCGTGGATGAGTAGGTGTCTGTGCTATTCTTCCTTATCCACACTGTAAACAAGAAGTGTTTAAGTTAGAACACTTATTTTGTTACCGAAACAGAACTCATTTTACGTTGATCTAGAACGCTTTAGTGCAAAATGTGTTCTGGTCTGTGTCCTCGATAGTGTTCAAATGGTCTGAAAATGTATAAATGGTGTTCTGACAATGTTCCAAAAGTGTGCCAGCAGCAAGTGTTCAGTCAAGTAGGGGCATGCTAAGAACAGTCAGAACACATGTAGCACACATCTTACATACTATTTACACACGCAGCACATGTTATGCACCTGCTTTAACACTTTTTACATGTAATTAGTGTTAAAAATATTTAGAGTGTACATCGCTGTGTCAGTTACTCGCATAACAACATGAACACAAGAAATCGAGGCGGGAATGGGGTATGGACCATTTAAGAAAAAAGACAATGGAAATATGTAACAAAAGAAGTAAGGTAAGAAATAAAACCAAATAGAAGACTAAAGACGGGAAGGTAGGACGGATAGCGAGCTGTACAGAACTGAAGATTCGATGATATAGTGTGTTCCAAGGCCGCGGTGCAGGCAATCGCTCATTAAGGGGAAAAAAGGGAGCAACATAGAACCTCACGAATCAGTCACCTCATGACTTGGAGCCTTCCGCACTCAGAAATGGAGGGACGAACTGGAGAACAAGTCGTGCAGAAACGTGGGAAGGAAGGTTTTTACCCGGCGGACCGCGTACAAAAGGTGAGACCAAAAGCATGGGTTGGGGGCTTAGGTGTGGCGCTGTGTTGGCCGTATTCTCACCTGATTTCCCCCCTGCCATGCTAGCCGCCTTACTGAAGCAGAGCCGGATATCGCTCATTTCTGACGTCACATCAAATGAACCAATCTTTGTGGACCGGTGATGGAAGGACCAATATTGTTGGTCATGAGTTTCGCTCTATAGATGACTGCGCGCTCGCCCTGGAAATGGACTGGTCTGGACCGGGGGGCGACGAGGCGACGGGCCACGGGGAGTTTTGGAAATTTGGTAAAACGTCGGAAGGAAGGTGGACTGGCTGCAGGTAGACACTGCTGAGCCTGGTGGAAAAGAGGAACCAGTCTCGTGCCACAATTAATTACACATCAAGTCAAGGCCATGCTTCGTCTGCAGTTATTCTTTTCGCCGCTGATGAGTGGAAACTGTTGTGGTAAAAAAAAAGTTTCTTTCACAGAGTCCAACAGTTCTCTTTCTACAGGTTTTCACAGTTCCCTTTCACAAAGTCCCATAGCTCCATTTCACAGGGTCTTGTGGGTCTCTTTCACGGAGATTCATGGTTCCTTTTACTGGGTCCCTTTTCCATAGGATCCCATGGTTCCCTTTCACAGGGTCTCGTGGTTTATTTCACAGGATCTTATTGTGATGGGGCGGGTTCGCTCCGCAAACTTTCTTCTCTCTCTCTCTTCCAAACCTGAGAGGCCTTCTACATCTTTTATTTGAGGCCACCGCTGATGCTGCCCGCCTTCTCCTTTGCTAACCTCGCCTGCCTCTACTACCCAGTCTCGGCTCTCATGACGTGACGTCTTACATGGTCTCCTCTGCGCCTCTGCTCGCTTCATCACTACTCTGAGACGTATCTTTGTCCGGCCCGCCACCCGCTTTTACCGGGTGGGAGCGGGCCGCGAGGGGTGCATTGCCACCTACAGCAGCAGCCAGCGGGTGGAGGTGCGGCGGATACCGCATTTTGTGTTTCTTACACGAACAAAAGTTTAGGATAAAAAAGCAAAGACTATATGTACAAGAACATGAAAATATGTGATGCATAGAGTGCGCTCTGCTCTCCCTGTTAGTGTTAAGGAAAGTTTAGTAGAGTGAGAAGGAAATAAAGATAATTACGTTAAAATACAGCTTTGCTAGCTACAGTGAATAGATAAGAAATATGCCTACAAACTGACCTAATCTACTAAGACGTTTGATGAGTTTACTATCTAAAGAAAGAGTATATGGAGTAGAATCAGAGGATGTTAGTTGTAAGTGTCTGTAACTATCCTAGAAGGATATAGAAGCGTTTAAAGAGATTGAGCCTAACACTGCAGGCTATAAGATGACACAGCTACGCGCAGCCACGGATCGCTGGCGGTACTCAGCCTGGGTACCGCGCCCTGGCGTCCGCTGTGGGTGTGAGCGTGGTGGCCAAAACCGTCTCCGCGATGGCTGCGTCCATCACATTATTCTTCTCTTTCATAGGGCCGTATGGTTCACCGAGTCTGAGGTGTCTCTTTGACAGGTTCTCGTGGTTCTTTTTCACAGATCGCACTGCTATCGTTCACAGATATCCATAATTCCCATTCGTACCCTCATTTCGCTGAAATCCACACTCGTGTCCAGTCTAGTGTGTCCTACTTTGTTCCTTCATTTCTCCTCCTGCGTTTGTGTGTCTTTCTTTTTGAGAAAATCAGAGTAACAAAACTATTTTTATTTGGTATTTTAACAAGAATCTGTTATGGCTGGTTTGGACAAGCAGCTAATTAGGAAGAATCTTTTCATAATTTCTTTCCATTTGTAAAGCACAATCGCCCATCCAGGAACAAAGTTTCTCAGCGCTGTCTCTGAACTTTAAAAGTACGACTTCTTGAATTTTTCCCCTGATGTCTTTTGACGTTTGGGAGCAGAATCTAGATAGAAGTGGACGATGTTCACTGCTATTTGTAGCGTCCGCACAGCCAGTGCCGATCTCGGCCTCAGGATACGTGCAGCTGTGGGGGTGGGGGGGTGGGGAGGAGAAACGGGGAGTTCACAGTAAACCAATCTTTCTAAGCACGTGCAATAAAACGGAAAGGGAGCGTAAACAGGCCGCTTAGTGGCTGGAGAGTTACTAAAGACCCTTTTCATCATGTAGAGCCGTGGTCTGTACGAAGGATAAATTGATCGCAGAGACCCAAGTGTCGCTGGCTCATTACCAGGTTGTGCAGGAGTCTTGCCCTGTCTTTGTTTCGTAGGAAGATTTTTTTGTGGCGTGCCCCCGGTCGCAGAAAAGTTAAAAGAAATATATGCTTATTTTTCTGTATCTGCGATATTGGCCTACACGGAATGGCGGACACAAGCGTGCGTCCACATTTGTAGACTCACCCATATAACATCCTTATCCATTCGCTTACCTATCTCAGTCAGTCAGTCAGTCAGTCAGTCAGTCAGTCAGTCAGTCAGTCAGTCAGTCAGTCAGTCAGTCAGTCAGTCAGTCAGTCAGTCAGTCAGTCTTGCACTTTATTGTAGAGATTGTCCTGTTATTCCCAGTCAAGTCTGTTTGGCCTATTTCTGTCTCAATCTGCTCCATGGTGATAGACCAAGAAGGGGAAAGGATGCCACATAGTTTATGAATGATTTTAATAGCATACAAAATATTGGGGGTTGGTTTAGCTATTGAAAACAGAGTTAATTAAGGAGCCATCTTTTTGTCAAAAATGACTCGATTTGTGCAGGTCCATGGATCACCTACGGAGGAACAAATATTCTCATTTTTTTCCTGAAAGTCGCCGCTGACCTTTAAGTTCTTCTTAGAGATGAGTATTAATGGATTTTGATATTCTGTTTTTCAGCAGTACAATTAAAAACACGAAGCAGTCACTTTTAATAAAATGATGCAAGATGCAGAAAATGCTTTCAGAGCACAAGCTAGCAGTCTGCAAGGCACAACTGGCAAGTCAACGAGAGAGGCCGAAAATGGACGTTCGGACGGATAGGAAACACATACATGTTATGTATAATAATATGCATATGTTTTCTGTCTGCGTGAACGGACATTTACGGTGATTGTCATTGACGGATCTATGGCATACACTGCACGTGTGGACTCCTGCGTTTGTTGGAACCATACCCTGTGCATATCGTGCGAGAGTTCCAAACCCATGAGAACCCTCAGCTATTCAAGGCATCCCCATACATTTGCAATTTTTAATCTAATCAGATCATATTAGTCACACATAATGTATGGGTGAACCCAATGATGTATATAAGAAAATGTGTCTTTATTTACATAATTTACCAGTTTAAACAATAAAAACAGGAGATAACATTCTCCATTTGGTTACAACATCAAGAGGCTATTTTCCGAATTCCCCAAAGACCATGGAATTATGCGTGTTCTTATTCAATTTCAAGGTAAATGTATAACACCGTAGCTAAAGACAGTGGCTAGATTACAAGAACAATGACCCCAAACTTCCGACCCATATAAAAGTATCAGAGTAATCATCTTGTCAGATAAATCTATTTGAATGTCAGGTGGAAGAACTGTCCGTGTCCACGTACCTACCCACATATGTTTTTTGATATCACCTGCAGTGACTTATACAATTCACATTTCTGCGCATGCGCTCTCACCTCTGCTGCTGCCCACACTTGTCCCACACAGCGTCCCCCTTCTCCTGCCCGCCCGCCTCCTTCTCACAAAAAAAGAAAAAAACCTTCAGAATTCATGGCTTGCGCGCGATGACCTTGATAGATTAGTCTGCCATTTACACAGCCAATAATTCTTTATTTAGAATATGGATTTCATGTCCGCAGTTCGAATAGAGGGACTTGGGGACAACAAAGGTGATGTTATGAGCGTATAGTGAAAAGCAGCCATGTTGAAGTCTCGCTCTTTCTCGCTTTGCTGATTCTGGCTAGAAAATCACTGAGTACAAGCGGCAGCTGTATGCCTTTTCCCGATGCAAACTACCGGAAAGCTTCGGTTCCACATTTTTCATTCTATGGCTTTGGAAATTTCCTGAAAATAGTCCTACACTATTTTCACTAAGGTTTATTTTTCATTGCCTGATTAGTCTAATTTTGCTTTGTTTAATTTGGTTTGTTTTAGTTTAATTTGTTGTTGCTGTTGTTTAGCTTCACGTCGTGGATCCCCACCCTGTGCGTATGCACCTAATTCACGCAATTAAACTATAAAAACGCAACGGAATTTCATAGTGGAAGTAAGCTTTCCAAACAAGATTTCATAGTAGAGGTACTCATAATACTCAAGTCAGAAAATATAAAGTATATTCTGTTTGCGCTGCAAAAAAAAGAAATCGCTGGCTGCAAATGTTGAACACAAATATTCTCACAGCCTTTACCATAATGTTTATTGTTCTCTCAGTCAGTGCAGCACGAGGCCACTGGTCAAAACCCGAAAGAAAAGAAGCTAATATTTTTGTAGGTGACAGACTGATCTTTTCCTATTATTGAAAATGTTACTGTTGAACTTGAAGCCGAACGTTGACCATTTTCGAGAAAGCTGGAACCGAGAGCTCAGTTGATTCGTGTTTGAAAATGGTGCAATGTCTTGCAGCATAAGCTCCGCTACAAACGTGAAATAGTCCATGAAAAAAACCAGAGTCGCAACAAGTTCGTTGCTGGTTCAGTCAAATTCCAGATGTCAGCCCTTGCAAGGCATGAACATTTAGCCTACAAGCGTTCTCATTACGTTGACGCATTTCGTAAACTGTTAAAGATAGGTATAGCCTCTAAAAGATCGCTGTAGGGGTAAGCTTACACTTTAAAATCCCAAGGAGAGAGTAAAGTATACAAACTGGTGGGGTGCCCTGCACGGGTTCCCTTTTGTGTATATTGTCCTCATTATCGTTGTCGAAGTCTTTAGTAATCCACCATGCTAAATTGATACCCATGCTGGTTCCTGTCTACTAAAAGTAACCCGTACTAATTTGTCTACTAATAGGAACTTACGCTAATTCATATCTACTAATAAAAAAGTTCGGTTCAAGAATTTCTATATACACTTTCTTAACTGAACATTTTTGTGGCGATCACGCCCGCCCGCAGATATATCGTAAAATAGGCTCAAAACATATCGAAATAAACAAGGAAAAAAATTATATGAATTCGGTGAGCATCCTTTAATAGGTGCAGAAACTACTGATAATCTGTAATTATACTCTTGCTTGACCTAGGAGGCCGTCTGCAGCCCCGGCCAGAGAAAATTCTTCACAATTTATCCCAACAAAAATCCCATACGAATCTACTTGACATTCGCCAAATGGCCCTGCGCTTACTAGGCAAGCCTTTATTCTGTCGCCACATCTCCAAAAACCGCAGCATCACCAAAGCGAAATGACAGTCATTCACTCGCCTCGATGTAGGAAGGCCCACGACCGTTTCTCAAAAGGAAGCTAAATCCAAAATCTGTCTTGGAAGCTCCGAGATCCTGTTTTCGTTCCGGTGCTGGAACACCAGAATTAGCTGACGGCGAATAACCCCGACGTAGGCGGTGTATTTGCAGCGTTGGTTATATACCGAAAGCAGTTTAAACAGCCTGGCTGGTAACAGAAAGTCGAGACTTACTTCGAGCAATAGGCTGTGAAGAATTGGGAACGCGACGGGGGTTGGGGGTGGGGGGTCAAATAAGGCTGTACGGGAGTGGGGAGGGGAGACTGGCTGACATATTTGTTAAAATCTTCCACCCCTCCGCACTGCATCATTTGCCTCCCCAACAGCCTCCCGTGCATTATTTGTCTTCTTTTGGCGAGGATTACCTGAAGTATACTGCAAAGCAGTCTACTCCATCACAAAGAACAGGCAGGGTGCATTCAACGGCAAAGGATACATTTTCAGTCTGTAAAGTCCAAACCATGGGCCCTGCGATCCCCCGTGAAAAGCAAGGCCTTTAAAGGGCTCTGTCGAAAGTTTTAAGCTGCAGTACCAAAGATAAGTTGTGCCAAGCGCGCTTCTATTCAAAGACGTATTAGATTGATCGAGAGTCGGGAATGGCATACACACCACGTCAAAGGACAAGCGCC
>SMGT01007812.1:1228477-1247367 GCA_004794575.1 Lanistes nyassanus
GGAAGAGAGATTTTATATTTTGATGTGTTGTAAGCGTTCGGCAAATTCATCACCTATGCTTGATTCAGACAAAATCACGTGCATTCCAAAACAAGCTAAATGTTTGTGTTCTTGGTTTCGGGCGTGTTGCCCACATAAGCCTGATGTAACATCCTCAGGAATTTTTTCAAGCACAAAAGATGAAAGAAACCCTACCTTTAAAAGAAACAAAACCAAAAAAAAAAAAAATCTAATCGACCGAACGAACATGAAAAGAAGAACAAGAAAAAAATCGCCCACACATTTTAGGATGGACGCAGAATGAGGGGGCGGATGAAAATGTAGGATGAGAAGAAATCAACGTGCTCATCTGAAAAAAGTAAGGAAAACAAAAATCGTAGACCTGCTAATAATAATAATAATAATAATAATAATAATAATACGCCTGCACAGAGGAAAGGAAAAGTCGCTGTTGTATTGTTGTTTTATGAGACTTTTGGGCTCATAACAAAGTAGCAAAGTGGAGGAAGGAGGGTGCAGCGGACATTTCTTTGACATTTCCGCGTGTACCGTGACCTTGAGAAGACTCTTTCCACTACACCAAATACTGATTTTTCCGGGTCAGTCACCGAAGGTTTATGAGTGTGTCGTCGTGTCTTGTATCCGTAATTAAAAGCATACACCTACGAAACCAGACTAGGCTGACAAGCAATGTAGCCCCCGACTCCATTCTACTGAGCTTGGACACATTGTCCTTGCTTAAAAGTTTTTTTTTATTTACGGAATTCAGACAAATAGACCATAAAGATCAAAGACTAAACTAAATAACTCTTAGTGGGAGAAATGTGAGCGTGGAACCAGACGAGTGTTGTCTATGACAAACAGTGAATAGATAAGGCATCAAAATATTTAGAAGAATTTAGAAGTGGTAGCTGAAACAGTTTCGGTTAAAATCTGTCTCGGGTGCGCCTTTACTTAACAAGAAAGTTCAATACTACCAAAGTGCATCAAATCTTCCAGAATTTTTCAGAAAGATCAAAAACAAAGTGGAATGTTCTAGATAATTTGTGAAATCAACCAGCTTATTTATTGCACAAGGTAACTTCCAGAAAAGCACGGTACAGTAGGAACCTTTGGAAAATTTGCAGAATCTGACAAAACTTCACGGAACGCTTAAGATATTTTCTAGAATGATGGTGCAGATTTTGCAGAGGGCATTGTGCACAGTTAGTGATGCAGCACGTTAGGTAACGTCTGAGATAAACGCAATGACGATTACAGTTCCTGTAGTTTTATGACGGAGGACAGATGTGCTTTTTTATATGCCAGACTGGCTAGAATGTACAGTTAAAATAAGACACATGTTTCTAACATTTACAATGAAACAGTCAAACAGAAAAAAGAACTAAACTGCAGTTGTGAACTGGGGAACATAATCAGCATAAGTTTCCAAACAGTTTTATTTTTTGAAAAATCAAAACATTACTAAAAGAAGTTTATTCTTTCTGCTGAACCCAGGCAACAAGACTTTTATTTGTACTACAAATTCCTACAGTGTGCCACTAGCATTCAAACGCAGCAGCCGATGTTCGCAGACTGTGTTGGCACTCTGCTGACTGGCAAGACGAATCGGGAAGAATGCATAATTAGCCCCTGACGTCATCGTGGGCAGGCTCTTGCCAAACACCTGTCGCAGGACTCACCTGCGACTCTCAGCCCTTCTCTACGACGTCAGACTG
Source organism: Lanistes nyassanus (assembly GCA_004794575.1). Classification (NCBI taxonomy): domain Eukaryota; kingdom Metazoa; phylum Mollusca; class Gastropoda; order Architaenioglossa; family Ampullariidae; genus Lanistes; species Lanistes nyassanus. The sequence goes on from SMGT01007812.1 coordinate 1,230,196, forward strand.
TTCAAGTAACGGGTGCTGCGCAGTTTAATCTCACGATTGCCGTTGTCAGACGACTTGGATCCCGTTGGCTGCAACAACCGACAAGAATTAATGAATGTCAGTGATGACAAATAATTTCCCATAACTCAGATTTCCTTTGTTTGTTTCCCAGTCTACCGTGAAAATACAGATATTAAACTGCTGGGGGTGGGAGATATTTCTGGATTCCGTTCTGCCTATCCTTATATTGTTCTCAGTCGCCATAGTCTTAAGTCAAATCACACGCACGCACGCAAGCACGCACACACAATAGGCGTAAATTGCTTTTGGAAGGGCGGAAATTCTACAAAGATGGCACAGGCGCGTTCTATAATCCTGGCAAAAATAATCGCTTATTGTTCAAGCATGCATATTTTGTGGGATAAACAGTGGTCAATGGTGGGGAAACGTATGAAGACATATTGTTTCTCAACTCTGCAGTTGTACGTATTTATTCACAAGCCTTTAGGCTGATGACAGTCCTGCAGTTGTACGTATTTATTCACAAGCCTTTAAGTTGATGACAGTCCTGCAGTTGTACGTATTTATTAAGAAGCCTTTAGGCTGATGACAATTAACTGGAGGCCTGTTCAAGAAGCATGCTTGTCTACATGTGTCTCTTGGTTAGTCTTGTCTCCACGTTTGGTGAATTAGGCGCTAATAACCAGTGCATACTCTGCGTGCATGCGTGCGTGCCTGTCTGTCTGCCTGTCTATCTGCCTGCCTGTCGGTCTGTCCATCTGTTCTTCCGTCCGTCTGCTTGTCGGTCTCTCCATCTGTCTGTCTGTCATAGTGCCTCGAGTGCAACTGGAATTAAGTTCGAGTCTCTGAACTAAACAGACAACAGCAGCTAATTTTAACACTTAACGCTAAAGGAAACCTTATCGGCTAATCCAGCCGATATCTGTCAGAGGCTCGTCATGACTGCAGTCCGCATCGCTGGCTCTGCTATCGAATTTCAAGAGGCAGCGACCGAGTCATTTCTATTAGCAAGGGCCATTCAGTACAGTGACGCAATAATTCAGGATTTTACACGCAGTGTTAAGCCTATAGTTGAGGCTTTATGGAGCAGAATAGCATTAACAAGAAACAGTCATCACCTGACGCACCTCGACTGGCCATTTTGGAGGCAGTAAGTGCGAAGTTATTAAAGCTCCTGTGGGAAAAAATTCTGGCATCAAGATGCAGCTCCTATTGTGCAGAACAGAACAGCGCATACAGTTAATGTAAGGACATCTGATCTGTTTGAGTGCATATGTGGTACTAAATGCGATGACCAGCTTGTTTTTTCTGTGAACTTTCAGCGAATGTCTCTTTTGATGTAGGAATACTCGTTGAAGTTAACAGTCATAAGACAACATCCACAAGTTATACTAATTACGGGTTCTGTAGGGCGACCTTTGAGGAGTAACGCTAAAGCCGGCCTCACACTAATCGAGAAAATAGAACAAAAGAATCTAAATGCAAAAGTCTGCTCCATCAGTCCCCGACTCAGCTGAAAGAGAATTTTTATCCTTTTCTTCTCAATGTGTTTGTATTGACAAAAATCCGGATCTGAGAACATTGGTAAAGTGTTGGTGACACTAGACTGATTTTTTGTTTGTTTTATTTTGACTGGACTTAGTTCTCCTTACAGCGACAATTTGCACTGGCGACAATTTGCACTGCGCTGTGCTGGGGTCACTGCGCAAAATATATCTACGCGAGCACAAAACATTCTCATATTTCCCGTAGATGTCAAACTTCGAAGCAAACTTTTTTTTAATTCAAACGCAAATTTTCCCAGTTTCCGCATAGGGTGTGACTGGGTTTGTAATGTTGACCGTGTGTCAAGAATATTCTTAACTGGACGTACCTGACAGGGGAATTCTAATCCTCAAAGATATACTATCTTCCCGATCCCTTTGTCATTCTTAACTTGGCAAACCTTTATAACACAAACCTAGCTTTGGAATGCTGGCTGGCCTAGGTTCCAAGTGCAGAAAGCTTGGATGCAGTGTTCTGGATACCATCACCTGCTAGACCCATCCTTGAACTCAAATGAGCGTCTAATGATGAGCTGTGTATATTGCAGATTGGTGTATATTCTTCAAAAATTAAATAAAATGGCTACAAATTTAGCTTTAAAACGAAACGATGGATGCGTCATGGATTATATAAGGGAACGGTCAGACCTTCTGCACGGGATGTAAATAGATGTAGAGGCAGCATCAACAAAGACAACACGTGAGTGATCTACGAACTGAATCTGTTGTTCCCTAATTGTACACAGTTTGACAGAAAGCTCACGAAATAGGCCAGCCCGACTTTCGTTCCACCTCTATAGACAGCGCTTTCTATTTGTGTAAACATAGCTCTGTTTATCTGGATAAATAGTTACGGTGCTCAGGACTGGTGGCCGGAGGGGGGAATAGATGTTCATTATTATTCTTCAGGCATATAGCTGTATGTAAAATGCACTGGATGAAAAAGGCTTTATAGTTGATCTTACCACTGGAAGGACAGATACAAAGACTCATGCAGCCCAGCCAAGATTTTATATGACAGGGTTGTGTAGCCTAAAAAGGTGGTTCCAGTTACAAACACCATACTGGAGGCGCTGTTTCAGTCACTGATGAAAAAAAACCTGGCGTTTACGCAAAAAAAGAAACAATTAAGATGTGGATAAGTGCTAACAAAGAATTGCTCATATTTAACAATCCAAAAACGGCGGATGACATTGGTGCATTTTGTCTTCGTGGAGTCTCACGTTGTGGGATAATGGCGCTGGCGTAGTGCAATGATCTGCCCGGTTTATGTGCAGAGAAACTTCAGAGAAGCCGGATCCAAACTGAAGCCTGTTTGAGACGAAATGTAAATGTCAAATCCCGTGAATTCCAGGGTTTAAAGGAAGGAAAGCCTGCAGTTCCAGGCCAAGTGATTGCAGAACAGCGAGCTTATAAGAGTGGGATATTTGTCGTCTTCTCAACGTGTATGCCCGGATTTTTCGTAATCATGGCGTGGAGGTTTTTCAGATGAAGAAGAGCAGCGGTATCTCCCTTGAACTTTCACAGTTTACAGAGAAAATGCCTGTTCTGTAGATCTGTCACAAAGAAACACAGAAAAAAGAAAGAAGGAAAGAAAGAAGGAAGGAAGGAAAGAAAGAAAATCCTTTTTGAGATACAACCTTGGTGATACACATACAACCCGTGGCTAAGTTTAACGAGCCTTTGTTTGCTCTTTTCGTTTGCAAAACGGTTCGCTGGGGCGATCATTCTTTAACAACATTCACTGTCTTCTTACCCGATAAAAAAATAAAAGGGGAAAGAAAGAAAAAAGGGAGACGACGACAGATTTACGAACAGATTTGTGTAAGGCATGCTGGATTTCTAACCTTCAGACTTGCACTCTGGATATTTACCCATACAAATCCGAACACGTACATGGTCAAGGAAAATTGTCAGTGTTTCGACCGTGTGTACTGAAACTGCAATTTGAACCACACGAGGCGCCTTCAAAACAAAAGAGTGAAAAATTCATAACACGAACTGTACACTTAAAAAATAAGCCAACGTTGTCCACAGAGGAGGAAATATCAAGAACCTGGCAAACATAAAGAAATGAAAGATACCAAAAAAAAAACCACAAATGAAACAACTACAAATCTAAATCCAACAAAACCAAAACGAAATCCACAAGCGAGATCAAATTTAGAACTGTTTTCAACGTCTACGCCAAAACCCAAATCATCACCAAAACTCAACACGAAACAAACCAAGCTTATAACCCCTTCGTTTGTGTAGGGAAAGTCTTTCCAGTGTCTAAGAATGGCCTCCCTTGTGGGTCACACCTGTATCGACAGCCATACAGGCGCTCCCATCGTCTGCCAGAGTTTTGTCCAGGTGAGGTGAGCAAACATCCCGCGCGCACGTGCCAGTGCCGGTGGCGGCTACATCACTGTCGTGTCGTACGAGACCAGAACTTGTTAATCACTTTCCGGCCATCCATCAGACGTGTCACGTTTGCTCGCCGGCACACAGGCACGCGCGCGTGCGCCATTTCGTATTTTGTTTCAGTTCGCGGGTCGCCTCTTTAAACCTGCACAGTCGGTGGAAGAACTCGCGACCATAGCTGACCGGAGATGTTTATTTCGGCCTGACAGTGGAGTGGATCACGTATGGCCGACAAAGCGATATCGTGTTAAATGGCCGTCAGGCCTCCCAGAGCTGGCTAGCAGACGTCGTAAATCCCACGAACCCAACAAATCAGCTTCGGAACTGAAAGCTGTTAGGGACACGTCTGGCGCCCGTCCACAATCCAGCCAGCAATCCGGTAGCTATACTAGGGAATCATCCATCCATCTCGCCGATATATTCAGGTAGCAATCCACTGGCAATACTAAGGACCTGTCCCTCCATGTTATATACAAATTTATCCAGCCACCAAACATTGGTCAGTCCCAGCAATCTATCCAGACAACAATCCACTAACTCTGCTAACGACATATCCCTCTATATCGTCCATCCGACTCTCCAGCCAACAATCTTTATCCGTAATAAGGATTTGCTTTATCCGTCATCCCAAAAAAGAGCGATTCCTGTCAGCAGAAGTTTATATAGATAAATATTCCTGCATTATAAGACTCTTCAATATTAATGGATGCTGATCAGAAAATTGAGGAATTTTGCAAACACATTTCAAAGTCAAAATGACATAGAACAGTTCCGGAAACAAGGAGGATAAAGAGCCGGCAGATGATCCCTGACGTCACAGCCACTGCCCCCCCTCGCGTCTTGGCGTCCGTGAATGATCGGACTTTAGTAAGTTTTGATAGGGTGAAGTCAGGCAAAGGGGTTTCCCCTTCAAGATAGACATCTTTTTTACCCCCCGGAGGTCCTCTTGGAACCGGATGTACAACCGGCGACATCGACACAGAACAACGTTCGAGTGCGAAGAGAACGAGCGTTTGATTGGACAGCTTCGCTCCTGACCCGTGGAGGAGAGACTTCCATGGCCAACGAAATAAGACGGTCTGCCAGACGTGAAACAATCATTTCATGAGAATGGGCATACTCTTTATCAAATGACATGCCAGATGGATTGGGAGATAAAACAGTGGGCAATGCCCCGTGACTTGGCGTCTCTCGAATTTCATCAGCGGTTTCGTCGTCTGGCAATGTCTTCCAGCCAAAAAAAAAAAAAGGTGGAAGTTTTGGTGTTACGGTCAGAGCTAGAACAGTCGGTATGGTATCGGACTTGCGTGTCGAGATGGCTACAAAGAATATTCTGGAGGAAAACATGGTACAGAATCCATCCGTGACCATCATCCGAACAGTTAATCTCGATCCCCCCACAATCTTATTCCAGGTGTCAGTAACAGGATTCCTTACTCCCTCAAAGTGCGAAGTGACTGAGCGACCGATGTGATCGGTTTGGTTTTTTGCCGTCGAACTAGACGCCAGTCAGATTGACTGACCCTATGATCGAGCCATGGCATCTATCTTTAAGTGGTCTTGAAAAGTTTAGAAAGTCGTGGACATTTTTAGTGCTAGTAATGAAATAGAGGAAGATTGCGATGAGTATTTCAGATGTCATTGTACCGCTTCCTTCGCAGTAATACTGAAACATAAAAGAATTAAATGCTCCTAATCAACAAGATTTTTAAGAAGACCATTTTTATGAAAGTAGCACGCACATCTGTCTATCTTTATTTCTGGTTCTCCTTCATCTAAATGTTCTGTGATTCTCCTAAAGTTCTGGCTGATCGTGATATTTAGAAGACGTGTCGTGCACACCATGGGGAAGTAACAAAATATGAACTGTCATCTTTCGTAAACTTTAAAGGATTTTTCTTACTACACGAACTTAAGACGAAAGTGATCTGTAATGGCGCTTCATCATCAGTGGTCTGCCTATTTTTATGTTCTAACTTGGAATTTTGCTTGTCATTTGGACCAAACCTTATGCAACTCAACTGTCCAAATGTGCTGGTAAGAAGGTAGGTAATGTTGGAGGGACAGTTCTTCCACCTTACAGTAATTTCGCACTTATAGGAGTGGGGGGGGGGGTAGGGCTCTATTGTTAAACTATGTACTGAGAAAACTACCAGACTAATACGTGCAGTAGGATGGCCAGTGTGGAGATGTAGTCACATTTTCAATATAGAAATAACTTGTGCCCTCTGTATAGGTTTTAAAATGGAATATCACATTTCAAGTGTAGAAATAACGTATGCCCTCTGTACAGGTCCTCAAATGGTGTATCACATATTAAGTATAGAAGAAATGCATGCCTTCTTTAAATGGTCCTCAAAATGGTGTATCGCATTCTCAGTATAGAAATAACGCATGCCCTTTGTACAGGTCCTCAAAATGGTATATCACATTTTTGTATAGAAATAACGTATGCCCTCTGCAGAGGTCCCCAAAATGGTGTTTTTCGCTACTGTCTTTTTATATGGCAGCTTAAGGAGACTGTTCCCAGCAAATGTATAATTTCTACATCTACAAATACGCAGCTCACGACACGCCTACGGGGTTTCAAAAGTGTGGCCAATGTGGCCAGTGGCATTTGGAGCATCAGCCAGTTTGGCCAGTGGCATTGGCACCATAAGCCAGTATTTGCGCTTGTCGCACGCATGGTGGGCATTGTGTACGTTTCTGGTTGGGCGGGTGGTCAAACCACGAAGGTCGAGGCCCCAGCAATGAAGCCGGGTTTAATTCTCAACGCAATCATGTTGTTTCCTGCCGGCGAGGGTCTGGGTCAACACGGAATGGGAGGGCGGCTGGAGGGGAAGAATGGGGGAGGGGCCTGGAGAAACGGGTAGGGCGGGTTCTCTCTGCAAACACGGGCGCCGCTGAGCCGCCAGATGTCGCCGCTGTGGTTGTAGTAGTTGTTTCGTCACAGTACTTTGGGTTGCATAGCAGAGCTCCCCTGTGATGCGAGATCACACACCCTGCTTTGTTTTCGTGCTGTTGTGGCTACCACAGCGAGCAGCCGGAACTAGTTTCTGTCAAAGCGATACCGTTTTCAAAAAACAAAATTGTCTGAATGATTAGTCCGCCCAATAGCACTTTCCGCTTCACATTCCCGCTTCCACCCCACCCCCAAACCTTTTGTTATGGCCGTACTGACACAGGTACAATAAAACATGCGCGCAAACAACAACCCACCCACACATTCTAGAACACACCTATTCACCCACGCAAATAGCCATAATTAAAGCAGGTTCCCACGATGAGCTGCAGCACAGTTTTCCCTCCTTTGCCTTAAAAGGACCAAGAAACTCTAGAGATTTCCAGCTGTACGTCAGCACAGCACAATAGCAATACATACAAAGAAGATATGAAGACAGAACGGCTCAATATTTTCAAATTTCAGAGGAAAGATAATCAGAGGAAGAATTGCTTTGTTGCATAGTCTACCAACGAACAAATAAATTATTGCTAATGAACAAGTTGCATTCATTTAAAAAGTTGATCACATATAAGTAGCATGATGTTTATTTTCCTGTTTCTCGAGTTTCAAAAATATGCCATCACTGCATCAGCAGATACATACGCAAATATTCCAGTCAGACTGAGATATATTATGATCCTCCATTGAGGAATTAAAAGTTAATCCCTCATCCATGCAGCAGATTTCTTTACAACCTGGATTCTTTGTGCAACCTGGATTCTTTCAATTTCAACATTTATGACGACAGCTGTGAACGTGCATAACTTGAAAACAAAATATTAAAAATCTTTAATCACCAGTTAACCACACGTTAACTGGTGGTTCACTTTTTTAATATAAAAAGAATCAGTTCTCTCTTTCTCTCTCTTTTTCTCCGTTTTTCTTTCGTTTGAGCGGCTCTCCTTTTCTCTCTTCCGCATGCTTTCTTTTTCTCTGTTGCTCTCTTCCTTTCCATCTCTCTCTCTTCCTGTTACACGTTCTCGTTTCTTCGCACCTCCATCTCTCTCTCTCTCTCTCTGTTGCTGTCTGTCTCATCTGCAATTGTCAATTACTCCTGAACAAGAAAAAGACCATATTCCAATATAGCACGTACGTATTTTAAAGCTGAGGTCAATAACAAACAACACAGATTAAGAAACGTAATGTCCCATTCGGAAAAGGTTCAGAAAAATTGGGATAAGCAAAAAGGGGTGTACAGGATGTATAGGAGTCGTGGTTTGTGAAAAAAACAAATAAAAAAAATAATCCACGACATGCTGATAAAAAATGACCCATTCCGTGATGTCACTGTACCCGGCCTAAAAATTTAAGGGTAAAGGTAAAGGATGCCCCTGTGACGTGGCGGGCCGTACCTTAAATTACTGGACTCGACTTCTCCAGAATTAGAGAACAAACTTTTATGGTGATCTTGTAAAAGTAGATTTAGTTGAGCAATCGTCACCAAAACCTTTACTGCATCAGGTGAACGGTTTCTACACCAAAGGGTGACGACGCTATGAAATAATGAGAATAACTAGAGAAATCTACTGAGGGAAAAGATTCTCATACTCTGACACGCTCGCTCAGTCTCACACAGGCAAAACACTTCTTGCTCAAGAGCCCCCACCCTCGTAAAACACACAACTGTAGCGAACCGTTATTTAACATATATTTCAAACACTAACTGGCTCGACAACATCAAAATATTTCTACAAGTTATTTACAAAGAATCACCGTGCTCGTGTTTAGGGTAAGACGCTGCCTGCGTACGTCATACCACGTGGTATCAGACAAACAAGATAATCAAACTCCAGAGAGGAAATCAAACTGCAAACGACCTATGATCCTGCTCAATACACAAATACAGTAAGTGACCGACAACAGAGCTCCTACTCTCGTCACTACTAAAATAACCACTTCTGCAATACACACTTCCAAAGCTACTCAACGACCAACAAGGAAGCTTGTGACAACACTACGACCAGCACTTCACTCTATACCACCTCTTGGCGTTATTGCCCGGCCACTAGCTTATGACGTCTCCTGTCTCCGGCAGGATAAAACCACCTATCTTAAATCAACCCGTGTCCTAGACTCTAAGATAAGTTTATGGCAAGAGCAGTCTTACAAGGCGCAACCGCAGCCACTTACTAGTTTGTCTCGTAGTCGGCAAAATACACCCCGTGTACCTGCGTGAAATGCTGGAGCCCTTTGCTCTTTCCACGTCTTCGCTAAGGTGGCGAGGGGTAGAGGTCCGTGCGTCTACAGGTCTCCGCTTCTCTTGGTCTTCCTCCCTCTCCATGTCCTGTGTCCGAGTGTCTCGTGTCATGAGGCGTCGGGAGGGGGAGGAGCTAACAGGCTAAACTACGAGTGACAGGTGATAACCTAGGAGTGACATGTGACAGCCCCATGATGTGTTTTTAGGTCATAGCGGGGTGGGGATGTATGAGTCCCTGCTTTTCTGTGGGCCAGCATCGTGAAGGGGTGCCCATCCCTCCCCACTGGTACGCATTTCATGTTGTGTGAACTGGGTGGCGAGTGGAGCGGCGCACGGATATCGAAACAGTACCTTCGAGTTTCGAGGCCATAGTTCTAACCTGCTGGCCATCGCCAGAGTAACTGGCCTCGACTCTGCCCCGATTGTGACAGACGCTATATGGCCTTAGCTCTGAACGATGTGTGACCCCTCTTTTTTCCGGCTTGCTGTTGCCCGCAGGGATGATGCCTCGCATGCGCACTGGGCTTAGCACGTGGGGTCTGCACTCGTCTCGTGCAGCCCTTTATCCGCCAGAGGTGATCTTGATCGGACTTCGCATTTGAGAAGAGGAGACAGACTGTCAGAGAGACGTGTCTAGTTCTGGCGTGCGTCTTTACAGTTATCAAGCTTAGTTGCCTTATAGATTGCAGGAACTGTCGTTGGGAGTATAAACATCATCAGATCTCTCAGATAGGAGTTAGCTCGTGCTTTTTGTCTGCTGCATGCTTGCCTCTGTGGTCTGAGGCCAGCTTCGTCCGAATCTGACCTTCCGGTCATAACCGCGGTGGTTAAATCATCGTGTTTACGTTCGTCTTCATATAAGGACAGGAGATAACGAACCGCCATGAAATTCTGTCCTGATGTCTGTTTAGGTAAAACCATCAGCATAGAGGCATTTAGAACGGAAGCCACTGAAGGCAACGCCACACAATCCGCTTCGCATGCAGCTTTTTGTGTTCAAAACAGGCGAAGCGGTTCCCCAGCCGATGTTACGGACAGGCCCTCTTTATTCGCCCAGACACTAGAAATTCTGATTCGACAACCCCAAAAAGCGTGATTACGAAAATATTTCTGAGATATGGCAAACAAACTGACAAACAAACAAAAAACCCAATAGCGAAAGTATACCTCGAAGGATAAAGGGAAGGCTGTAGGAGAGACAGAAAAGGACGTACAGGATTCTAGAGTTCTCGTACTTGTCTAGAAGTCGGAAATCTGAGTTCCGACAGTTTCTCGCCTGGCTAATGTCACAGCTTTAACAACGGTAACTCCATGTTTGTGCGCATGCGTCAGTCTCCGAACGATCAGCTTCGCCGCTATCAGACGAAGACGCTATAAATAGCAAAGACCCAAATGAGAGTATATCTGTTATGGAAGCCATATTGCAGGTGACAGCATGACACATGCCGAGGCGAAAAAGCGGTGTTTAAACGGCGCGCACCCAGTAATTCTTCTGTGCTCGGGATGAGCGATGAAAGCCAGGAAATGCAAAAAGAGTAATGTTTGCTCAACTCGAATGGGAAACACCAGGCAGTAATTTTTTTTCTGGCAATGCTGGAGCCATAGTTCTGCCCGTTGTACGCTGACAACCTCATAGGCGCGGGAGAGACTCCACCCCCAGAATTCATTGCGGGGTAAACATGTTCCGCCATGTTCTTGCTTCCGGTTACGGTCAGCACAGGAAATGAGAATGCCTTTCTTCGTCAAACCATGCTTCCAAAGCCCTTGATTTCGAAATTAGTATCGCCAGTGAGTCGCGTTACTGACTGAAGTGGGATAGGTGTGTGCTGACGTCACCTAATCATCTTAGCAAAGTTTGCCAACGTCATGTAACTAAATTACCAACGACCTTTTGCTTACGTAATGTTGGTCTGCATTCAACCGGCATCGCGGCAGCCCCTATCAGTTTCAGGGCCGGCGTCAAAGGTTCCGTGGGAGATTCCAGTAAGAACAGTTTGCGTGGGTCGTGTCGGGCAATGCAAGCAAACGAGTCCACTTCGCAATCGCCTCTTACAGCTTTTCGCTGATGTGACGAAATTTTGCCGTACCCGCGCTGCATGCCGGTATGGGCAGTCCTGCAGACATCCTCTTCCGAGGCGGGATGTCGGTAATTGGCAAGTCTAGTAGATGCTCTGCCAGACGCCTGACACTATAGGGAACAGTACTAGGACTGGTTGGCCCGGTGTCAGTATAATGTGACTGGGGGTGGGGGTGGGGGCGGGGACTAAAGATTGTGTTATGACAGCAGTTCCGGTGTGGCACACGTTAATTTGTCTCAGCAACTTCTTTTGCGGTGGTACGTTAAACAATAATCTGCGTAAATGCACAGTCGTTCTAGCGGATGGCGAAATTCGATGACGTGTAGATTGGAAGTCTTCAGAGCACCATCTCGTTAACACTGCCTTCCTCTTGGGGAAGTACTTTTAGGATGGAAAACTCTCTGTTTCTGCAATCGGCCAAGCGCTTTGTCTTGAAACCTTTCGGCAAACTTGCATCTTTCTATTCTTTTACAGGTTTATTACCATAAGGCTCCGTCACCTTTGATTGCTGACCAGTTTCCTAGTCTTCGGTGCCCACGTCGTTAAGCTGTCGCAACAAGTTGTGTTGTGCCTACTGACCCTAATATAATTATCTGGTCAGTGACATTTAAATCCCATAATTGTTTTGTTTTCTAGAATGTTCTGGAAGGTCTGACCTCGACGAACCACCAATTTTAACTAGAATGCGAATTTTGATTCTTAAAAGTGTGCTGAACTAGTAAACACCGGAAACGACTGTCAATAACGAATTTTAGTTTTCAAACCGAGCTTGGTCAGTTCAACAAGTGAAATGGTTATCGACTATGTTGGGATGTTGTTCTTAAAACAGTATTGAGTCCGGTAAACAGCGAGAACAGCTGTCAAAATTTACAAGATGGGACTGGCCTTGGAATTGGTTACAGTAGTTCTTTTCCAATCCTGACCTGAGGTTGAACTTTGGGTGGTTTTTTTTGACGTTTCGTATGCTCGCTTAAGCATTGAAAGAGGGTAGCATACGATTTTTAGACATCTGGGCCACCACGGTCCTCTAGAGGTATCGTGACCCGTGACGGAGATAAGACGGAGTTTGAAGACAGGTTTGTATTGGAGGCCTCTATGTTCGTCAACGTTCATATCAGATTGTGAAACGATTTATTATAAAACGCATTGCTTGATTGACTACATAAAATCCAAATTGCGCTACTTTTCAAAAACTCACTCTTTAATGTAATTTAATAAAACGTGTGATGTATGTGCGAGTGCGTGTTCGTGTTCAAATTTCTTAGACTCCCAGTCGCTCCAAAACAAACACAAGTGGGGATCTATCTCCACCTTTACTTTAGTACACAGATAAGAATTTTTAAAAGAATTTAAGAAGCACTTACTGCAAACCTGATAATCCACGAAACACACTGACCAGATAAATCCCTCCGTACGCTCAATCACACAGTCCAGAAGGACGGTTTTCTACCAACGAAATAAGAGCTACTGCCCACATACAGTTCCACTCAAAACAAGTTCATGTGACACAACTACATAACAGTCCACTCCTAACGTTTGTCCCACACATATTCGTGCCAACAAGAAGAGTTGACAACTGGAGCTCAAAGATGAAGACGGCGATGATACAGTAGACAGGTGATGACAGTAGGCAGGCGACGAGACGGAAGACGGGGGATGATACAGTAGACAGGCGATGACAGTGGGCAGACGATGAGACTGAATACGGTGATGTTACGAAAGATGGAGATGATACAGTAGAGAGGCGATGAGACTGAAGACGGCGATGATACGGCTCACAGGTCAAGTCGTGGTTGTCGACGACTTAAACTAAAGTTCTTTTCAATGTACACATGGACGTGTACCAGGATTCCAACTTTAACGTTCAATGCAGACAACGATCACAAGTGTCGATCTTTTCTTACAGTTCATACGTGACGTTTAATGCGGACAACAAGCAAGAGTGTCGATCTTTTTCTCAACGTGAGTTCTTTGTCGTTTGGCTCTCTGGAATCAGGGACAAACTCGGCATATCCGTGGGTTCCTATGTGGTCTAATTGTGACCCCCTTAGCACTACTGTCCGTAAGTACAGACGCTCTAGAGGACGCGAAATCTGTATACTACAGGCAACTGCCAGAGCACCGACTCTGCAACAATTACTACAAATGTATTCCACTCGGGAAGCACATTGAAGAACGGAACTCCAATTCTGCAAACTCTTGTTCAAGTTCCCGGACTTGAATCCTATGAGTTAATTGCTGTAAGGTTCAGTCACCTTTCACAGCTGACTACGGGCTAGTTAACGTCAACGATTTTTAGATGTTTTCTACAAGGTGTACAAGTTAACAAGCGAATTTCGAGGTGTTGCCGGCCCTGATATACTCTCTGATCACGCGATGTCAAAGTCCCATAATATTTTATTGTTGAAGAACATTCTAGAGAGTTTGTCTCGAATGGTTCAGCAGTTTCGAAACTGCGCAGTACATTTTATTCTTAAAACCCTAAGTGAAAACATCGGAAACAGTCTTCAATTTTGACGGCCGAAGCTCTAGCTGACCTGCTGTTGAACTCCCCGCTTTCCACATTTTCTTTTAAATGTGTGTAGAGATACTAGGCGTTCCTGACACTACTCTAAAAATAAACTTTGTACTTGAGAAAGGTTTGTCTAAAGGGGATGCCATCCAAAAACAGTTTTACATAGGACGTTTTCTATGATCATCAAAGCTAAACGAAAAATGATCCACGTTTACTCCATCTCCAGGGCGTTCCAACGCCTAGATACATGGGTGAGCAGAGCAAACCTTTCTTTCTAGAGGTCCACATGCGAGATTTTGAATATACTTTTAGGGCCAAAAATCAAATTTGTGTATTCTATTTCTATTTGAAATTCCTATTTTGTATAGTTTAGTAATAATCACTTTCGAATGTATTATTGGTTATCGTAAGTCATAGGCAAAGCACCTGTGGTCCAAACGCAAGAAAATACCAAGATTTGTAGCATAGTATGTAAAATATTTGAAAACAACATAAACAGTCCTTCGCGGCCTGTTCGCTGTACAGTTTCAAGAACCTGTCCCGAGCCAGCTGAAATCAATGCCTGATGTACCCGACATCCACTTTGCTGAAGGGTTCTTTTTACCAGCTAGTGAAAGAAAAGAGCTTGAGTTAATGTGACCAGCCAGTGATCACGTCAGTAACTCGTGTCCAGTCACATAAAACAAAATAACTTCTTGTTATAGAATGACACTGTTGTTTATACATGTGCATAAACGTTTTGACAATGTTGTGACCAGCATATCTGGAGTCTGGTGTCCATACCTCGCCAGCATTGTATGTTTATAACTGGTTTTTAGTATAATTTTTGCTCCCACTCTATACATCTGCTCTTTCATGTTGTCTTTATTTTCAAGCTGACCTCGGCAAACCGGAAATGATTTATGTTAAATGGCGCGCACAATATCATGTAACAACACACTGAAATCATTAGCAGTTCATGCACAGAAGGGTGAGAATGAAGGGCTGAGAATTATTTTGTTCCCCTGCAAGAATAAAATCGACTTGCTCTGGCCGACATCTGTAAATCCATTACGCAACTGTCAATAATACCTGACTTCTAGAGTTCAGACCCCTGACTGCGCATGCCCAGTGATCGTAATGCACGAGTGTTAATTGCCTTATGTTGCTGACAGTTAGAAGGATTAAGTTAATTGGGCAGGCGTTATATAAACATTAGATTTGCTGGTAACTGAGACATAACTCTTATGCTTGCGAAATGTCACAAAAAAGTGCCACGGAATTTTTCAATTTATTTGGGTTTTTTGTTGTTGTTTTTGTTTGTCTACTTTTGTCTGTGTTTCTCTTCTTTTCCTTTTGTACTCCTCTGAAATGAGCCACTTTACCTACACTGATTTCATTCACTCATTTCAAAGGTCTGTTTGGGTCTTTCTTTCTTTTTTTTCTTTCTTTCTTCCTTAGTTTTGTCCCTTCCTCCCTTCATTCCTCCCTTCTGCTTTCTTTCCTTCTTCATCCCCTCTATTTATCCCTTCATTCACCAGTCATTTATCAATCCCGTCGTCAGTCTGTCCGTTCGATAACCTCCATCGACCTCCACCCAAGGGCTTCCACTCATCGACCGACCCATCGAACTACTTGTGAGAATTAATGGGAGGTCCTATGTAGAGACAGTAACAGTCATGTCTCATTTCTTGTTCCCAAACTTTCTTCTCTTTCTGCAGGCTTGGGCCAGACTGCGTGACCTTTGTCATTTTGACTCCACACGCCAAATCATGACCCTCAATAATACAAGATGACAGTGGGGAATTTTAGGAATGACAAAGGGGAGTCATTTAGGGGCGTGACGTGGATGAAGAGATGTACTGTTGTATGTAAGCACAATCTTCCGTATGTGAACTATGTACGTGTGCCTTTCCAGGATCTTCTCCCACTTTTGCTGCCGGTAATTTTACGTGCGTTTATGCAAAAAAGGAAAAAAACGAATATATTTTGTGGAAGTTTCTAAATCCACACACACACACAAACACAAAAACAAAACCATTCTCCTTTCTGGATGCTTCTAGAGTGCAAGTATTCGTTATTTAAATAGTTCTGACCCCGGCCGACTACCGGAGTACATACCAAGGGAAGCAACTCTTTGTAAGTAGTTTGCTTCATCCATTGCCTCCCTTACCAGGCTGCCGATAACGGCTGATTCTTGTGCCCTTCCAGTGCTCTCTATACTCGCCTTATTTTGCTGGTTGTTTTTTCGGTATGTTTAGTCCGATGTTTGTGTTCTGGTTGTTGTTTTGTTGTGTATACACGTGCTTGTGATTGCATGCGTGCGTGCAATTATTTTTGTGCGTGTATTTCTCTGTATGTAGTTACGCTTGCTTGTATGTTTTACATCCAACAGAAACGAAGCTTGTATCACGGCAACCAGGCTGATACCACAGTCGCTCTGGCCGCTGTAAAAGTGAACAGCACTTTAAATTAATTTTTGAAACTCAAACCGTTCAGGTGTACTGGCCAAAAGAGTGCGTGAAGGAACTATTCACACCTCTGCACAAAATAAATGTCTCGCGCCGTGTTTGTGGACTTTCTAAGATGAAAGTCATTGGTATTTTAGTAACTATAATTTCAATGCTTAAAAATGATTTTCCAACGGTCTGGTTGAACCTACTACTGCACGTATTTTGAAACCCTTTTCTATCTTTCCGCACGTGTAGAGGCGGAATGTAAGAAAATACCATCGGGATCTCCCTCGAGCGGGTTACGGCCCCTGTTCAGAAGCAGGTGTTGAGTCACGAAACCAAAACTCAGTTCCTTCCCGTGTGGGACGCACAGTGCACTCTGGACACTACATCACTAGGGGCACTGTTCAGGGATGGACACTACATCACTAGCGGATCTGTTCAGGAATGGACACTACAGTCCTAGAGGCACTGTTCAGGGATGGACACTACAGTACTAGGGGAACTGTTCAGGAATGGACACTACAGTACCAGAGGCACTGTTCAGGGATGGACACTACAGTACTAGGGGAACCCTTCAGGAATGGACGCTACAGTACTAGGGGAACTGTTCGGGAATGGACACTACAGTACTAGAGGCACTGTTCATGAATGGACACTACAGTACTAGGGGAACTGTTCAGGAATGGACACTACATCACTAGCGGATCTGTTCAGGAATGGACACTACAGTCCTAGAGGCACTGTTCAGGGATGGACACTACAGTACTAGGGGAACTGTTCAGGAATGGACACTACAGTACTAGAGGCACTGTTCATGAATGGACACTACAGTACTAGGGGAACTGTTCAGGAATGGACACTACAGTACTAGGGGAACTGTTCAGGAATGGACACTACAGTACTAGAGGCACTGTTCATGAATGGACACTACAGTACTAGAGGCACTGTTCAGGAATGGACACTACAGTCCTAGAGGCACTGTTCAGGGATGGA
>SMGT01007812.1:1247447-1277031 GCA_004794575.1 Lanistes nyassanus
CACTACATCACTAGCGGAACTGTTCAGGAATGGACACTACAGTCCTAGAGGCACTGTTCAGGGATGGACACTACAGTACTAGGGGAACTGTTCAGGAATGGACACTACAGTACTAGAGGCACTCTTCAGGAATGGACACTACAGTACTGGGGGAACTGTTCAGGAATGGACACTACAGTACTAGAGGCACTGTTCAGGAATGGACACTACGGTACTAGGGGAACTGTTTGGGAATGGACACTACAGTACTAGAGGCACTGTTCACTCCAGACAGCACCCTTCTTAGTTACAATTCACTCTATCAGGCGGCAGTCCCTCACCTCACGTAGCTATTTTCATCGCGTCCTTTCTGTTCATTCTGTGAAATAATGCAGTATTGTTTCGGTTTTAACTTTTCTTTTTCTTTTTGCAAAGTTTTGTGATTCACTGAGACACACAAGACGCTAGTCCCGTCAGCTTGAGCAAGTATATAGGGTGAGGCTGTCCTTTTTTCATAAAATAAAAGAAATGTTGGTTATTGTTTGTGACTGATGGTCTCTACCTGTGTGTGTGTGTGTAGGGGTTGGGGTATGGGTGTGGGTGTGGGTGGGTGGGTGGTTGCATGTGTGCGTGCATGCGCGCGCGCGTGTGTGTTGATTGGAGTGGGGGGGGGCGGGTAAAAAGTGTAACATTCAGAATTGAACTTAAAGCAAGAACCACAATGAGCAAATAAAGAAAAAAGTGTGTATATATCGCGCGTAGAATCTAATTGGGAGTTTGTTTAGGGGATAGTGCTTCCACCTGTCGGTGATTTCGCACTATAGGGGTGAGGGGAAGGTGGTGATTGGGGGCTGGGGGCGTGCTCTGACTTCGGCGGCCAAGCTGGTGGTGGTGGAGGCTGTTGTTCTGGTGTCCTGGCTGCTGTGGTTTGCTGTTGTCGCTGTCCCGTCTGGCTGTTTCCTACTGACCTATCCCTAAGTGCTAGACGTTGCATCTTCCTTATATTCTACTTTTTGGTTAGGGTTATATTTTCCTCCCTTTTTAAATGACGTTTTGATTTTTAATTTTTTAAAAATTATTTTTAGATGTGTCTTCCTTCATGATGGCTATTTACTACCTGGACTGTAAGCTCAATTATGTGCTGCCATAGATCTTTGGGTGGGTTAAAGGGCTGATTTCAAGCGCTGAGATCTGACGTGGCACTATTGCTGGCTTTTATAACACCACCAAAAGGAAAACAAGCTTGATATCATCGATATCATTATCCTCGTCGTCATCATCATTGTTTTTGTTGTCATCCTAAAGCCACCTCTTCTGTACACTCCGCACCACTTCTTGCTACATGAGCTTGATAAGTGGAGGCACCCGAGGAAAAGGGGAGACCACTGAATGAAAAGAGAGAAGGGTAAATATGGGAAGACAACCTCCGACCTCAGTTCGCTCCCGCTGTTCTGCGATTTTGAGACTAGACGGGTACACGCCATTTCTAAAAGTGAACACAGCCACGTATGTTGGCAGCCTGCGAGGGAGGGCAGCTAGTCACATTAGGGACGGTCTCTTTCTGAGTGGCACACGCACAGATGGCTTTTCAAAGTGTCGGTCGTGCCCCTTCAAAGTGTTGGTCACGGCCCTTTCAGTGTCGATGGTCTGGACCCCGAGCACAGGTTACGGGGAGCAACCGATACCATTGTGCGAAAGCAGCGCGGGCTGATCGATCCGCCGCTTGCCGTCACACACCCGGCAGCATCAAGGGAGGAAATCGTGCGATTATCTGCCCCGTCTTTTTTGTGCCTATCCCATCGCTGGCCTAGCGTCTGTGGTCGGTTGAAGACCAACAAGCCTGAAGGTTTGTCACACTAATGAATAAACTAGAGTTACCTGGTGCTGTCGTGTATGAGCCACTGGCAAACTGTAACAAACAAGGGAAGCGAACCCCTTGGTATCAAGGAAATGAGAGATGAAAATGTGGGTAACCAATTCTGTTTTACTTTAAGGCGAATATCTGCTTCTCTGTCTATTCTTTCCTTTCCTTTCCTTCCTTTTCTTTTACTTCCTAACTTCTTTTCCTTTCTCTTTCTGTCCTTGTTTCCTTTCGTTTCTTTTTCATTTCACGGGGCTTTTATTTCTTAATATTATCTGGTGTCGTATCACCACTTAATATCTGTAGTATGCTGTTCTCTGTCGCGCTTTCTTTTCATAAGAGAGGTCATAAGGCCAGTTGGCCCAGTGTATTTTACTTGCTTCTGTACGTATGGGCAGCTTGTAAGAACGCCTATGCAGCCCAACCCCAGGCTGGCTTCCGTAAGCGTTCTTGGCTCCTCTTCCAATCATAAGAGCGATTGTAAGACCCGTTCTTCCTGTGTATTTGAGGTGTTACTTTACGGACGAACAGAGATAAGAACGCTCATTCTAGCCACCCCCAGCTTCTAAATCTTAGCATTTCTTACAAACCTGGCAAAGTATGAAACTCGTAAAATCGCATTTTATGAAGTGTTAGAAAGTGCTGTCTTAGTTGTGACGTCGAATGTCTGAATTCTATCTAAATGGAAAGTATTGGGATACTACGGTCATTAAACTGCATGTGCTTGGGGGCGAAATAAAACATTAGCATTTATTTGGATGCAGACCCGCTTCCTCTTTGCGTAAGCCCACGTCCACTTCTGGAACACAATGCTTGCAGAAAACAGAGTTACCAGTCGAGTCAACTCTGGATCTTTGTCTGTCTGTACGTCTATCCGTCCTTCCGTCGTCTGTCTGTCTGCCTGCCTGTTTGTCTGTGTATAGATAACTATGTATATAGATGTGCACACACCTTTTGGCCGGATTTTCCGGTCTGATGAAGTAGGTATTTACCCCTTGATTCAGGCCAGCTGTTGTGTTGTCTTGGCTGTTTGTTTAACGACATGCACCATCTTAGGTGAACTAACACAGGCTTCGTTTAACGACTTGCACCATCTTAGGAAAACTAACAAAGGCTTCTGTATCAGCCAGCCCATCGTTATCTGGTGTTTTTTGTAGCTTATTTCAAGATAGACGCTCAAAGGTTTGCTGCTTCTCGGATCACCGCAGCCAGGTAGGCTAGGCTTATGGCTTGGCCGATTAGTGAAGTCTCGGGAAGCGGTTACTTGAAGTTTTGACTCTTCTACGCTAAGCCGGCGCATTCTGGAAAATTCCCTGGAAAACAATATGTTTATTTTTTTAAAATAAAAAATGTTATAATTTTGAGCAGCAGATGCAAAAATTTCCTAATGTTATAAGGACAAACATCACAAACAAACAAAACAAAAAACCATGAGCATTTACAAATGATCAGAAACTAAATAAAGTCTTTCCTCATAGACCGACTGACGGACTGAGAAAGGATGGATGGATGGATGGATGGATGGATGGATGGATGGATGGATGGATGGATGGATGGATGGATGGATAGGCGCTCCCGTACAAAATGGTGTGTTCTTCACGGTTGTATTTTTCAGGAGGTATACTGGATAGGCATACACCTGCCTTTTCACCTGCAGGTCAATGTGCTTATCGCGAAGTCATCACAGACAGTTATCAAGATTCATCACACCTATTTCCTGTCAGTAGGCCATTCCAGACGGCTGTAGGAAAATGACCATCATTATCCGATGCTATCCCCACACCTGAGCGGTGTGCTCTTTCAACCTTCATGGCTGCCTTCTTTCATGCGAAACACTTTTTTTCTGCCTTTGCTCATTCTGAAAATTGGGAAATCTCATTCTGTCCCGTTCGATACCGCAATCGGCGTCTGGCCCTGATCGGTGAATAGAATGGAATTCCTGGTTTTGTTCACGCGGCATTTCCTCTGTACGTTTTCATTCTTTATACGTTCCAGTTCTTTCGTTTTTCCTTCTGAAGTCTCGGAAATGTCCGACCCTAAGCTGGAAAATATAACAAAGAAATATTTCTGTTTTTCCTTTTCAGCAAGTTTTAGTTGCTCTGTCAATTAAGCTGCATTTTTCTTTCGGTTATTTCATGGCACTTCACAATTTTGTGATTTCCCTTTTCTTTTTTTGTCAGAGGCTTTTTCTCTTTCTTTCATTTTAAAAATGGGTACCTTCTCTGAGAAAGAATTTTGCACTCTGAACTGTATGTGAGATTTAGTTTTCCTTTGGGGCTCATTTCTTCTGTGGTTTGTCTTCAAGTCAACTCAGTTCATTTGCACTTTTCTCGTTTCCATTATCTCGAAAAACAAACCAGACAAGTTGACATTCGTCTCAATTTCTGTTTGGTCTCTGTAATGTTGTTGGTTTGGGAGGGAAAATGGTTCCACTTCCCGGTGGTTGTTGTGTCACGGTTGAACGCCAGCAGCACGTTGGTAGTCACGTGACATCAACCACGCATCGCATGCATCATGGTATTAGGTGAGTCGTCTTCGATGTAGCGTGATATCGATCCAGGTGTGCTACACCACAAGTGGATAACTTTAAATGACACGTTTACAAAAAAGCAGGTTGGTCTTATCATGTGTATATTTTCCTAAGTGTGTGGGAAGTGTGGTGCGGCGCACGGGTATCGAACCAGCTTCTTCAGGTTCAGAGGCCAGCGCTCTAACCATTCGCACGTCCAACTCACTAGGTAAGATACTGGCCATGGCAAACTGGGTGGCTGGCTGCTTGCTTTAGAGGGACAGCGTTTCAACCTCGCGGGGATTTAGCAGTATGGAGATGGTGTCCTATTTTTAAACTATGAGCTGAAACAACCACCAGACTGATAGCTGCAGTAGAATTGCCGGAGCACAGAGGCAGTTTCATGCTCGGGGGATTGCCATTAATTCTGTACAATGGGTTACTCCTTGGCCATTGTCGGATTCGAACTCACAACTTTGTGTCCACTAAGCTATCTAGTCCCTCAAACACAGCAAACGAATTTTGAATTTAATTTTACGTGATAATTCCGCCGAAAGTTAGACTGATTGTAAATGTACTGGTATAAATGTATAGCCGGTGGTGCCACCATTTGTCGCTGACATGACCTCCCTTCCACACCCTTTGTATTTAGCGTAGAATTTCCCCATTTATGAACATCCATCAACATCTCAGCCACAAATAATACCTTTCTTTTGTTCCCACTTGATCTTGGATCCGTTGCCTCCACAATTATTTCACTGTCTCGGTAAAAGGCTATCGCTTTGTTGCACAGTCCGCTTACATTAAAGCACTAGGCACGTTAATCTGTAATTTCACCATCGGCTGAACGGAATAACTTTCTCCTCCTTTTAGCAGAACCGCTAGACAGGCAGGCAGGCAAGGTAGCGCGAACCTTTGTTTTCATCGAGATGGTGGAGGGTGGAGATACATATCTGGCTGTATCCACTCTTTTTCTTCCATGTGTTCCGTACCACGCAGAACCTCGTCTGGCGGTCTAGATTATATCATTACCCTGCTCGTGCTACTTGCTGTCTCTCCGACTTCAAGCTCTCCTGTCACTATCCTCCCTCTGTTCCTTGTCATGTGACAGTCAGCCTTTGGAAGCTGCGATGCTGGTGATTGTGAGTGAACCACTAAACAGGGGAAGGCACCCATGTGGAACAATCCCATGTGACTATGCGAGAACACGGCGAAGTGAGTTTAGATGGCGACAAACGCCAAAAGTGATCAAAACAACTGAGAGGTCGCAGGAACAGAAAGTTTTCGATTCCTTTGTGGTGATAACGTGTGTCTCTGTACCACCACCACCACCACCACCACCACCACCACCACCACCACCACCACCACAATGGTGCCACAGTGGCAACACGTTAACGTATCTGAGCAACACCGTCCTTATATGGACCTCGTTTGCGGCGGGAAGTCACAGAAAAAAATAATAATAAACAACCAAACTAAATGCGCATTAAATGACTACGACCTGTTCCACTCGCGTTTCTTTCGCTGCTCAGTATAATTTATTTCGCCAGTTAAAACGGTCGACAAAATGTACCTAAATTAAACTCAGGGATTCCTTCATTTACCTACATACCGGAACTGGGTGACGACTTGAGAACGCGTGCAAAGAAGTGACTAGACGTATGAAGTGGATTTTGCCAAAGTCTGTGTCTACCTTAGACTTATAAGCAATCCCTTCGATAATAATAGATAAGTGGTTCACCTCGGATAGAACTCCTTGATGTTAGAATACATGCCATGACAGACAAGACTTATCATGCCGATAAGGTGAGCTAAGCTCATTCTTTCATCTGCTCTATTCTCGGATCAAATGAACCCAATAAGCTCCCTGCACGCTACCCTTTGTGCGTCATCTTTTTTTCTGTATTTCTCCCCGCAAAACGATCCTATGAGCGAGAAAGACAAGAGAGCAGGTTTTGTTCGTAATAGCTGGAAAGTACAACAGAACCCACATCTGCACTTCCCCCCCATCCGCACTTCCCCCACTTCTGCCCACCTGGTGTAACCAAGACGCTGGTCATCTCTCGTCTACCAGCCCGCTGACAAAGCCCTGGCTTCGCCTTCATCATATGCCGCGAAATGTTCTGGAATAAGCTTTGTTTGGCCACTAGAACTAGGTGCGTACAGACTAACAACAATATCTGTTGCAGTTTTCCCGATTTGGGGTTAACGAGAAGATATCGTTTTCTAGAAATAAGGATTACTGCTGAAATGAGTTCTACGCCGAGAAGGCGTTTCAAATTTCAGAAGATTGTGTAGAAGTGAGATGCAAGTAGGAGGTATATAGCCATTTTAAAGAAAAGACGTATAATATAGTCAAACCTCTAGCGAAACGTAGCTGAACTGGTATGACCTTTTTTTGTGCAGAAAACTAGAATTCTAGCTTAAGCGTGCTACCGTTACTGAATCGATGGTAAATGAAAGATAGTTTGGACAATTATACATTAACATCGGCGGAATCTTGTTCGCAAAATGAGCGTTCAAGGAAAACAAGGTGGATGTCTACACTGGACAGGCTGCCAGACTTCTGCTAAGCGTTCTGTTCTTTGTGCACGACTTCGCACTGCGCGTGCATCTGAATCTCTTCGGGCATATCCAAGGCGACAGGCTTTATTTTTGGTGTGACTGGTATGTGGTCATCGGACCTGTAAGAGCGCCGAAGCCTCTGGTATATTTCAGCAGCCCTCTGGGCCGTGTCAAAGAAAGGTTACGGGTCAAGACAATTTCTTTCCCCAGAAGATTCGAGTTATCGGTAGAGTGCACCGTTCGTCAGCAAGCTTAGCCCTTTGGTGCAGTCGTGTCCACGAAAGTGAGCTGCTTGTCGTATCACCGCACACACGAACATGCTAAGGCTGGCATGTTGTGTTACATGTATTGAACTGTTGCTACTAAGAAGAACTGGGGATAGAAGAGAATTTGTTTTTCTTGTAAAACCGAGTCAGCAGAGAAATCTATCCGAGGACAAGGGTAGCAGATGAGACGCTGATGAAGAGGGGATCTGGCGAAAGAGGAAGATGGGAAGAAAAAAGTATCCCGAGAGAATGTCCCCACACCGAACCCTGATGACCGATCCTGCAAAAGCAAATGCGCCACGTCCAGACAAAGTACTTAAGTGGGTCTAGGTATCTTAACCTATGGTGACAAAAAGGAGAGAGAAGCCAAGATTCTGAATCAAATTCACTTACCATCTTATGAATTTCATGATAGCTTTCGACTAAAATAGTCTGCTGCGACATTTGTGAGTATCTGAGGAACACGCTCATTATTTGGAAAAATTACTTCAAGCCAGTTTTCTTTATATATATATATATATTTAACGGTAGGGTGAAGGATAATATTTTCGGAGAAGATCTACAGCTAAATTGCTTTCAGCTTTCGCTTCCCTTTAGAAAAGTATAGAGGGTTCAACCAGTTAAGGTAGATACGAAATGACTGTAAAACAGAAAGGAAGGAAACCAATTAAATGACAAATTATTATGATTTAGTCACGCGGACTGAAGATCTACAGGAAACAGTGTATATATCAATACAAAAAAATGAACAGAGAAAACAAAGAAAAAGGGGAAAAACTTGATGTGTGAAGAAAAGGGATGTAGGTACGTGGCACAGAATAGGGGCAGAAAAGACAAAGAAAAAGGGGGAAAAACTTGATGTATGAAGAAAAGGGATGTGCGGGGGGGGGGGGGGGGGGGGNNGGGGGCAAATTAGGGACAGAAAAGAACTCAACAACGCTAAATATCGAAAGATGGAACATAAAGATAGCTATATATATATATGTGTGTGTGTGTAAACATATATTCCCTTTTATTACCCATACTCTCCCTGTCCCTTCCAAAAAAAGGAGGTTGTTTATATTTTCATAATAATCTCGATCTTGTGACGTCAGACAACATCTTAGTCTAATCAGTCCGTTAAAGACTGCTTCCGGACTTCATCTCCGCTGTCTAGGCACACGGATTTCTAAGAACAGCTCGTATATGGTGTCCTTATCGGACCAACCAGAAATTCATTGTTTGTGCAGCCGCACCGGCACGTGCATTGCAGACAACACGCTTCGCCTCTCCGTTGCCCCCTTCCCCAGGACGTGCTGATACACAAGGACTGGGACTAAAAGAGGGGCGCCATTGCCTGGTGGGAGAACGAATGGGACAGCATAGGAACTGAGCCATTTGGGGAGGGAGCGCCATATACGTTTACAGGCACCATTTCAAGGAAGCGTGCTGGGGTTTGTCGGAGAAGAGGTTAAAGCGAATGAAACGCTAAACACAGCTGCGGACGCCATGCAAATCCTGTCACTCTGGTGAGCACTTGAGTCGGAGAGGGGCGCGTGCATCCAATCAGAAATGCAGCACGCGACGCGCTTAACGACATGCAATATCTCGACTCGTAGAGAAACACGCGTGAACACACATGCGCGTGCACACACGTGTGCACTCCCGCCCTACCCCCAGCCCCGCAACAAACACACACACACACACACACGTGTATACGTGTGAACTTTCACAATCATCCAGAAAAACCCAACACAAAGACTTTCTGGCGAATATATTGTAAATGTACATGCACACATTTTATTTCGTCTTCGAAATAGAAATATAGGAATAACGCTCTGATTCAAACTTGGCAAGATGAACTCGCTCATAGAAAAGCTCACTTCACACTTTTTATTTTTAGAACTGTATTTTCTGGCAAAGGATTTGTATCACTAATATTTCCTCCCATTGTACGCAGTCTGCGACACTGAACATCGACAATTTTCCTCAGACTTTAAATCTTTCTCGCTCTGTGCATGTCATGTTTGTGCGTGTCTGTGTGTATGCTCGAGCGTGTGTACATTTGGGTATGCATATTTCTGTTTCTCCATTTGCATCGGGTGGTCACATGACTGCAATTTTTGTCAAAACCATTTCCTATCTATCGTTCGCAATTCCTCTGCACAAACAGGTGTTCACTCCGAAGAAGTGGGAGAGAGACATGAACTGATTTTTTCCCATGGTTTGTGTCATAAACGGCGTTTGATATCTGCATTGTTTACAGCATGCAGAAGACTGTATCAATGTGCTTCTATAAGTTTAGATAAGGGTTTTAAAAAAAGGTAAAATGAAACCTACTTTACCTTGTTTCTGGACGCCTAATTTACCTGGATAGTTTTCATGTTTAATTCGTGAAAGAGAAATAACACCAGACGTATAACTTATGGTCCTCTTTCGCTTGTTCTTTACTTTCCCCCGTTTCTGCTCGCTCCTTCTTTTAAGAGGGAGAGAGCAAGAGGAGAGACATAGAAAGATGGAGAGAGAGAGAGAAAGAAGGGAGAGAGCGAGGCGAGAGAAGGAGAAAGAGGAGAGAGAAAGAACAGAAAAAGAAGAGAGAGAGAGAAGTAGTACAATGTGTTTGCGACAGAGAGTCAGGGATGCTCCAATCTAAGAAACTGTGTACCCGAGGCGAGATTTGAACACCCAACCCACAATTCTCTTTGAATGATAGAGTGGAGAGTCCACTATAGTAACTACCATTGTTTGTGTGTTTACGAATGACGGGCGCTTGTGTATATGTATATTAATAAGCATGCTTGCACGTGTGTTTACCTACATCTCCACTGCTCACTTGAAAAATACACACACGAACGTACGCGCGCGCGCTCCCAGAGATCGAGAGAGAGAGAGGGGAGACAGAGAGAAACAAAGAGAAATATACAATAAGATTATTGTTTTTTGTGTGTGTTTTATCGAGTACTTTTCGAGTACTTTTCTCTCCCCCCCCTCTCGTCTTGTCTCTCTCTCTCCTCTCTCTTCTCGCTCTCGGTGGGAGTGAACATACGGGTGACCAAGCTGCCTCCCTTCACGCAAACACAATCTGTCCACATGCATACCCATTACAAGAAAGTGGAAGAAGCAAAAATTTCATCTTTTAATGCGTTTTGCTCCAAGACTCCACACAGCATTCAATATATTTGTTCAGTATTCATCATTTTTTTATTTACACTGTGCATTGCAATTAGAATACAATCAGAGAAATTATTCAGATTTTTGATTGTTGAATGAATTTTTTGTTTTAAATCGTACACTATCCTTGACAAAAATTAAAATAAAATTATTAGAAAATGAACATTCATTTAATTTTTTGTCGGTATTACGCAATATTGTTTCATTATTACAACTAGCATCGTCGACTACATGCATCTAATGAGGTAAGGAACATGAGTCAGAGCAATATATGTTTTAAAAGTATGCTATAACGCACTGGCGTAAAAACAAAATGTTCACAGTCTGCAACTATTTTTTTCGTCATTAACGGCTTTCTGTTTTTTTGTGCTGAGGCAAACACATCATTCTATGTGTGATGAACCTGGCAGTTCATACATTGCTATTCAGTACTACTCGTTTATATCAGTAGCCCACTGATGACATTGTAACGCTCTGAAAAAAAGCATCACCTGTTTTCCATTTTGCAATTAAGCTTCCTTTACGCAGCCCTAAAAAGACTATTAACACCTTAGTGCTCCTCGTTTTGCACATTAAAAAAAACTTGAAAACAGAAAAAGACAAAATATCTGGATTTACGACACGTGTTAAACTGATTTTTTATTTGTGTCGGATTATAACTATATAACAGGACTATATGCTCAGTCGCCATGTATCGAAGTCCGTGGAGTATTTCTGTATGAAATGTTCTTATTGGGTCGTCCAAAGCTACACCCAGGTATCTAGTTTTCGCACACCCTGCTCACTTAATTTATGTTTTTTCTGGCGGCGATGTGTAAAGAAGGGGCTTAGCTTATCGCTGTTTGGTTCGTTCATTACGTCGAACGGACGATAGCGCTGCGTTCAGTCTCGTAGCAAAATAGCTGAGTTTAATCTAACGAAAACACGACAATACCTCTCACGTTCGAAACAAGGGCGTTCCAGTAAGCCAACCATCTGGCTGGTTTCCTGCTCGCGCGAACTCACGAGCGGAGTGGTCACGTGGTCTAAGAGGAGCCGACGCTGGCGGCCCCTGCCGGAGACGTGGGCTCGTCCAACGCTTGCGTCTGGGGGATTGCAGCGCCCTCTTCTGTCATCTGGTCCTCGTCTTCCTGGCGCCCGATTCTGGGGGCGGGCACGGCCTTGGCAGTCCGCCATCTTGCCAGACGGCTGGTAGAGGCCGGGGGCCATTGGTACAGGCGGGCCAACTGGTCCAGGTAGCGCCCGATCCTGGGCAGGGCCACGGCCCGCTTCTTCCTGTCGGCCATCTCGCTGTCGTCAGTCGTGGCGGACCTCTTCAGGCGGTCGCCTCGGAGCACGGCCAGCACGCGCACCAGATCGGACGTGAACTGACGTGGGACAGGCCCGGACGGCAGACCCTTGCTGGGGTAGGCTGCGTACATGCTGAGGGAGGCGGGGTGGATGGAGAAAAACTCGTCTGGAGCTTCCAGGTCCATGTCCAGTTCCCTCCCGTAGCGCGGCAGCGGTGGCTGACGTCGGAACTCCCCGCGGGCCCCGTCATCGTACAGCGACGCCAAAGCGGCAGCCAGCTCTGGTGACGTCGGAACTTGCTTGTCGCGCGAGGCCTGAGCAAGGGAGAGATCTTGGGAGCCCAGCGGATGGCTGGCGCCATCCAGGCGCTGAGATCTCTTGCCCAGCCGCAGCATCTGCAAGCCGCGGCCCAACCGCATCATGCTCCAGCCTCGGCGGCTCAGCGCCACGTCATCCTGGGCATCGTCGGTGTTATCGCTGATGCCGAATGACGGAACGAAAGCTGAAAGGGGATAAGCGTAGTATTATTGTAACCAAAAAACAATTATCTTCTTACATTTTGCTGTTTTCTACAATCGAATCATGCACCACAATCACCGCCAGTACTGATTTCTATAATTAAATCATGCACCACAATCACCATTAGCACAACAACAACAACAACAGGAGCAACAACAACAGCGAAAGGAGGGCCAGTATTACTGTGCACTCAATACTCACTGTTTTATGCTCTTGCTTTTTGCGTTAAATCAGATTTAAGTGAGAAGAAGCACTGAGCATGATATAAGAACGTTTCTGTGTAAAACCGTTTTGCGCAGTGGACGTAAAATGAAACTAAGCAAATAATAATGTATGTGCTAGTTGTTTTTATCAAAGACGTAACACAATTTTTCACGTGGATTGTGATCTGTGATCTGTCGAAAGCTTGAGGTTTTCCGAAAGCGTATCAACTATACTTACAGCTTCAATGTACAGAAAACCAGTCAACATACAAGGAGCTTTATCTTTCGTCACCAAATAAATGCCCTTACGTTGAAATCTGCCTACTGCATCAAAACCTATAAAGATAACTCTGCCTAAGCATGCTATCAACTTTTTTCTAACTTTGGGAGCTATTTCAAGTTCCAGAACCATGAAGTGTATCCTGCAATATGATCTTAGAAACTATATCATGACGTGTTGTGCTGCCAAACATCGCCAGCTTCATTTTCTTGATGGCTGCAAGGAGAATCTCCTGGGGACCAGCCAATCTGTCTGCTTTGTTGCGGACATTGACTTTGTTTTGTGTTCCGTCCTGGAGATTCTGAGAAGCACGCGTAAGCATCTGGTCTCAGAGGCTTCGATCTTTTCTTAGCGGTCATTATACAGTGTTCACAGCCATGCAGCAGGATGGAGACGACAAGGTCTTTGAAGAGCTTAATCTTAGTAGGGAAGCTGATGTTGCTGTTCCTCCATAATTTGCTGATTTGAAAATGCTGCTGTGGCAAGGGTTAGCCTGACGTTACCTTTTGTAGTCTCAGATCATTTGAGAACAGAACGCTGCACATCTCGCGATGGAAAGCAGGTGAACGTAGAGCATGCCAGTAAGACAAAGTGTATAACCAATAAGGGGGCATGTACCTCTTCCCCCGCCTTTGTGTGTGTGTGTGTGTGTGTGTGTGTTGGGGGTGTGGGTGGGTGACAGATGTGTGAATGCGTATGCGTGCCTGCGTACTTGGGTGTGTTTATGTCGGTGTATGTATATGTGCGCGCGCATACCATGGATGTAACATGCTCATCATTGACGATAAAAGACTGTAGGAATAGACTCAAAGAAAAAATGTTATTAAGAAATCACAACTGACATTTTGCATTTTTTAAATAGCTAATTAGAATTAATGACAGATGACCCGAACAGAATGTAGAGGCCTGAACCTTGTTGTATACAATCACTGAACACAGCCTTGGCTGGCGTGTGAATAATGCCAGCACTTCTTCAGGTTAGACGACAAGATGCATCATTGCAGCAACGAAATACACCCCCGTCTTCGCGTGTGATAACTACATACTTCACCTATACAACACGGGTTTTAAACAAAAATTTTGTTTTTGTTCACACGACTTGTCATTCCAAGAGTTGGTAAGGTACCGCAACAACACGCCACCTCCCCCCCTCCGTTGTCTTTGTTGTCTCAATCAGAAAGGCCACCCTGCGAACATGCAACTGGCTCTTTGCGTAAACGCACATATTGAAAAGTGGAAGGGAAACTATGCAGGGATATTTAGACCTCTTACCCCTTCTCACAAAACTAAGAAGAGAGTGCAGGGTAACAGGGCACCTATGCTTCGTACGTCACTATTCGGCATTTGTGTGACACTGGCGGTGTTTCCTATTTAAGTCAATATTTAGCGGTGACGCACGAGAAACATCGTTAGTCATCAAAATGTGAAAAATGTACCCATATACAACCCCTCAGATCACGAGAAAAAATTTTCAAGGCAACTGTATCTGTGTACAAGCACTAAACGCAGAAGAGAGTCAAGCACTGTCTAAAATACTGGCTGGAACTGTGCGCGCACAATAAATAAAACGATTTCTTGCGCAAAAATGTGTTGGAAACCTGTAAGGTCATAAAACTGCAGAGTGCAGGTCACCTGACGACATGACTACAGCACAGAGTGCCGCTGTGTAGAATTAAAGGTATCAAGTCCAGCCATTTTTCATGGCGTCATTAGCAGTATCGCTGTCCTTTCCCGCCATAAAATCTGAAGCGCCGTTATAGATCACAGGTTAGCTAACGGAAACCTGGTGTTTGAAACTCGGGTTGAGGAAGGCCATGCAGGGGACAGAAACTACGTGAAACGTTTTCAGAAATCTGTTAAAAAGAGATAAAAAGGAAAGAAACTAGGAAAGAAAAAAGGGAGGAAACGGTGGAGGAAGGAATAAATGAAAGAAAGAAAGAAATCAAAAAGACTATTTTAACAAAATAGAAAGGCAAGAAGGTTTCGAATACTTAATTATTTCAGACTCAAGATTTCTGTCTCAGCCATGAAACAATCAGTCTGGAAAGTTTGTCATTATTCAAGACGTGAGCTGCTTCGAAATAATAATAATATTATTATTAATCAGTCAATTGACTGGCTAGATGACTCTTCAGCCAGTCACTTTGCATTTCGAATAGTCAAAAACCAAAATACCGCGCGTCTACTTAATAAAAAAAAAACTCTTACTCCAATGGCTTTCGTTTTTGTTTCCATTATTGTTGATTTGATTAATATTCAAGAAGTCATTATTGCCCAAAATTAAAAATCAGTGAAGTTTACAAGAAATACAGGAAGTATATATCTCGAACATTTTCTATTAAAACATTAAAACAGAAAAGGAGGGTATAACATGTTCAGTTAACTGTCGCGCTTACTGAACAAGCAAATGCAAACACATTTTCCCATTCATTGAGCAGTGCGGTAAATGCAACACAGAACGTCCCTATATTCATTTATTTGTTTTTTTATTTTAAAAATGTTTACCCAGTTACAACCTCTCCCGTTCATTCTGCCATGTTTATTCACCCCCACACTCGATTCCTTCTAACTGCATGATGTGTACATGCGACATGTGCGTGTGTGAATATGTGCAGAATGTGAAACTGATAGGGCTGCGAGTATACAACAGACTTTGTAGATGCCCCAGTACACCTGGTTTGAGTCTATACACCTATTACGAACAAAAACCATTACAGCTTATTCAAAAAACCAATGAAACGTTTTTTATGTAATAGTGAACTTGTACAGTAAACTGACTGGTAATGAAAAATAGATTTGATTATTGAGTTCTGATTTCACTTCAACGTTTGTTTACTACCAATCTCCAGTCAAGGCTTCTTTACTTCTGATTTCTTTGAACAGTTCAATGAAAACTAATCTTCCTTTCTCCTTGGATCCATTCCACCTTATCCTGTCTCCGCGGTCGGTCGTTGTACGTGTACCAACGTTTGTTTGTGAGTCTGTGTGGGCGGGAGCGTGTTGCGTTGCGTTGTGTGTGTGTTTGTGTGCGCGAACGAGTGCGTGCGCCTTGAATTACTTTATACAATATGAGGGCTTATAAGTACTCTTATTATCATTATTATTACCTCCGGTCATTGCTTATTTACTACCGATTTACATTCAATATCAATCTCCGGTCAATGTTTTTTCCACCGATCTCCAATCAATGCTTATTTATTATTTTCCATTAAATGCTTATCTACTAGCGATATCTTATAAAGGCATATGTACTAACGATTTCCCATAAATGTATTTAATAATTAATGTTTACCCCCTACCGAAGTCCTGTAAATGCTGAAGTACCACCAATTTCCTGTCAACACTTATTTACTAATGACTTTTAGTCAATGCTTATTTTTTTAAAAACCTAAAGATTTTCTGTAAATGCTTATATAATAACGATTTCCATATAATACTTATTTACAACCAACGTTCTGCTAGATCAGCCAATAAAAATAAGCTTTGCTTTTTGTTGTTAGAGTAGCATTTGCAAGAATTTTCGAGCATGAAGTAAAACTGATGCTGCGAACATTGCTTGATAATAAATGATTAATTAACAGGTTCACTCTCCTGACTGCCTGCCGCGAAGTGACGACAGTTAATACTTACCACATGACTGTAGAAGAAGAAGAAGCCCCAGTCGAACTAAGCAATCCTTCATTTCTGTATTCGTTGAGATAATTTTTTAAAAGAAACTTTCAATAAACCGAAACAAAGTTTTTCCTCTGAAGACTCACAGCTGAACTGCCAGTCTGCCCATCATGCATACAACGAGCTTCGACCTCTGAAAGTTGGAGGTGGCACTGAGAACGCAGTTATCTCTCTTGCAGCCTCGGTTTCAGTCGCTGCTGAAAGACACGCGCCTACTGGACAGCAGAGAAAACAGCGCTGGTTGGACGGCGGCAGAGTCAAGTTGTGCTCTGTAGACCTTGAGTGCAGGTCTGTGGCCGCTGTCCCGTTGTCTGGCGTTTTCCTGCCGCACCACGTTCTGGGTGTCTCCCCTGCAGCAGTAGCAGCAACGCTTTAAATCGTCCTGCCACCCTGCAGCACGCCTCCGCTGGCTCTGAACTCCCCTCCCCCACGTCTGACGTCATAGTCGTGTCCAAAGTAAGCGACGAGACGACTTCGTCAATGTAACCCACAATCTTGGAAAACCAAACGGCATTTAATGAAAAAAGTGGGCGACGTTATCAAAGCGAAGATTGTGTGTCTCCTCTTGCCTTGGCTTGCGCTGCATAGCATTACACTGTCTTCGTTGAGCATTAGTTATTTTTGATGATATTTCTTCACTTGACGTACGAACCCTACCACACAACGTCCAGAAATACTGTCGGCATTAGTAGCAAACAAGAAATCGCAGTCATCCGCGGCAAACCGGGTGAAAACGACTTGGCTCCCATGAAACCAAGGCCTGGCTTATCTGCCCTTTATCGTGTTTCCTATCTCCCGAGCCTTGCTGTAGCGACTTGCTTTGAGAAAGCTACCTTCGAACGCAGCGGAGGTCTTCAATGAGCTGTAATGGTTTTGCTGACACCAGTTGTACACAGCCTGCTCTCCAGGTCTTGAATGAGCTGTAATGGGTTTGCTGACACCAGCTGTACACAGCCTGTTGCCCAGATAAAGGTGTTATAACATGTTCTGTCTTGCTTAACGCAAAAGCAACTGCAGCCACATTTTCGCATTCTGATTTAAGTTATGTTATTCAGCGCGCAGTGTGGTAAATGCAACACAGAATGTTCCTATATTAATTTATTTGGTTTTTTATTTTAAAAATTTTTTTACCGGTTGATAACCTCTCCCTTTCTTTCTGTTTATTCACACCCACACTCGAATCCTTCTAACTGCATGATATGTACATGCGACATGGCGTGTGAATATGTGCAGAATGTGAATTTGATAGGGCTGCGAGAATACAACAGATTTTGTTGATGCTTCAGAGCAGCTGCTGTAAGTCTTTATACTATTGCGAACAAAAACCATTACAGCTCATTGAAAAACCCATGAAACGTTTTTTATGTAATAGTAAAATTGTACAGTAAATTCACTGATGAAAAATAGCTTTGATTATTTAGTTCTGATTGAACTTCAAAGCTTGTTTACTACCAATCTCCACTCAAGGCTTCTTTACTTCTGATTTCTTTGAACTGTTCAATGAAAACTAATCTTTTCTTTCTCCTTTGATCAATTTCACCTTCTCTTGTCTCCGCGTTGTAGGAGGTAGGTCGCTGTGCGTGTACCAACGTTTGTTTGTGAGTCTGTGTGGGCGGGTGCTTGTTGCGTTGCGTGTGCGGACGAGTCCGTGCAACTTGAATTATTTTATACACTTTGGGGCCCTATAAATACTCTTATTATCATTATTATCACTTTCAGTCATTGCGATTTCCAGTCAATATCAATGTTTTTTCTACCGATTTCCAATCAATGGTTTTATATTATTAATTTCCAGTCCATGCTTATTTATTATTAATTTCCAGTCCATGCTTATTTATTATTAATTTCCAAAAAATGCTTATCTACTAGCGATTTCTTGTAAATGCATATGTACTACCAATTTCCCACCAATCTATTTACTAATCAATTTTTATTTACTACCGAAGTCCTGTAAATGCTGATGTACTACCAATTTCCGGTCAAAGTTTATTTACCACTGACTTCTAGTCAATGTTTATTTTTTTTAAAAACCTACCGATTGTGTGAAATGCTTATGTAATAACGATTTCTATATAATACTTGTTTACCACCAACGTTCTGTCAAATCAGCTAATAAAAATAAGTTTTGCTTTTTGTTGTTAGAGTAGCATTTGCAAGATTTTTCGAGCATGAAGTAAAACTGATGCTGCGAACATTGCTTCATAATAAGTGATTAATTAATAGGTTTGCTCTACCGACTGCCTGCGAGTATACAACAGATTTTGTAGACGCCCCAGAATAGCTGGTGCGAGTCTATGTACCTATTACGAACAAAGTTCAACCGACCTAGGCAAAGATGTGGGGTTGGGGCATGATGTTGATCATGTCTATAACGTAATAGCAGCTGGAAAGTTTACCGTGGAAGGAAAAGTTAGCTGTCATTTCGGCGAACAAGCTGCGCAGTCAGTGTGTTCGTCGTGAAATCGCCGACATTGAACGCAAGCGTGCAAAGATAGTCACGCAGTCCTGTCAGCACATCCACACGGAGACAGCATGTCGAGAAGCCAGACGAGAGAAGAACGAGGACGAGAAAGAAGAACAGAAGGAGAAGGGGGGGGGGGTGCCAGCGAAGCAAAGGAGAGCTATGGGTGAGTGAGTGGTATTCAACGCTCATTACTCGTCCTCATCGCCAGCCGCGGGTCTCGACCTCCGCCAGTCCACCCGGCTCCGCCATGACAGTCGGGCGTGCCGCCGGTAATGGCCGTCAGCGCACGTGCTGTTCTCGACGCCTGGAACCGGCGTGGAACCCAATTATTCTTTGCCCGTCCACAACACTATTACTTTGCACACCCCTTCTCTGTTTCTCTGCCCTCCACCCCCTCCCCCCACCAGTCCTCTTCACCCCCGCCCCCTCACAGCTCCAGGGGCTTTACAACCGCAAGGCATCTAGGAAAACAGACGGTATACAACTTCAAGACTGTGAGTTACAAGAAAAAATAGAGACGTTATATTTACGGCCTAATGGCCTGTGGATAATTTAGGAACACAAATGTCTTATAACACAAAGGTCAAATAATTAGGTTGGTACTGAATAAGACACGATGCTTTCAGCTTTTGTTTTTAGTGTATTTATCTGTATGGGTGCGTGCGTGCGTGTCTTGGTACGAGTGAATGACTGAGCGTATAATTATGTGTGTGCGGGTGGGTTCGTACCTAATATCTACGTCGAACACGGAGACTTACTGGACAGTCTGAGATGTTCTTTCTTGGAAAATTTTAGTTTAATAAAAGACCAACCTTCAGAGCGGAAAAGTAGCCATGTGACGTCACCATTTCCCCCCTCAGTTATCTCCTTTATGGAACAGACGCCAGTTTCAGCCAGTTCTGGCTACATTTCTGATTACTTGAACGCAAAAGATAATATCAGCAAGTACGATGTCTTATATATTCTTCCACAATAGAAACACTACAAATTAAACAGAAACACATAAAAACGCATAGCGTACAGTGAAAGCAAACACAAATTATTTCTCAAAATATTAAATGGAAATGCAGATACCATCGTCGACGTCTAAAGCTTTCATCTTGGCATCACCCAGAACAAACTTACATGCGAGTTTATCCCCTGGAAAATGCGACGACAGAGGTATAATCTAAATCTCCTTCGAAAAAGGATCCCCCGTCCGCACAGCTGCACTCGCCACTAACAATGCAAAAAGTAATAATATTAATAAAGAACAAATGAGGACAGAGCGCTATAAATTATCAAACGATAATCCCAACAAGGTACTGGCAGCGCTAGACACACCCGTATGCTGATGTATGCAACCAAGGGAGCCTACCGTACCCAAACACGTAGCAAAGAGAGAGTCGAAAGTAAGGAACATGGCAGATCTTCAGATGCTGTAGAGCTTTACAGGCCCCTCCCCACCCCCATGTGCAGGTCAACAATATCCCAATAGTTTAAGGAATTGTTTGAAACATTTAAACTCTGAAAATACACAAGAAAGAAGGAAAAAGGGAAACAAACTAAAGAACTAACGAAGGAAAGAAAGAAGGAAAAGAAAAAAGAAGAATAAACGGAACGAAGAACAGAATAAGTGTTTTCGTCTTGGATACTTAAGTAGTATCTACAGTTCTCTTCATGGAATGTCTCCTTAACAATAGAAAGGTGAAATGTGTCAGTTGCTGCAAGGTGCACTTGACCAGCAACATTCGTTTTCAGTCCTGAACAATTCTCTCATCAGTTAAAACATTCATGTACGCAAGATAAACAAGTCTCTGATTTTCGCATCGACCAATCTTTCTCTTCAGGCGCTGGAAGTGAAGGAAGAATCGAGACTGGGGCTGGAAACACCATTCTAGCAAGACACGTCCTTCGCTCGAGGCAACGGGGTTTCCCCAGAATCCTTTGAAGTCTTTTGAGCAGATGATGGAGATACGAAATTACGCGTCGCTGGTGTGTGAGACATGGACTCCAAAGTTTGCTGTATCTTTGGCGTGACTGGTAATGCCTGAACTGTGATGCTTGCGTGGTAATACCTGGGCTACTTTTTCCATGGTGCTTACAGTGATACCTCTACTTGCGCTGTAGATTATTGATAATTGCCCAAAGGACATGTATACAGTCACACGCTCATTTTGCTATGTGATACTTTAGTCGAGATACTAGTACAGGGATACTAACAACTTTCCACACAACTGTTGCACTTCGATACGTGGTTTTTAGTTAGATATCCTGACAATATAAGTGACTCCTGAGAGCTGATTTGTTCTATTTTCCCCGAGATACAAATTTCAGTGACGCTAGCTTCTTTTATTGGTTGTCTGCTTGTCTCCCTTACAGTGGCTCCGTTTTTTTTAAAGGACGACATTGACTAGAGAGTACCCGAGTAGTCATGTCATCGGGTGGAAAGCAATGTGCCTCTGTCATAACATCGTGCGTTTTACTTTTACTGTTCAATTATTAAGCATTAACAGCGTCTCACCTACCGGCCAGGTAGTGCGTACTGTGAATGCGACTAGCTAAAAAGTCGCCTGCGGCAGGCAGTCACGTTTACGTCAGGTAATTACAGGGAGGCAGCGTGAACAGGCTGCAGCCTTCATGGCATCAAAGGGCAGCATTCTACACTGTAGTGTGTCGTCTGGTGCAAAGACTGTTACCTGCTGAATGCTGAACATCCTTCATCCCCCTCCCATCCCCCTGGAAAATTTCAGGTAACTCTCCTACAAGGATGGCTGGCTACAGGTGTGGGAGGTTTCTTTTTTAGGATGATGCTTGCGTATGTCGTCATAGTGTCAAATGTGCGTCAAGTTGTGTAGTGAAGTCTTCATTTTGAGCGTGCAGGATACATGATGGGAGAGGAAGGGAGGGTAATGTATTTTGGTGACTGTTACGTTGTAGAAGGTTTTCACAGCGCTATTGTTAAGAACCTTGTTTCTTTTACTGTATGTTCACATAGTATTGTAACTTTTCATTCAAGAAAGTTGACAACGTTAGTGACGCAGAGAAAGTACGTAGAGATAGGAGTAAGAGACGTCACTTTTCATTATCAAAACGCGTAAGATTCGGCCTTCTCTAGCCAATGAGAAGAGGGAAAGTTTGGTTGACATGGAAATGAAAGGATTTCGGGGAGGTTTGAACGCTTTCCGAGGAGTCTAGTTGGAGGCAGCGAGGAAGGAGGACGTATTAGTAGTTAGTGAAGGTGTAACGGTCAACCGTTGCTATACGTTCCTCGCTGGGGGCTAGCCCGGTATAACAAATTATCAAACGATTTGTGGTATAACTGAATCCGCTTGTTTCTCGTTGTGGGAAGTTATTGAGAACTTCCACGGGGAGACCTTTTGTCAACTTTCTCGTTTTCTTAGAAAGAGACAAGAACGTTGTTAGGCCATCGATGTGTAGAGGACCTAGCAGTGTAAGCAGTCAGTGATGTTTCTCCATGTTCCTGCAATTCGACGTTGTTAGTCTAGTAGTAGACTGCGAGTGAGCAGACGAAGAGAACATTTTCCACTAGCTGTGATTGGACGTTCCTCTAGATCAAGGATCTACGAGGAGCGAGGAGTTTATCCTGTGACGGTTGGTCAAGGACACTCCAAGGGTACCGAACCGAACTCTTTACTACGCTGTTTATCGTTCCTGGAAATCCACACGAGAACCAGGTCGATCTGCTGCGAATCTCTGTCAATGCCGTCGCTGGGTCTTCAGAGCGTCTCTGACTTTGCATTCTGTTCTTCCTTGGATCTACGCTCTGCAGACCGGACTTTGTGTTTCTGCGATCCGAGTCTACTGTCAGATACTGTCTTCTACGTACAGACTACGACTGCGGACCAATACTGAGTGTGAACATACATTGTGTTGATTATTCTGTTCCTTATTGGATTATAGTCCACTGCAAGTAGTTTTACGAGTTCTATTAGTTTAATTGTACTCTGGTTATTTCACTTCCTGTTCTGAGATTTGTGACATACCTCACGTTACTATTACTACACACACACACACACTCGCACGCACTTTTGCATCTTTGTTCATCCACCTCTTTCCTTCCTCTGCTATCCTTTTATGTTCGTAGTTCAATAAATGTGTTGAATTATCTGGTCGTGTCCCTTTTGATTGAAAAGGGGGGTAGCTTTAGGGGACTACATTACTTATCTCTTCCCCAAACTCCAGCTCACCCGATAAAACCCTACAGTGACTACCGCAGAACCTCAAAACATAAATTGTTTCATAACTTCCACTTACTTGTACCACATGGGTAGCTGGATTGCCAGGATGGTTGGACTAGCTGGGCTGGCGGGCTGAGTGACTGGGTGGATATCTGCATAAATGGATGGATGTGTGGATGGAAGGATGGACAGAAAGAGGTGTTACTTCCTGTCAAGCCTTTAGAGCGTTTCTTTCAATGATATAGAATAAATTCTTGATAAATTTATCATGTCATCAATCTAGCTGAGTTATTGGCACTATAAAGTGTTGTACCTTGGTGTTCAAAAATAAAATAAAACCCCTCAGAGCTTTGGTTTAAACCATTTTGAATAGTAAAACTCTATTAAAAAATAAAACATCAAATATCCAGGGCAGTTCCTTTGGGATGGAGTGAGAATTATTTTGGCATATAGCATCTTGCAACAAGTAAAGTTTATTTCATAACTCTCTGGGAATGTTCACAAAACAAATTCTTACATTAATACATTGACACGCAAAGTGGTAAATCAGTACACACACATGCACATGCGCGCTCTCTCTTTCTCGCACACACACACACACACCCTCTAACACACCCACACCCACACGCACGCACCCCCCCCCACACACACAGCTGCTATATAGACGATTCTCTTCATTTTACTTTGTGCTCATTCTGCCAGACTACATGTACTACAGAAAATCGTACCGATTTTTGCAAAATATTCTTCTTTTCTGTTGTAAAAAGTGATTGAAAATTCTTTGGTTTCTTCCAGCAGTATTCAGGTAAGAAGTTTAAGCCGTTCAGTTTTGAAAAAATTCATGTTGCATTTAGTGCACAGATACCCGGGTCGGGGAATATTGTAGTATCGTTTCAAATGTACGGAGAGATTATTATTTAATGTTCTAAACGTAAATAGTGAGATACACTGGTTATAGTGCAATATTGTTATATACCCTTTGCAAGAGAAAGAATCTTAAACATTCTATAATTCAAGTATATATCTTACGGCCCTATTTCAGAGAACCCCATATGTATAGACTGGTCAAAAAGGCATCTTTTAACTCTTTCTAACCAGTCGAAAGGGAGCTGCAGGTTTTTGTGTTGAATCCAAATCCAAGATAGTCCTAAGTTATATAGAGTTTAACTCACTGTAGTTATATAACCTTACTGCATCCTATCGATCTGGCGTCGTTGGTATGTAAGCCAGTATGTAAGCCGGTTTGTAAGCCAGTATGTAAGCCGGTTTGTAAGCCAGTATGTAAGCCAGTATGCTGTGGTATAGAAATTTGTGTTTGTTTTCAGGGCTGATTAGTTTGATTCAGTAGCAGAGCGTTCTGCGCTTAGCAAGGACACCAAGATGGAATCTTCCAAACTCCCCTAAGATCATTAAGTTTAGTGTACTTCATTTTAAATGCAATTTTTTTAAAGAACCGTATTTGTAATTTTGTGGCTAAGTCGCAAGTACTATACCTTCCAGAATTCGCAACCATATAAGAGTACAGGTGTTATCATTTTATCAAATAGGTCGATTTGTATATCAGCTGGTAGTAACATTTTCTCTAAAGATGCGTAACAATGAGAACGTAGATCGAGCAACTGTGTCGTAAAGGTTTTATTTAGCAACTGCAAAATGTATTATTATAATTAATCTTTATTCCTAGATACAGTATGTTATATACAACTTCCATGTTTTCGTTATTACATTTAAATATCCGTATCTTACTATTTGAGAACACAATGATTTTCGTTTTGGTTACATTAACAGGAAGATGCCATTTGTTACAGTATTCTGAAAAAGAATCTAGGGCCTGATAAAAGAAGTTCTTAGTTTCAGGACATATTACAGTGTCATCTGTATATAGAAGTATAAACGTTTAATATAAGTTATCGAATTCTTCACTAGTCAAATCAACTGAGCAGGCGGTTTCTCTTGCTACCAAAATGCAGTCCATCTACATTCTGAAAGGTTCTAAAGTCGTTCAAAAAAGGCAAAAAGCACAGATGATAAGTGTATTCCCTGTCGTGACTCGCAATGTAATTTATTGCTCAAAGTTTCCTTACGCAAACATGTAGCACATCACTCCATTTACAAAGAACATGGTCGGGTTGCATGGGCATTCTTATCGCAGTTCCATACGTAAAGAAGCACTTAAAATACACAGGGCGAACGGACTTTAGGATCACTTGTCAGACTGGAAGGGAAAATACAAACGCTCGTTTAACCCTACACATGTGGGTATGCTTCCTCTTTTTTCACATCTGTGCCAAAGTTTAAAATACGTTTACAAAACTCAATGTGCACTT
The DNA here is from genome assembly GCA_004794575.1 of Lanistes nyassanus. Classification (NCBI taxonomy): domain Eukaryota; kingdom Metazoa; phylum Mollusca; class Gastropoda; order Architaenioglossa; family Ampullariidae; genus Lanistes; species Lanistes nyassanus. The sequence goes on from SMGT01007812.1 coordinate 1,272,714, forward strand.
TCTCTGATTTATCGTGTTTTCATACCTGTCAGACTCTTGGCACTATAGGGAACAGTACTAGGACCGGTTGGCCCGTTGTCAGTATAATGTGACTGGGTGGGACTGAAGGTCTGTGTTGTGACAACAGTCTCAATGTGGAAGCACGTAAACCTTCCGACAGTGTGCTGTTGCAAGAAAACCCCGCGCACCTTTTCCGGCATTCCCTGTTAGAAGGCAGCCATCACGTGACGCCATGTGAGGTTCAACCCGTACGAAAACACCTCCCAATATTCAGGGCCGCATCTCAGCAGGCGATAACGCCTGATAACACTATTTGACGACCTGATCGCCCTCCGTACCCAGTATTCCAACAGCATGGCTCGACAGTACCAGAGCACTTTTTCTCTCTGGCTGCTGGTGCCAAAATGGATGTCCGTAACAGGCAAACAACAGCTGCCTGTGCCTCTGACCCTATGTTATGGCACTCTCACACAGCTCGACCATGCCAGTCACACACAGTTCCAGCAATTTATAAGAACATATGTTATGTCAGTCACACACAGTTCGACTATGTCGATTGAAAACAGTGAGCAAGATCTCATGCTCTGGGGAACAGCGATCATTAAATATTACGCTTTGACTGACGTCAAGTACAAACAATAGTAGAGAATTAACCCCAAAGGCTGTGATTATATTTTCAACTGATTTCGATCGAGGTTTGTGTCTCCTCCTCCCCTACCCCTTACCCCTGGCTACAGGTTCTCATAATAAGACGGAAACGAATGTGGTTGTAAACACACAAAAGTCGATTCAGCTGATTAAATCGGGTGTGGGGGGGGGGTGTGGGGTGCAAAGCAGTTGAACACGGTTGCTATTCAATTTAGTTGAACTGTGTGAACCCGGCATAACACCACCGTTTTGCACTAAAGATCTAATTCAGTCTCGATAAAGACAAAGCATAAGATGACTTTACGATATTAGACAGATTATTTCACGATTCTAGACGCACAGTACTAGGCTTTGTATCGCGACATAAAATGTAGTGTGTTCTTTTCTGTACGACGCAGAACGTACACAATTAGACTGCTACCTTTGGCATACGGCACAAATTGTCAAATGTAGGTAAACTACTGTTCAGTTCTGTAGTATTAGATCACAGCCTTGTGGGGGGCAACGCTTGGTGTACGTCAGACGCAGTGGATAAGCCGCGGTCCATGACAGACTGTACAATAGATAAACAAAGTTTTTTGCAAACACACTTAACCGAGCTGGCCCGTGCTTACAGAGGTCAGCTCAACCATTCCAGTTGTAAATTATTATACAATAAATGTCGCGTCTAGCAGCTTTAGTTAATATTTCTCGTCTCTTGGCAGATTGTGTGGGCAGATACATCATAGAGTGTTTCTTATAATTATTTGCTCGCTCTCCATGACGTCTCAAACGAGAGACATAACACACAGTCGCATGTGAATTTTATTGTCATGTTATTTTATTTTTGATACGGCTGCGTGTTCCCTAAACTAAATGCGCGGATAAAATGTTCTGAGGTCAACACACACCTCGTCTGGCGTGATGTCTTAAAATTTCCACCTTTTTGCGCTGATATTAAAAATAAGAGCAAATGGAAAAACAAGAACTGCACTAGTTGCTCCGTGTCGTTCGGACCTTGTCGTGAGGCATCGTTTTCATCACAATCTCATCACTGTTATCGTCTTTACTCTCACTAAAAAAGAAAAAAAAACCCAGCAACAACAAAACTCCGACAACGACAACAAGGGGGTGTCCAACGGCAAATGTGAGCAACGCATGCCATGGTTCAATGAGTGCGGACACCTCAAGAGGTCAGTGGATAAACAGAGTGAACACATTTGTGGGTTATATCGTGTTGCAAAGGGAGTACAGCTTGTATTATTTACGTCTGTGCGGCCTTGGTCGAATGTTACTGTGCTTGTTCACACCAATATGTCTGTGCGGGGCTGCTTGGGGATCGTTCAAGTACAGGGGCCTCTACATGTAGTCTACGGTACTCACCCGTTCCAAAAATATTAACTGTTGACGATCTAACAGCTCGAAATCTTGCATTTTTTCCCTGTAGTTTTCGACAAGAAGTAATATAGCAAAAACTTGCGGGATGAGTCCGATCAATCGCTTGCCAGATGTGTTCCCCACCCCCCCACAACATCTCGTGAAGCCCTTGACTACTGATGCTAAAGGCACATGGCTTTTGATTTTTTACCTGGCCAACCTATGGGGCTACTTGATATTGTGCTGGGGAGCGCAAACAAATAGCACTGTCACCGTGTGGCTTTGCTCTTCGAATTTTTCCTCCCTGGGAGTTTCCTGTTAACTAAAGTGTGTTTTTTTCAGGCTAGAGAAAACTGTAGCTTTCATATGTGCCTTTGTATATACACTTTTTTCTTTTCTTAGAATTTATTTTTTTGGGGGGTGTTAGTTGAGATCATTGGTGACTTTGACAGCCTAGACTGTAAGAGGCTGCAGGGACTTTAGTAGTGTCACATCTGATTCAGTCTTAGAACCTCTGGGTCTTCGCAAATATTTTGTGAGACTCCGGGCGAGAAGAACGATTGACTAAGGGAGACAACAGAAAAACAGCTTAAATCTTGACCTTCAAGGAATCGTGTATTGTCGCAAAGCGTGGACAGGAGGATAGCAAAGCGGACAGCTAGTCTTAGGGAAGCCAGGGACTGTTCCCATAGTTGGAGATTGTTATAAGGACGTGACGTGAAAGTTTTGGCTACGCCCCCTGTGGTGACAGGATATACAAGGCCACGCCTCCCCGAGGAAAAAGGAGATTAGCACGCCCCGGCTCAGACCTTCTGTCCCTGTCAATTTCCTTTCTTCGTCAGCAGCACTATTCATTTCCATCGAGCAATGTCCCTTTTCATTTTGATCCCTGTGTCTTTCGGAACGCATGACTTCCTTTCTCCATAGAGGCTGTCCCTTCATTGAGATCTGCGTCCGTTTCAAGGCGTTTAAAATGTCTTCGAAGGATTTTGCCGTCAGGGGGGGTCATTCCTTTTCTATTACGTAGTTCACATGTAAAGGGTGCCGTTTCTGAGTGGTTTATTAAAGTGTCGCTTACTTCCCCTCTGTTTTGCAAACGTTGTTTACGCTGACTTGTCCTTCGCTCGCCCACACGCGCTGGCACACAGATAGTCAGCAGGCGTGGGTAATAATCTGCATTCGCAAATAAAATAGAAGGAAATTAAAGTTAGCTACCTATAGGCTTTTGTAGCGGACAAGAGAATGGTCAAACGAACTGAAATTTACTGCGTTGCAGCTACAGTAAAGTGTTCTATAAATAGCAGGAATGCAACACTGCTGAACAATCATCAAAGTGACAATAACATGGACTACTGTAGGAACCATCGCGAGCTGTTCTACCTCTTTGCCCGTGCACAGGTGACAGATGCTTGAAGCACAAAAGCATGCTAATGGATACTTTGGGAAACCATCTTTCTTTCTTTCCGCTGTTTTACCAAAAGACTTAAGTCCCGCATTTAAAATCCCGCCAAAGGTTTACCCGATGGTTGCAACAACTGGCAAAGATGTATTGTAGTGATTAAGATCCGTAAGGTGCAAAATTTAAACATAAGAAAGAAAATACACACTGTTAACAGAGATAATGGGTTCCACTCTCTCGTATTTCAAACCTCTAGGCCAGGGGGGAAAACAGAAGTTGGCTCGGTTAGGAAACTTCAATTGCTATTAATAATCGATTCCTTGCAAAACGTTTTGGACTCAAAGGCCTAATTTATAAATAATAACTTAAAAAAGGCTTACCTATCGTACTTGAAACTTTCGTGCAAACTTTCGATAACCAAACTATGATATAACACCCTTGCTAGAAACAACACAAGAGGGATCCCCATATCACACAGCCCAACTCATTAGGCTCATAGACCTATAAAATATCTTCTGCATTTACAACACAAATATTTCAGTTTGCACTCAGGTACATCCCGTTTTGGTTACATCAGCTAAATGCATTTTAGGGAGTTCATTATTGCAATATATCATTTTTTTACAGTAGAATATATTCTGTTTAAAATATTTAGTCTCAAAATATCGAATATATAATTTATGTAGTTGAAAATTGAGTCTCTGGGACTCACAACTTGTGTTGGATGAAGCTCGATTGTACCGAACTCGCCTGGGCTGCTTTAAGATTAAATTTGGAACGACATGACACAACGTAAAGTGTTGTCTCTTACAGAGAAATCAAAGGAAGTGGGGGAGACATCGAGTTATCTCGACTAGGTATTTAATACAGTTTGTAAGTTCTGTTTGCCACCCAAACATCACTTCCATGTGGTGT
>SMGT01007812.1:1284392-1306104 GCA_004794575.1 Lanistes nyassanus
GGGGGGGGGAAATGACACGCACATGCCTGTCCGCGTGTCCGGGTGTCCACGTGAAGATAGATCCCTTACAGCTGATCATGAGGATCCCGAACGTGAGTCCAGAAACTACGGAGCTGGTGCAGAACACGAAGATTCCCAGACTGAGAATGTTTCAGACCCGAAAAGACGAAATCTGTTTGTGACGCGGAAGCAGATTGGATCTGGAAGCCTGCTTGACCTGTCGCATGAAGGTCTTTCGGCTTTTCGCAGCTTTAGAGTTGGTCAGCGACTGGACCTCAGACAGCAGAGGACCTGTACTGTTTTCACTTCCCCCGTCCCTTCCAAAACAATTGTTCTCACTCCCTGAAAACGCAAAACTCCGGTTAGTGTGGCACCGTAATTAACTTACACCCACGTCTAAAAAAAATTCATCTATAGAAAGAACAAACCTACGTTTATTTCGTTCGGAATTTACTCAAATATGTGCGAATATTCCTAAAAAAAAAACCCCAAAATAAAACAAAACACAGCTCAACGTTTTTGTCTCTTTGGACTGTTTTCGCAGTGGATAAAAAAAGGGAAACCAGACCCCATATGCATTTAACTCACCTTATACCCCAACAGCAACTACTCGAGAACAGCTATTCCTTTTTAACCCGAGATAAAACAAAACTCGCCCTGGGCAAGGCGCGAACATGGAAAGATTAACTATTCAATGAGTTAAGATGGCGGAATTTCTCTTTGCGCATGCGTTATGGTCAGAACTTCACTTCTTCTCTGTAATCACTGCGCTAGCAGCAAAGAATCTGGAAACCAGACTCATCTAGCACAACTAGTAGTGAGTTTGAATTTCCGCTTGAAGAACTAGCAGTCGATGGACCTGGGTTGTTGTGTGCGATCACCCTGAAAATCACTTTTACAACAAACTAAAGCCTTAACGTGGAGTGAAATAGAAGAGTGACCCTTGGCCTAAACCACTGGTGTTAAGCTCCATGCCGATCTACAACTTCTATTCCAGGATTAATTTTATCTACAATCGTCAAAATGTAAGCTCTTCGAAATATATAGTTTTGATATGTGTCTAAATCATCAAATATGTGGAATGGAATTTTTTCTGTCTCTGCAAGCGCTGTTTCGGCGAACTTGAAATAAGCTATTGGCTCATAGGACGACCGAAGGACTTATTCCCGAATAACGGGGGAAGAAAAAGCTATTCGGTTTTCGTGTATGGGAAATTCAAAGAGTTTATTCTAGAACATCAGGCATTACATGAATAAATCAGCTATTCGGTTTTCGTGTATGGGAAATGTGTACTACGATCAAGTTTAACCCTCTTCATAAACCTTGCACCAAGCTTGAGATTAATACCTTCCGTGAAAGCAGTTCATTCACACTGTACAACGTGTTCATCCCAGATGATGTTACCTTAGGGACGAAGCAACAACTGTGACGGCTGAAATATTCACTGTGGACAAAGCTAGTTGACACGATGTACAGGAACCGCGCAAGCACTCATCTGCGTTTGAGGTACCGTTTGTATCTTTGTGTCTGTTGAGAGAGAGAGAGAGAGAAAATGTGTGTGTGTGAGAGAATTAGAGAGGCACTATCCCTTCTCCCTGCACAGTCTGTGTCACTTTCATTCCTGTCAGTCTGTCTCACTGTCTTCCTGTCCCTGTGGTTCCAATTCCGGTCCCTTTCCGTGTCGTCTGTCACTGGACTGTCTTTCTTTCGTGTTTGTCTCCCGCGACATGCTGATTGCAAATAACGTGTGCGCCCCATCGTCCTGTGTCGACGTACAAATATGGACTTGAGTTTTCGTTTGTCGGCTGGCCTGCATCGTTATCGATCCAGCATCTCTCTTTTTCCCGACCCCTCCACCCACTTCTTCCTCCCCACCTTGGCTTGCTCTGGACAGACAGACAGACGGACAGACAGACAGACAGACAGAGAAATGACATGCGGAAATGCGGGCAGAACACACAGTGAAGACACATGCACCCAAATGCAATCTTGTTTCTGCAACTACCAAACACCTCAGCAACTGCCACCACATGCAGCGCACGCTCACACACCAGGACACGCCCGCACGTCCTTTGCACTTGCACGAAACTTGCAGACGCCAGCGCACACCGTCCCCGTCGTCCGTTTCCCCCATTAGACGGCTCATCAGTCATTCAATAACATCATTAGCTTCGGCTTGCAAGGCTGCTCGACACATGCTGACGTAAGCCTCAGGCAGACATGCGCAATCGCGGGCAGCTTGACGTCTGGCTGACGTCATCGGAAGCCCAGCTTAGACACAAAAAGGTGCTATCGCGCCTGGAACCGAAATAGGTGTCCCGTGTACTGTTGCCGTTCTTGTCAGGGTCCGCACGCCTAGTGCCTGGGGGGCCCCGCGTTTTTCTAGTTTCTCCAATCTCCTTCGCCGTATTTCTGGCTTTTAAAATAAATATGTATAAACTTAAAATGCTGTAGCGTTCATATTTATAGCCCAAACCAGTAGCAAGACGAAAAAATAAGCTAGTGCTGTGGTCACACAACGAGCAGCGAAAATATCCATCATGAATTCACATGCACAATGGGAGAGTTGTTCCTACAGATAAAAAAATTACCCTACTCATTACTTTCATGTGCTCATGATCGCACACATGCATTATTATACAGAAAGATCGAGTAACTTACATAAATTCACACAAAAGTACGCACGTTCACAAAGAAGATGCACGTACAGATGCACAGAATTTCCTTTCTTTCACACACACACACACACAAGCACATGCACACACACGTACGAACTCACACATGCATACATCATGCGTGCACAAGCGAGCACACATACACATACACCCGAGAGCGCACGAGAGCGCACACACCACACAGATTGACAAGGAAGGAGAAAGTGTGTGGAGAGAGAGAGAGAGAGAAAAAAGGAGGAGGAATAACGTTAAAAGAGATCATCATCGCTGGTGCTGTTTGGATTGGTGTCACGCAACAGCCCCGAGAGAACAAACAACTGTGTCCAGGTGGCCTCAACCTTTCGTAAATAAAACATTGCACCCGGCTTTAATCAGCAGTGCCGCGCGGCAACACGCGACGGCGGCGAGCGGCCTTTCAATCAGCCTGGTGACACAGTCTTACCGCTAACACCGCCGAAGCCGCAGGTCATAAAATCCCTAGGGATTACACGCCACGTGAACTAGTAGTTTGACATGGGCAGCCTGGGGCAGATGGGAATAAGTGTTTTTGATGAAAGAGTCAGGGGGTAGATGTGGTTTTGGGAGTGAGGATGCTGAAGTGAAGACGGTGCTTGCGTGCGTGTGTGCTTGCGTGCGTGCGTGCGTGCGTACGTACGTGCGTGAGAACGCATGAATAGGAGTTAAAAGCGATTTTCGAGGCTGGTCAAACAAACTTTCTCGTAACAGAAAAGTGCACGCACGAACGTATTCTCACAGGGAGGCATGTACCGCGCACACACACACACACATACTTCAGTTCAACATCCTCACTTCCAAGCCCAAATTTCCCCCCTGTGCACACCCACACATACGCAAATGTACACAGATGCACAGACGCACACGTGCATGGAGTCTCTTTCACGTTTAAGCCCAGGGCTCTGGGCAAACAAAAACATTTCAGCTGCTGGTCTGCTATATTTTCTTTGAGCCCCATGATACAAACACGCATGGAAGGTGCTTCTCGTGATCACGTTTTGCTTCAGAAGGGCATTAGCAACACCCATCAACTAACGAAGCCATCAGCTTGTATTCCCTTCGTCCCCAAACTCGCTCCTGTATAGTCCTCAGAATGTGAAACAAGCTTCTTAAACCCAATGGCCTATTTTCAGCAGTGTTAAATCGTCAAAAGATCTTCGATAGGAAGAGGGTGATACAGACATGTATAAGATTAGTTTTTAAGAAAATTAAACAAGGAGAACCGTCTCACTACTTCTTATGGAACTTTTTCTGTAACAAGAATTAGGCTAAAACTTCAATATGGCATTGTATTTTTACTGAGAGGAGTGAAGGGAGGCTTAGTTCTTTCACTGTCATATGAAATGTCAGACTTTGGAAAGGAGACAATGCTTTATTCGAAAACAATTTAAACTTAAATTACAGCTTTTCCTTCTATTTCTTTATCTAGGGCCATACGAGGTGCTACACAAGAGGGTTTTGCGATTGCAATTTTGTCAATATGGAACACGGTGCAATAATTCTGGCACAGATAGGTGGAAGCCCATATCAATTGCCACCCTTGGGGTCGATAAGAAACAGGTTATAACATGAAGTAATGGAGATCATGCAGAATGAAAATTTGTTCTTTTCTCTATAGAAGAGGAAGAGAAAGAGCAAAAATCCAGAAAAATAATACACTTAAGGTTAAGGTGCATGTCCCAGCTGTGAGTAGATTTGGAGTCGGCAGGAAATGTGGGGAGACCCACGTCCACATGTAAAGGCATACAGGCAAGATTACCGCTCTGCTTACATAGCAGTATAAGGGCGAGTGTTCGTTGCTTAAGATTGGCGGCCATGTTTGAGAAGGACTTTCCTGTGCGACCAGCGAGTTGGGGGATGGGGAGGACATATTTACAAAATTGTAAAAAAATAACCGCATGGCCAAGAAGTGTGAAACAAACTGATTTTTGAAGACATTGGGCCTTGCTGTCTTGTAAAAGGTAGGTAAAATCCAGCAGCAACAGGGTAAGTGAAAATCCCTGCGAGCCGAACTTCGCGCCGCCATCTTTGAGGTATCGTGTGACTAGCCGAGAGGGCTTATGGGTTTTCCGCAGCGAAAGCAATTCATGGTCAAGAGGAAGCAACCCGATAAGTATGACTGACTGAGCTCCTGATTACACACATTTGTTTCCCTTAGACCACGTTGCCCAAGGAGCGTTTGAATTTTGAAAGTGTGGGGCCGCTGCACGACGCCCCTGGCCGGCCAAAGACGATACAGATGGGGTGGACAAAATATTCCCCTGGCAGTCAGTGTTACCGCCGCAAACTAGGTGCATATCAGGACGGCATAGCAGTCTAAGAAACATTGAAATAGATTTAAATAGAAAAATGGAGATGGTTGACCAAAAACGGGATAGGGTATAACAATGTTGATTTAAATCCCAGACCAGAGTGTAATAGCTAACAATTTACTACAGCTTACAAATGAAGATATATGACAGTCATAAGAAGAAAACATCTTGTTAAGCAAAGAGAGTGGCAAACAGAGAGACAAACAACTTTGTAACCACAAGGTTTTCTCTGCAGTGAAAGACAAGGTTGTTGTTTTGTGAATTGAAATACTACCGAGTAAATAGTGCAAGCCTCCTGTTACAATTTAAGGAAAACGAGCGTGTTGTGTAACGCCTCCTGGGGAAAAAATCATCAAAAAATATTATGTCATTTGATTCTTGTTTACAAGCCATTAGCTGGGTCGTACGGGAAATGTGATTTAATGCACAGCAGCGTGGGTCGAGGTAGCGCATCCAGTCCTCCACGGATCAGAAGTGTCAGAGACCGCGTGTTTGTAGTTACATTTTTCCCCCTGTCCTCCCCCGCTCTGTTTTTGATGGTTTCACAGCACGGTAACCCCTGCTTGCTGCCACACAGTACAATCCTCGTGTCCGACATGCAGACGTTCTCGCTGGACTTGGAATCTACTGGCAGGAAATAAACAACGAAGGAGAGAGAGAGAATATCGAGCGAGTAAATTTGCAGCATCGCATGACCTTCCTGAACAAAAAGTGCATCGTCGTTTGTGCCCTGGTCTAGCTTCTATCCCATTATTGCAGCATAATATATATTAATATTATTGCTCTTGCCTCGTCTGTGTCTACAGCATGTGCACTTCAATTCAAACGAAACTCTCCGGCTTTCTGTTGACGCTAAAAAGCGTTTAGCTGCCTATCAATGACTAGTCATAATTGCAGTTAGCGCCCCATTATTGTCTCCTACTTCTTATAAAATTACTCCCCACTCGGTTTGTTCTTTATTTTGTTTTGTGGGCGTTTTGTGTTTTTCTGTGTTGTAGTTTGTGGTGTGCTTTACATTGTGTTTTATGTTTAGTTTCATTTCATTTTGTTTTGATATTCTCTTTTCCCGTGCAGTATATTACTGTAGATGTGCGTATACGTATGCCTAAATAAAAAAGCTCAACATTCATGCACGATACATAACTGTCCCTCATCCTTGCCCATGAAAAGCCACAATTTATGTTGTGTGCATGTATTACTGTACACAACGAAACCGCATTCAAGAAATTGTCGAAATAAAAAAGAATCGAGACCGTGAATAGAAAAAAATTAGTAGGGACCAGAAACGTCAATAGCTATTAATGGTTGTTTAGATCAAAATATTTTTTTGGAACGTAATATTTCCGGTTGCCGAACTATACGCTTTAATATACTCCCACTCGCACTCAGTGAACCTGCATTGAAAGAGGGATTTCACACGTGCACAGACCCAGGCACACAAAAAAGTATTCCCACGACTGCATTCGCAAACGTTTTTACAAGGAAGGGTTAGATGAAATGTAGGCAGGAAGGATGAGAGGACTGCGATAGAAAAAACATTGCTGGAACTCAAGAGCAAAGTCCCTGCACCAACCAGCCCTAGTTAACTTCCAAGTCAGTCAGCCAGCCGGTCAGAAAGAGTTTGGAGAGAGACAGCCAGGCAGGAAAAAAGCGGATAAAGAGACAGGGAGCCAGACAGACTGAAACAGGCAGACAAGCAGGTAGGCAGACATCTATGTGAACAGACAGACAGACAGAAGGACGGACGGACGGACGGACGGACGGACAGTTGGGGAGACAAGCAGATAGGCAGGTAGACAGGCAGGCAAGCTGACATGCAGAGAGCAGCATAAGGAGATCGGCAGACATGCAGGGGAAAAGCGAAAAAAGACAAAATAAAGTAGTCCATGTTGGCATCTTAACAACAGGAAAAGGCTACTCTGTCTAGTGAGTGGCATTTGCGGTATGCTTATTGTTGATGTCTGGAGCCTGTCCAAGCTTCTTTCCGTGTACCCTGTCAGACGTCAGAGAGGATTAACTCAGTTATTTGCGTCGAAGTTTTCTTTCAATCAAAAGTCAATCGCCACCGTACAACATCAAGCGTCTGCACGAGCCTTGTGCGAGCCCTCACGCACACACGTGTAACTAAATGCCTGATATGAGCTTGAGAGAAAAGAAAAGGAAAAAGAAAGAGAGAGAGAGAAAGAGAGACGCTAGAAGACATAAACAAAAACGAGGAAATCTGCAAGCAAGACGAGGGTCGGGAGATACGTTTTCAACAACTTTACCCGCCATTTCAAAGTAGCTTATTTCACGGTCTCATAGCAGCCCCTGACCTCTCTCCTCCTTCATGCAAGAAGTGCTAAAGTCAACATATTAATTTTAAGAATCCCCTCTCCACACTCCCCCACCCCACCACCCAAATCACCATCAACCCCCTTCTTTAGGAAAGTAATCAATCGAGGCAGTCAGGTTCGAGATTTTGTCTTCCATGTCGACTTTCTGAACAGAGGGCCCACTTACAGCACGTGCAGGTTGTTTGGGTGTTTGGTGGCTTGGAGTTTCATCTCGTAGTCAAGATTCACCGCTAGCTAATGCAGCAATCTCCCTCTGCAGACCCTGTTCCCAACTCAGTTTCAAATTCAAATTTTCAGGCACCGCCAGTGTACTAGGTTAGCCTGCAGCATCTATAACATCGAGAAATGTCAGAAATAACGAATGGTCCTCAATAGACGAGTGCATGTACTTGCGTATTTCCAGTGAAAACTAATCTCATAACTTACACACGAACAGATTTTCTCTGCACTTGATAGGAACTCTCAGATCTTGCGCCAAGGCAACCTTTCTGAAGGACGAAGGATTCTTTTTGCTTCTGTTTTCTTCTCTCTCTCTCTCTCTCTAGAATAGTGTACTGTACGGTGTAGCTGCTCGTATGTCACACCAATGATTAAATGTCTTTAGCAGAAGAAACGGGTTCGAAATAAGTGGTTACAATTCGAAATGATAAAATTAAACGATAAAATTAAAACAGAACAAGGTAGTCTTCGTAGTTTTTATTTTGCACATCAACGACGGAAATTTCAGTGCGCGAAGACGGCAGAGAGCCTAAGCACATTAAGGTCAAGTTTAGCTGATGATTTAAGTGTTCACGTCAAATCACTGAGGTCGTGATGTCGGATATACCGTTGAGCTTTGACGTGCATGAGCTTTGACGTCACTACATAGGTCTGACGTCACATATGACTATCGCACCAAAGGGCAAGTTGACCGCAGCGTCTTTCCCGTCACTTTCTAGCGTCGGAGGTGGGAAAGGAGATGTCCAAAAATAGCCGCTGCACCTGCACCTCTCTGGGCTCTCCATCACTCTCGCTGAGTTTCGGCTGGCATGACAGCCTATACTTCTAACTGTATGCAAATTGAACTTCGTTATCAAAGTAGCAGAAATTTGTCACCTCAACCAGCAGCAGCAACAACAACAACGCAGACAACAGCTGCAGCAAAACACTTGATGTGTGTGTGTGTGTGTGTGTATTGCAGCAGAACAACAAAATTTAACCAAACCATGGAACTAAGAAACCTGTAAGCTTTAGCTGGAGAAGCCGGACCCGATAACACTTTGTTTCAATTTAGATACTTTTGAAAATTTAAAAACAAAACCAAACCGATCTCAGAACCAGCCATCCAGGAAGCCAAGAATCGGAGGGAAAACTAACCTCCAACAGACAGGATCAGTGGCAGAGGGCGGGGATGTGCCGCCTGCAGGAAGACACCGCCAAATGTGGAAATATTCGGAAGAATAAAACTGCTAGAGGGGAAAACGGATTGGGACGAGAAGATTTCATCTGCCATCTTCTGTACGGGCATCTGATGCTGGCTCGAAGGCAACTGCTACAATACAATGAAATTCGTCTATCTCTTTCTCCCTCCCTCCTTTCTGGCCTTGCTCGCTCACTCGCTCACTCGCGTGGTCGCCCTGCGCTTGCAAGAGTGTGGGTGTCCTAGACCCAGCCTACATTTGCCTACACCGCCTCTTGTACGTCATGAACAATATCAACTTTTGTGGTGTCTTATTGTTATGTCCACTCCAAGCCTTCGTCAATGTTCCTACAATTTGTTCCCATCTTCAACCAACCAACCAACCAACCAACCAACCAACCAACCAACCAACCAACCAACCAACCAACCAACCAACCAACCAACCAACCAACCAACCAACCAACCAACCAACCAACCAAGATAGCTAGGGAAAGGAGGGAAAGCACTAAGGAAGGAGACAGTGTGCATGACAGAGAGACAAGAGAGATATGCGGAGGGAGAGACAACAAACAGTCGACAAGAAGAGACGTAACGGCAGAAAACAGCAAGGGAATTTAAATGAAGCCAACTACAGCGAAACCTCTACACGAGCGATTCTGGGCGCGCCACGGTGAACTGTTTTCTGACGTAACTGGGAACGTGTAATCCAAGCTTAGTTTTTAACCTTGTGCTCGTCGATCAATCAGGTCTGACGGCATCTACAGAGGTGTAGCCAGCACTTAGGCTAAGCCCTCCAGCCTCTTCCCCTGGCTCTACTCCCACTGCCGCCCCCACCCTCCCTAAACATTCTTTTTACCTCCCCGCCCAGCAGAGAAGACGGGATTAACCACTCTTCGTAATTGCGTCAGACCTTACAGGAAGCATTATATACGTAACTGCTTTAGCAGACCTGCCGGCTGATACGTTTGGGAATTAGCATGCGGGCTTCTCCTTCAAACCGAGATGAAAAGAAGAATGCAGGCTACCCGATAAGGTTGCGCCTACAACCTCCTACAGAGCCCCGATAACAGTCAACTTTCTTCCACCTTTCTGGGCTGGGGCAGCCAGTGCAGTCCTCCCATGAAAGCAAGCCTCATGATCGGAGTTAGTGCTGAGTCAAAGCCTGGCTTGGCAAAGTCGACTATTTTCTGCAGCACTTCATCACCAAAAAGCAAAAACCAAAGGAATTTAGGAGGGGGGGATGTGCAGCCACAAACTAGTTAGCCAACTAATTAGTATTACGACTGCTTAAAATATTCCGCCGGTTGACATAGAATTACAGTAACTTAAAACGCAATGGCTAATATTTTCCTTTTGAAATACTGTCAGGTTTGGGGATGTCCAAACAAAGAAATAAACACCCGCCGGCGAGAGTGTTCGGAAACACGGCCCAGTACAGACGACGTTCATTAACTTTACATCACAGGTAGCTTGGTGCACCTTATGCGGGCTTTACACGGCTCGACTAAGTCGGATGAAAGCAGTCTTTGGGAACCAATCGATCCGCGTGCATTAGACAATTAGTCTGATTTCAAGGAAGGATTTCCCTCCAAAAATCTCCTCTCCGAGATTTTAGTGCAAACATGTCTCTGTAATAAATATTCGATTCAATTTTTAAGAAAAGTAATGTTATGTTTTGTTGCAAGCTGATAGACTAGTTTTTTGTGATCGCATACATTGTCCAGCCATGCAAACCCTGTATTCACATCCTCACACTGTGCTACTCAGTCGAACGCAATGGGCGTGGCTGTTTGTTTGTTGCTTAAGGTCCCTTCACAAACTAGATGCATATCAGGACGAGCAACGGGCATAAGTGAAGAAAGCGACATACTGTCCCCAGGGAAGGATTCATCACATCTAGACCTAAGTTTTCCACTCAGTTTTGACCGCCATTTTGAGGCATCTTCTCAGTGCTGTCTCCTGGTCTCTACTCACACCAGATACGTGTCTGATGTAATTCTTTCTTCGTGTTTTTTCTGCTTTTTTTCGTCTTTCTTGTCCTGACGAATGGGTAATACCCCGAAAGGTTTACTGTTTGTTTTTGTCCCAACCTGGTACAGATAATCTGTCATTGTTACTGTTTCCATGCCTACATTTTTTTTTCGTCTTTGGGTTTTATTACGAGGTTTCATCAAGGGTTCAATCATTTTACTTGCTGTAATACACACCCGATCAGGATTATCCCGTGGTATACACGTGTACTTCTTTGCCGTAACAAACAATATTGGACAGTGTAATGGTGCCGAGCACAAACATGGTTTCTCGAAGGCAAGGGGGCAGTGCAAAATTGTTTGAGAGCTCCACTGTTATCATCAACACGTGAGAAAAGGAAGGATTTAACTTAAGAATGAGGTCAAGAATCACTGAATCAATCACCATTTTAGACACTGACTGCAGCTGCAATTCTAAAGGTATTCTCTTCCAGCTGCTTATAAGGGGTTGATCTTCTGTTTGAAGGAATCTGTTGGCGGAATAGCATACAAATTTCATCACCCTCTCCTCCCATGAAAAGTTGGAAATCAGGAAAAAGGAATGAATAGTAAAAATGTCAAGAATGTAACCCAAAGAGACGAAACATTGCCAGGCAAAGCCAGCAAGTGCTCTGTGGTCTGGTTACTCAGAACAAACACCACTGAACAATTGAGAACATAAGACTGTCGTCTGATGCTGTGACTATATTTTAATTTTATAAATGCACAAACCATTTAAAATATGATAGTCTATCATGTGTATTATGTCATGTTTTGTACAAAGCGTTGTAGGTTTAAGTGTTTCCAGCCTGGCTAGAACTCAGTGTTCAGTCCTCTCCCGAACCAGAGCATTAACAGGAGTTAATGCTCTGGTTCGGGAGAGGACTGAACACTGCTCACAAGCCATGTTGTCCATGAGCGATGAGACAGAAGCACAACAGGACGGGGAGCACAGCTCACTGAACACTCTGTTAGGCACCTCAGCTCCAGCTTATCGATCAGAATGGCTCTTCTCGAGCAACACAGAGTACGGTGCCTCGACACAAATCAACAGAAGGGTTTACAGCCTGCTCACCGATGCGTAGCGATCGTCATAAACCGTGACCTTATGAGGGGGAGCGTGATAGTGCCCAGGGGAGTCCAGACTTTTGACGGCCCTTTATGGTGGGTGCTGGGTGGGGGAGTGCTTTTCGTGCACTGTGGAGACGTACGAACACACCTACACGCGCTCATCCGCATCCCCTCCACACACACGCACGCCCCTGCACGCGCACAAGCTGCCTTCACGCCGTTGCTCACCCGGTTCAGTGCCTTGCACAGGCTTGCAGGTGTTTATTTCTCCGGTCACGTGTGTGATATTTTTTTCTGTTTTGGTGCCTGTAACAACACGGCCGTGCAACAGCACTAGGCGACATAATTATTCTTCTCCAGCAGCCACCGCTCCCAAGCTTTGCCTTTAAATCACGTTTAGTTTCGTCAGCAACATATTACTACACTACTATCACCTCGCTACCCCACCCCATTCCCGCCCCCGGTATTTTTTCTTCCGCACTGACGATAAGTAGCCTGTATCCCTATTCCTGAGCTGGCTTAAATAATGTTTACTCGATTCAAGTAATACACCTGCAAACGAATTGGGTTGAAGAACAGCTAGAAAATCCAAACCAAGCATCTTGCTTTTTTGTGTTTTTGTTAAACGCTGTCGCTATTGTTTTGTCTTAATTTGTCACTATCATGAGTTCTATGCTGTTTGCATCTTGCGGTATGCCACTGACCTGACATGTGATGCTCATTGCACTACATCTCTCGTGTGTGTGTGTGTGATCATATTTATGGGTTACGAAAAGAGGAAACGATGGAGCGTGTGTCGTGCATAACTCTGGTAAGCATGATGTACTGTATACACATCTAGTGGTGATACCGGTTCAAAAACGATGCATATGCATGGAATGGAAATGGTTTTGATATAATTTCTGTTCAAATGGACACTGGGACTTTAATTTCACGGCAAACTCATCTCAATAGACCCTCAGTTCTCGCAGAGTATCGTAGAAAAAAAAGAGGTAAATCCATGTCGACGGATCAGGCCGTTTGAGTGAGATGGGGAAGGTGAGGCGACCTACCCTGCTGGATCTGGAAAATCCTTGTGGAGGTAATTGCTTCTCGCGGCTCTGGCTTCGTGTCTAACCTCGGGGCAAGCCGCTGTCTGCCCTCGGTGTTGGCACTAACCTCGAGGCACGGATGCCTGAAACAACACGGAGAGCTTCTGGACAGCGTCTGCTAGTGGAATCCTTGGGTGGATGCGATGCGAGCACGAGACGTCATTAACACCTACACCGCGAGCTGTCACCACAGACCACGCACGTGTGCCTCGTGCTCCACTGCGCGATAGTTGCAGAAGAGCAAACTGAGCGCGTCTGTGACCAGTCTCAGCTCTCGTATCTGTCATTTCGTCTCTCATTCCATCTGTCTGTCAGTCCATCTCCTCTTTTACTCTCTCTCCCTTCCTCTTCCTACTAGATCCACAACTCACAAACACCGCAACCAAAGCAAACCAAACCAAACCAGACCAGACCAGACCAGACCAAAGCAAAGCAAAGCAAAGCACAGCAAACCAGTAGCTCCTTTTTTTGGCGGTTTTCTTCCTAGTCTATATAACTGGCGTATTTAAAGGGAAACTTAACCTTAGAAGTAACCTGTCTTGAATTGATGAATATTGATGTTGTGAGTCTTTTTAACCCTAAATTTCAAGCTACAAAAGAACTGTTCACTTACAACCCAGCTTTTAATGCCGCTCATCGGCCTTACGTGGAAGCTGCCATGTTGCCTTGATGAGTGACGTCAGTAACCCGGGCAGGGAGAAAGCTACTGCAGCCCGCAGCCGACAGCGCTCAAAGCAGCGTCACAGATATCGGGCAGACGCTTTTACAGCTGAACGCAGCACCGCGCTGACACCATACTACTCGAGCCGGTCAAATACATTTAAACTTTATCAACTCTTTTCTTTTAAAAACAAAATTGTATTGACTTCTTACTAGAGTGCATTAATAAAAAGATGAATGGGTGCCTATGTTTTTCCGTGTGGGTACGTCTGGCGCGTGCGTGATTGAGCGTGTGTTTATTAATCAATAATTATTGAATATATTTATGAATAGATGTATATTCTGTCAGATGAACTACGATGTTCTTTGACATTAATTTTTCTTCTCAATATCCCCTGAGGGTAAAGGAATAAAGAAACTTGACTTGTTAGTGACATCGCTCTTAGCTGTAATCGTCTGCTCTGGGTCATACGAAACCCCGAACAGCCCAGAACAGCCACCAAACTTTATGGTTTTAGGTCTAAATAACAGGTTTTAAAGGTATATCCAGTATCAGAATGCACTTTCTGAATTATTTGATGCATAATATGTCCAAATTCGATGTTTGTGTACGTACATTTTACAGATTTGTTTTGGTACTGTTACCGTCTGCTGGTCAGCCAGGAACAGCCACCGAAATCCATGGTTTTAGGTCTAAATAAAAGGTTTTAAAGGTATATCCAGCATCAGAATGCACTTTCGGAATTATTTGATGCATAATATGTCCAAATATGCTGAATATACCTTTAAAACCTCTTATTTAGACTTAAAACCATGGATTTCGGTGGCTGTTCTGATCGGTATTTCGTATACACGGCAGACGAGCAGACGATAACAGTACCGACACAAACCTGTAAAATGTACGTACACAAACATCGAATTTGGACATATTATGCATCAAATAATTCCGAAAGTGCATTCTGATGCTGGATATACATTTAAAACCTTTTATTTAGACCCAAAACCATAAATTTTGGTGGCTGTTCGGGGTTTCGTATGACCGGTCTGTTCTCACTCTCTGGCTCAGCTTCCGTCCGGTCTTGCCTTACTACAATGCCTTTTTCACTGGCACACTTTGTATTGATAATTGTCGGAATGGCTCTTTCTTTAACTTTTTCTTAAAAGTCTTGAAGCCGAGTGAAGCAGCCACATCATTTTTGTTGGTGCCTTGAAAGCACTCCCTCGTGAAATGGTCTTCGCACACGAAGTGCGATTTGTGCCATTTTAATTTATACTCTTTCGCATGACGAGGCAACTTGGCGTTCTTTAAATATTTCAAGCCACTTTTTACAAAGTGCATAGGAATCTTTTGATTTTTCTGGATTTGGAATCCCAAAAAAGCTTTTGTGGCTTCCGTCTACATTAAACGATTTGCACTGTTCGTTGAAACAGCCGAACGCACTGTGGCATGTTGAAGAATGCTTCTGGAGAACTGACGTCACCAGACCAGACGACAGCAGCGATATTTTGCTTTCATTCGCGAAAGAGTACCACAACATGGCGACGTCCGTGTGCCATTATTTATCGATATTAAAACGTGAATTGTATGGAAATAGTACTGATGCAGCTTGAAATTTATGGTTGACAAGACTCACAATATCAGTATCTATGAATTCATCTCAAATTGCGTCTAGGGTTAAGTTTCTCTTTAAATCTAGTATAGGCTATGGGTTCAATAAAGATCAAATAATTACATGTGTATTGTACTATGGACGCTTTGGGTTTATTGCACAACCAAACACGCACGCTCGCAAACCCAAAGACTTGACCTGAGTTTTAAACTATTCCTTCAAAACCCCTCAAATATTAATTTTAAACAGTTACGTTAATTAAATGTGCAAGAAATAAATGAATACCCTAAAGTCTGCAATCTTTAAACTTTGACATATTCCAAAGGGATTTATATATATATATATGCGCCACTAGCTTTTAAAACGCCTGAAAAACGACAGGTTTAAAAAAACTTTCCCTCTAACATCTACTAAGAGCGTACGTACGTTTAATCACTGTAAAAACAACAACAACAACAACAACAACAACAAACTGCCATCAAGGCTTGAACCATGATGGGTCTTAAAAGTCAGAGGTAGTGCTGGGGTGAATTAGTTATAGAATTGTATGGCCTTGGGTCGCTTCTGATGGGTTGCATTAAAAAAATCATGTGTTAATTAGAGCAAATGCTACATGAAATGCTAAGGGAAAGCACTCTCAAAAGAAATGGTGTAGTTAGCCTTGGGTAATGCTACAGCCATGATAGCTAGAACAGTTATACTGGCTTCAGATAGGCTCCTCCGGAAACCCAGTTTTCTTTCGTGTAAATCGAAAGTCCTCGATATCTATGTTACAGGTTGTGACACAGGAGCAGTTTCGCGCAGACCCTGTTGTATCTCAAACGGATGAATGAGACATCGTGCAGCCACGTTTGACTTCACGTGATTGGACAGTCCACATTCAACAGCTCGTGTGTCATGCATCGTCAGGAATTTAAAGGAATGAGAGAGAAAAGGAAAAGAGAGGTTGGCAACGAAAGGTTTTGTTTGTGGTTTCACGTCGTGTTCGGGAACTGAGACCGTCTCACTGCGGTGGAGAGAGAGAGAGAGACTGAGAAAAGGGCTGGGGGGTCGGACGAGGAAAGACAACTACATAAATATTATTACTGGTAATCAGACCAACCGGCTAGGTGAGAAAGGTGATTGGGTAGCCAGGCAAGTATAACTGAACAACTCGAGATTCAGTCAATCTATCCGCAAGCCAGGCATCCAGCCAGCCACTAGTTTCCTCCATCCATTTGTGCGCTTGTGTAGATCTGTTCCTCTTTTGCTTTTGGCTGGAAGACACTTCAGGGGTAAGTGGATGGACCATGGAACAATGTAAGGTGTGTGTGTGTGTGTGGGGGGTATTGTTGCTTAACGTCCAGTCTCAAACTATGTGCATATCAGGACGGTGTTGCTTAGACAAAGTTTACATGCTGCCACACGTAGGACTGCTGTCACAACACAGGCCTCAGACCCACCCAGTCACATTATACTGACACCGGGCCAACCAGTCCTAGTACTGTTCCCTGTAGTGCCAGGCGTCTGGCAGGGCAGCTACTAGATTGCCAATTTTTAAGTCTTGAATATGACTCGGTCGGGATGTGAACCACCTCCCGCCTCGGAAGCGGTCGCCTGAACCACTAGACCACCGAGGCGGTCGAACAACGTAAGGTAAAAAGTAGAAGTCTGCAGCCGTGAAATACAAATTGTTCCAATTGAAGGTCGAATCTGCGTGTATTTGAATGACGTATTTGTTCTGAGATTATTTGACAATGCGAGCAACACAGTATTCTGAGACACGCGTTTACCTAACTGACCACATCGCCCATAAAAATATGGAACAGCTTTGCATTTTATAGGCGAGCATTACAACGACATCACAACGACATTACAAAGACATCACAACGACATTACAAAGACATCACAACGACATAGGCGACTATTTTCACGGGAACTACAAGCGGCTCAGGTGACAGCAGGAGGGACAGAACAAAACGTGATAACAAAGGAATGATATAACATCTTTTAAAAGGAACAGCCCCTAAAGACAGACACGAAGTGTTTTAAAGGGATGACACAAGGCAAAATTGAAAATGCATTGTTTTTTCGGACCCTCCATATCATTAAGATATTAGTGAAGTTTATTGTTTTTTGACTTGCCTGGTCATTACGTTTAGGGTTTAATGTCAGTATCAGGAGATAGGGTTGAAAGTTGAGCGTTAGGCTGAGGGGTTAGAGTTATTGATGCAGTACTACTTATTCGCGTCTGTTCGAAGCCCGACTAATGTGTAAGTCAGAATGCACTATGTTGAAAATACTGAAAAAGGTTTCGCTCATTTTGCTGGTTATTGCCTACTTCATGTCACTCCTGTTACATGTCACCTTCAAATCGACATTGAACAAATCCAAGAGGGACTGCCCACAAAAATGTCACTGTTATGCTATATGGGAGTGTTTTGTTACGGTAAAATTCGTGCCAGACCTTTGAAATTCATGCCCGATTCTTCATTCTTTCGAGACGTCACTCTATAGGAAAATGCATCTTTATGTAAGGTTTTAGATTCTCACCCAATCATTTTATTTAAGGGTGTTAAAAGATGTGTCACAAGCTACAAATTACATATTAGAATGAAGCAATGGAACCATGTAATTATTTTTTTAAATGACTAATTTTATGCAAATAATTGTATTGATCGGTGAGTTTAAAAATGTAGCTAGCTGAAAACGAGCGAAATACTGCATCTATTTGAAAACGAAATGATAAAAAAGTATTTCGAAAAGTACACTGTGAAAAGGACATCAGACTAAGACATGGTTATACAACTTCATTTGATAATCGTCTCAACGCCATACGTATGATGAGGAAGTTTTTCAGACTTTCGTGACGTGATAAGGCGTGCATTGGATATCTGATTACACCACGTGCTCGCGTTACAAGATGATTATAACGACGCAAAATCTCCTACACAGTTTTGCCATTAAATCATATTCAGTTACAAGTCAACAACGTGGCGACACCACCCACCTGCCCCCCCCCCAAAAAAAAAAATCCATACCTTCTAGCACGGCGAAATGAAATACACTCTACATAAGATAGACTGTGCATACGGTCTTACCTGCCTTACCGATGCAGATCTGAACTATCCTGTTACGAGAAATTCCACATGCTGGCAACCTTCCCCACTTCCTTGTGAATGAGCTTTCTATGACACGGTCAGCTGGAATCCTTGACAAGAACGCCTGAAAGAGTCCTTCTGTGATGGCTTGCATGGAGGTTCGCATGTGTTCTTCTTGTGATAAGAAGTGATTCGTTCCCTCTGTGTATTTTACGTGCAGGTGCACGTACCGACGGCAGATACGAAGCCCATCCAACCCAGAACTGTGTTGCAAACTGTCGTCAAGTCTGAATGGGGCACTTCATGTCATGGCGGATCAAGGGTTAAAAAGGCTGACAGCGTGCAAAGGGGGACGTGAGGTGGGGGGGGGGATAACCTCCAATAATCCAGAATGACACGGTCATACGTTGGCGCGTGTGCAACTTTCGTTCGATCACATTTTGCCACGTGCAGTGAACTTCGAGGAAGATTCTGGCCCCTCACAACCCCAGCCTCAGGAGATGGCTAATACGAGGGGATGGCCGGGACCTAGTGTGTGTGTGTGTGTTGGGAGGGGTGGGGTAGAGTGGGGTGGGGGTGAATTTCTGTCGATGGCGATCTAAATTTTTAGCCCTGGCGCCCCTGCATAAAACTTCAGCAAAACCAATGTTTTGTAGCACAGGCCAACTTCGTTTAGTTCGTCTTCCATGAGTTGGACAGCCCAGAGAAAGCGAGAGAAAGCGAGAGAAAGAGAACCTACCCACTCTGCCTCAACCTTTCGCCCCCGGAATTTTCAGTAACTTTACTTCGGACATCATGCGCCATTCCATCACCTTCCCTTCCCTTTCCCTCCTTCCCATCAGGCATCGCTCCTTCCCCCCTTTTTTCTCCCTGCACCTTTTTCACTCACTTCACCTCCTCCTCCTCCGCCTTCAAACATGCTTTTGCTCTCTGTCTGTTTCTGCCTTGCTTTTTCTATCTTTCTTGTTTTACGCTCGTCTCTCCCTCCATTCTTACCTTGCGACTTTCTCTCTCTCCCCTCCAAACTCTCTCTCTCTCTGTTGCTTTTCTTTTTTTATTTCCTCTACCTATTTCTACCTTCATTCTTACTGTGCATCTCTCCATCTGCCCTCACTTTCTTCGATTCTTCATCTCTACCTCTTTCTTTTTTCAGTCTTTCTTAGTCTCTGACTCCTAACCCGCATAAAGACAAAATAAATGTGATATTGGAAAAGAGAAGAAAAAAGTCCGCTTTAGGGTACGACTAATAAAAAAATCCCTAAAAATATAGCATAGGGAATGGCATGAAATGTAATCACATATTTCACTACATTCAAGCCGGCGGCGGTGGTTCTATTGGGGGGTGGAGGCTAAAATTATACACTCCCTGACGCTGGAGGGAGAAATCGGTAGCACTGCGCACGCGTGTTGAAGGCTGACAACTCCACAAACTTGCCCCTTGCTTGAACTGATTGGTGCCATGGCAGTTTGAATGGATGCATTATCTGCTGCAAGATATCTTGGGTAATGATGACATTATACTCCTTTTGCTGCCAACCCTGCACCCAAAGTGCAGTCCTGGTCAGTTCTGCTTCTAGACAGCCTGCATTCACGTCATTGCGGGGAAGTGGAAATTGAATATGCGTGTTTGCTTTTCAGAGGCCAAGCGCGTGTGCGCACACGCGTACTTGCACACATGAGGAAAGAAAGATAGGAAGGGCAGATGGAGTCAGGAGAGAGAGAGAGAGAGAGGAAGTGAGAAGGAGAGTGAGAGAGAGAGAGTGTGTGAGAGAAGAGAGAGCATGGCCCATCGAGAAGGGCGAGGGGCAGGCGAGAGCTGAAAACGATAAACGATAACTACAGTACACAATAAAAACCAGCAACAGGAATGGTCGATAGAGTACGAGAATAAATATGAGCACCCGTACAACTCTGGCTTCGTGGCCAGGTATGCAACGTTCTTAGCTTAAAGCTAAAAATATTTCCTCCGTTTGCGAAATCGCATTTACATGGACGTACTACTCCAGTTGTCTTTGTATGGGCCTTAATTGACTCGCAGTGCAAGGGGAGTAACCTCAAGATGGCAGATAAAGACCGCGTCGTGTGGCCAGGGAGATTCTTCCCAGTAACTCTGTGAAGTCATATTCGATCGTGGTTAACTGCCCTTTAGGGAAATTGATCATGGCGACTGGACCGTCTCAAGATTTTCCTAGGAAGCTGTCGCTTCAGAAAATCTATTATTGCAGTTTTGCTTAGGACGTTTATTATAGTGCTTTCTTTGCTGGTGATCATTTATTGTAGCTGCTTTCTTTGTTGATATTATTATTGCAATTTTTATCAGGCATTTTGTTTCAGCTACATTGTTTGGTGGAGCCCATATCTTTTTAACTGATTCGCGTGCAGAGGTCACTGACCATAGCCTCCTTACTTGACTAAGCTGTTTCTGTATTGCGGCTACTTTTTTTTTAGGTGGTTGGGGGGAAGTGGGTGATATTTTTTCTTCCTTCTGGTCTAGGTTAAAAGGGTGAGCATGCGTGCGAGTCCGTAAGCGAATGAGTGATAGCGTGCGTGCATGCGAGTCAGCGAGTGAATGATTCCGTGCGTGCGTACGAGCGTGCGAGCGACCGGTGGACGAATGGATGAGAATGTACAGGTCACAGGAAATTTTTTAAAACGGCTTTCCAGCTTATATATTACAAATCCAGAGCTATAGACAATGTCCTGGATAAGCATGTCAAATATTTTTGTTAAAGATTTTGCTGCCTGTAACTGCTTTTGCACGAACTGCCCTTAAACATAGCGATATCATCATAAGGCTTTGTTCCTTTCTTCTACAGAAACAATGCCCCTGTTTAACAGGGGAATTCTCGGATGTCTTATGTGTGGTTGATAGACGCAGACAAATGAAAAGATCAGGTTATACGTAGCTTGCACGATGATTACTTCGTGAGCACACATCAGCATCTCAGAAGTGAATCAGGAGGAAGCAAAGAGTTTGTGGTTTTCGCTTTTTCTCTGGCGATGAAACGAACTTTGTTGTTACGGGCAGGGCCAGTACTAAAGGACTACCACAATGACTGACTATTCCCACGCACTCACGAAGGTAGCCCTGGAAATCTTATGTGTACGCGAGAAGTGAGATGAAGTTTTGGCGTGAACGACGTAATAAAATTTATAAGAATGAACGCTTCTTTTTTTCTGCATCAAAGAATGCTGTTACCATACGGCCACTCTCACTCTTCCGACTACACCCCACCCCTCGACTTTGATTTCACATCTTTTGTTTCTGTTTTCCACCTTCCATCATTCCTATAATACCTTTCACTTTCTCACCATGTACGAAGTCTCTCTCTCTGTCTCTCTCTCTGTCTCTCTCTGTCTCTCTCTCTCTCTCTGTCTCTCTCTCTCTGTCTCTCTCTCTCTGTGTCTCTCTCTCTGTCTCTCTCTCTCTGTCTCTCTCTCTGTCTCTCTCTCT
>SMGT01007812.1:1315305-1333240 GCA_004794575.1 Lanistes nyassanus
GAGTCAGATCAGTGAAGATCCCGCTTCCGCCACACCTATTTTCGCTCTGGATCTGTTTGCAGGACTGACCGTCGGGTTTTCGAATTCCTTCTCAATACTCCGGCATCCTTTTAACCACCTCCAACCCCACTCCCTGAAGACTTTTCTGCCCCATCACCCCTTGGAACTTTACACTTTGCTGCATACGCGGCATGCAGCAACAGAACATATCAAAAAGAAAAAGGGGAGGGTGGCAGAGGGAAAAGATTCTGAAAAAGTCTGACTAGTTATAGCTCTCTAAGGCCGTGAGTTGTAAAATGCATTATGTATACAATGTTTTCAGGTCATTATTTCTCAGTCCCCGTTATCTCCCCTCTTTTTTATCCTGCGTCTGCATCGTTTTGTGAAGCCTGCCCGTGTTCCTAGCAGCGGCCATCTTTGGAGAATGTGACATGCTGCGTCCGTCTTGTCAATTTCCTTAGATGTTTTCCGTCTGTGATCTTCCTGTTATTTTTGTCAGACACATCAGAAGGGCTTGCAGGCGGATCTGGGATCGTTATTGCAGCTGCCTTTTAAAAAATCCAGCGGGCCGGCGTATGACAAGCAAAGGAGTATCGTATACATCTCCCCCCTCCTCTCTCCTACCCACCCTTTTTTTCTCCATAACACTTCTTTCTTCTGTCCCACCCCTTTCAACCTTTACTTTCTGGGAATGTTAGTGCTTCTGAGTTTATCCCCCCCCCCACCATCTCCAATCCTTTCAGTTCCTCCCCCTTCTTTTCTACAGCTTTCAGTCTTTCAGTCTGGACCCGAAACGATCCCCGTAGCCGTCACGGACAATATAATTGCTTCCACCCAGCCTCCCAGCCCGAGCCTGCAGACTTTGAAAGAGCCGGCCAAGCTTAGCTGGCCTGCCTGTCAACACCTAGCGCCAGGATTATCGAGCACTAAGATGCATCGACTACCTGCCGCTAGGGGGCGAGATGAAAGACAAGCTCCGGGTCGCACGACAGCACACCGGAAGTCTTCCTGTATGCGCCTGCGCAACCGGCTGCCAGAAGTCCTCAATGGGCTCCTGGATACGCCTCCCTGAAATACCTGTACACCCGGCTGGTTGTTTCTTTTGTTTTGGGCCTCGGCTTTCTTCTCTGGGTGTTTTCGCTTCCGGATTTCTTCTCTTCTAATGAGGAGATCCAAGCAGCGAGTCTGCATGTCGCGAAAATTGAGTGTTTTCTTGTTTTGGAAATGCGGCATATTGTGACGAACAAAAATGCTCAGCAATGAAATCTACAACGTAAAGAAAACCCTTGGAAATATTGAATTATAGTCAACGCGGTGCATTGCAAGAACGCCTGCTTTTGAGTCTAAGAAGACATTTCCTAGTGTAAATTCCTATTTTTTCACATAGACACCAGTGATACGCAGCTTTCCTTTTGCCAAACCGTAAACTTTCGCGCAGTACCTAGAAAAAATAGAAACGGCATTTTGATTGGTAGACGCCCAGCTTACTGTAAGTACTGCATACTTTCATCCACAGAAAATCATAATGTTCATGTGACGTTACAAATGAGTTTCGTAGTTCTGTATGGGTTGTACATAATGAACCTTACCTGACATGTTGCACAATCACCTAAGGCTGGGTTCCCCATTTCAACGTGCATAATCTCGAAAAATCAGGCGTTTCTGCCATTGCTTAAAACTCATGTGAAGAGATGCTTTATGCTCTGTAATTCTACGGTTTGTAATCAAAAGCCCACGAATGCTAAATAGAGTTGCAGATGGGAAGAGGTGGATAAAGAGGATTGCAGAAAACTGTTTCACTGGTTAAAACGATCAGGAGTTAAAACGATCGGGTGTTGATGACCGCGGGTATTTGATTATTCACCTTTCCCGTGACGCAGTTCCGTTGTGAGCGACAACAGAGACTTACAGATGCTGCCGTAGCCCAACGCGGACGCCTGCCGGTGCAGTTGACGTCACTACTTTGTGCTGTCTGTCGCAACGGGTAGAGGAAGGGTTACCCGTGGAAATGGGTAGGATGGCGTCTACCAGTAATGCTGTGCACGGGTAACTTTTTAGTCGTTTTTAACAGAATTATTATTACATGTAGCTCAACATTTGATTTGAAGGAAATTACTTGGTCTTCTTGTGATCATAGTAATCTAAGCTATAATTATAAAAGTTATAGACAGACAAAGTCACTGGTTCCATTCGCCTTGTTAGGGGCTGAATACTGCATTCTTCGATTTTAAATGCTTTAAAATTATCATTGTAGGCTATTAAATATTTTTAAAATTTAATTTGATTTTAAATACTGTAGAAATATTTTTGTTCATATATTTCTACAAAGAAAAAAGGATTGTTGCAGAATTTTGTTTTCCTTCAGTGTGAATCCATGTAAAGGAAGTTAGAAACGTTTTAAATGAGTAATTGTCGGAAATGTTTTTGTATAGATTTAGATTTACTTTAATTAATTGTAAATTATGCTGATTTTTATTGATTTTAATATTATCAATTTTATCAATGTTTTTAGTTTAGTGACTTAATAAAGTTGATTGAAAATGAATAATAATAATAATGGATAAGCGCCTTATTAATGAATAGAAATGTATAAAAGATATTTTGCTATTTTCAGTATACTTTATTAGTTTTAAGACTTTGATGTTTTCTATTTGATAGTTGCTTTTATTGTTGTATTATTTTTTAAAAAATATGTTTAAGTTTACTGAATGAATAAGGATGTTACTATCAGTGTTACATGTAATGTATTACCAATTATATTTACTGCTTTTTAATGACGAGTAAGAAAAAGTCAAAGTCTTTGGTGTTCCCGATACCGTGCCATTGGCACAGCGCTATCTTAACGCTGGCTTCCTGCGCGCACGGCTTGTAGAATTACGTCACCCGCACGAGGATACGTTTGGCCTACCCGTGGTGCATCTTAAACTATCTAACCGGTAAGGCAAAACAAAGCTTCACATGACAGATAAAAGGACGGACAGATGCGAGTCAAAACCTGGCGGAATCTATATGTGTTTACATATATAGGCATGCAAGCAAACAGATCGGCAGAAATAAAATCTCATCTTTCGGACTGCTTATGTTATGGCGTGCTTTGAAAATGCCGAGCAGTAGGGAGGGGCAGGATAAACTGGCCCGCAGTAAACAGTGTACCACTTGTTTGTTATAGCAGACCAAGAATCTGAGAGTTTTGCCTTTGGGGCCAACGTCCTAAAATAAAATACTTATAATGCACAGACACGTTTCTCGGAATGCAGCAGAAGCAAAGTATCTATGTATATGCCTTTAACTATGGTTAGTGTTTACTCATCCCACCCACTCCTCATTGAGTATGTTGTATGGCAATTCTATTGTGGTCTTTTAAATACCGAAAAAATAGACAATTATCACAAAAGAGACTGCATGCAAATGTCATCTGCACACAACCAGTGCATGCTTTCTTTGCGCGATAAAACACCTTCTCGTATCTGGGATCTTCACCCTCCAAAGAAAAGTTCTTAGCTAGTCCTAAAGATTGTGATAACATGGTACACGAAATACCGGTTTTTGCTAACAGCTGAAATTTTTTTTAATGCAGTTTGCCAGAAACTGAATCTTAGGGAAGGGAACACTTTAAAGGTTTGTTATTGGCGACCTTCTCCCTAAATTTCCACGAGGAACCGCCGATTTCATGAACATTGTAAAAATGATATGATGGATGCGGTTCATCCACAACAAAAATACTGAGATTTCGTCTATGTTCATTTGTAAACTGTCCTTTAGATAGAAAATATTAAACAATAAGACCAAAAACACATTTAGAACAAAAGTTTAACTATGTTTCGATAAGAAACTTTTGGGAAGGTCATTAGAACAAAATTTAGCTGAAGAGGAGGACAGTTACTTGAATTAGTGATCCGGAGAAGGAGAACGACGATGAAATTCATCAAGACGAGCAAGTTATTGAATCTTGTTGTAACGTCTTAATTGGGTGGAAAGTGCAGTTGCTGCTGAAACCAGATCTCGTAGATATAGAAATAAGCAAAAATGATTAAATAAGATTAATTATCAGTTTGGAGCAATTAGTCCTATAGCCCTGTGCATACTGGTGTACCAGGTAGACACACGAGCACAAGGGATTGAACCAGCAATGGCTTCAAGAGGTGAACACTCCTTTTCTTTCTCATGTCCTGCTGACATCGACACTACTAGCACCTTCATTACCGCGGCTGTTGCATCGTCTGCACTTCCTCCTTCTGGTGGACCCACTTCCCTTTTCAATGCACGTGTCGCACTGCTGGAAATTAGCGAGTGATTTTTTTTTAATTGAAAGGATTTTTTTTCGACAAGCACAGCTACAAGGGGTAAAGGTGAATAATTATAAACGAATGCTTTCCCCATGAATATAAAATGACAAAACGTAACTGTGAAAATAACGACAACACTAATAGGGTTTTTATAAACAATTCCATTAACATTTCCCCCTGCACGTCTGTCCTCCTCCCCCGCCTTCGCCCATGCTGATCGATCGCGGTTTGTAAATTACACAACGTTGCGTGGTGGCAAAGGCCGACGGGGCGCACGGGTCACGCGCAAACTGCAGTGTTCTTGGAGTCGGCACCACGACCAGTCACGTGACAATCCACAGAGAGGCTCAGGCCGGGAGAGGAAGGGAGAGAGGGAGGCGTGAGTCGATAGTGTGTGTGTGTGTGTGATAAATGTTTGTGGCATGAAAGGTGCTGGAGGTAACCCGGCGTTGAGTGAAGTGCGTGCAAGTACAGAGTGCACTTAACTGCTCGACTTCGTTCTCATTTGAAAAAATTTTTTTTGGAAAATGTAATATATATATATATACTGAATGATCTGTGCGCTACCTCGTGCGGGTGACCTGTGCATGAACTCTGTGCAACATCAAGGTCACTCGTACTTGCTCATACTATTTAACAACAACAAAACCAGAGTTAATAAAATTTACATTGCGTGAAACCACGTGTGCTGTTGAGCGCAGGGGATGTATTTTCAGCTCTGTTCCGTTTCTCGTGTCTCTCTGTAAGCCCCTTGCGGAACTATTCCCGGCGATGTATACAGCGGTTCTGGAAAATTTACCAGTACTGACGGTGGCTGGCTCGCATGAGCGTTGAGTTCGTATCTGCACTTGTGGGCTGGCTTGCAAGAGCGTTCGCATCTGCTTTTCTGGTCAAAAGAGTGGTCGTAAGGCCCATTCACCCCGTGTTTTTACGTCCACCGTTACGTATCAACTCTCATGCAAGC
Organism: Lanistes nyassanus; assembly: GCA_004794575.1. Taxonomy (NCBI): domain Eukaryota; kingdom Metazoa; phylum Mollusca; class Gastropoda; order Architaenioglossa; family Ampullariidae; genus Lanistes; species Lanistes nyassanus. The sequence continues at coordinate 1,320,556 of SMGT01007812.1, forward strand.
CAGCCCAGGCCCTAAGACCGTCCACATTCAGCTTGGGTATTTTACGCGCACGTATATTGTACGCGCACACTTTCGTTCAATGCCCTTGGGTGTGACGTACACGGATATAAACCCACGTTCCTATGACATCACTGATACAAACCTACGTGCATATGACGTCATGAATATAAACCCACGTTCCTATGACTAATATAAACTCATGTTCCTATGATATCACGGATATAAACCCACTTTCCTATGATATCGCTGACATAAACCGACATTCCTACGGCGTCACGGATACAAACCCACGTTCCTGTGTCCTGCTTCATTCGAGTTCACGATGTCAGGTGTGTGCAGGCCATGCACCGTTTTGTAACTTTCAGCCGTTTAGGTACACCGGTACCGAAACGGCTCACCCCGTAAACGGCCGGTAGGACATTTTGAGTGGAAGCTGTGTTGTAGTTTGTGCTAGCTACACACAAAAATAAAGGTGTAAGTGTATGCTTTCATCTTTAAAACGACATTTATATTACAAAAACTGAATTTGTACTTTGTGTAGCAGCTTAGGAAATAATGTTTGAACCAACCTTTTGTAATTCTAATTGTAATTTTTGTAATTCTCTCGTTGTTTATGTTTAGTTTTTTTGCTTGTTTAGTTTATGTTCTTGTGCTGACGAAGGGGTAAAGTCCCGAAATGTCGACTGTCTGGTTTTTTTGTCCTTTTACTTGATTCAGATAATCTGTTTTCCTATCCACTTTATGTTTTACAGTCTATTCACACATTTTGCGCAACACATTTCTAGCTCAATCTATTTCCACCTACCCGCTGTCCAACAGAACAGACATTGCGTTGTTGTTGTAGATTTCAGCGTCAGTACACAGCCAGCATGCGGATCAAACTTTGTTGTTGTTGTTGTTGTTGTTGTTGTTGTTGTTGTAGATTTCAGTGTCAGTACACAGCCAGCATGCGGATCAAACTTTTTCCGTGTTATTTTTACCGACGTGATCTGGGTAGCTGTGACGATGATAAGCTGCAATGCTCTGAACCATCCAACGCCCGCAATTAACGTTAGAAGACGTGGGGACGAGGACAACCAGGCGGCACCCTGTCAACGCCATTCCACTAGCGTCTTCCTACCTCACACCCCTTGTGTGTCCCTAAACATTAGAACCAATTCCGGTTTTCTGGGTAACGTATATTTGTATGGAGCTATCTTTCGGTTTTATTTCTGCTGGCAGCATGTGTTGCGGTAATGATTGATCCTATGTCCGACACACGAACTTTCTCTGCGTGTGGCACCTGTTTACTGGGCTGGCCGTCAGGAGTTTTCCCAGGTGTGCAGCTTTCCTCCCCCTTCCTCTTTCCTCCATCACCCTCTCGCCTCCTTCCCTCGCCATGATATATCCATTGTTGGTGATTTCCCATTAAACAGTCTAGACAATACAGGGTGGGGGGGGGGGGAATGGGGAGATGCACTTGTAAACAATAAGGGATTTGTCTCAAATATCTTGGGTGATATTATGTTTAATGACTAGAAGTATATTTTGATTGTGAAAACGGCGAGCTACATGTACGAGCCTAGAACTGAGCCGCACGGATGGCATCCTGTTGTTCATTACCGTCATTCCCCCACCCCCCAACACGCGATAAGAAAGATTCTGTTCCCAGACAAAGCCATTAGTCACTTGGTGTCGAAACGGTTGCTACTATTTCCGCGTTTCGCGGCGGACTTGCGTAGAAGTGAATACCGGCCGCTTTGCCCTGCCCACCCACTTTGCACCCCGCCGCCATTAGTTTTGTCACAGTCACGGCGAAAATATGCGTAGATGCCACACACTGATTTTGGTACGTATACACATTGTATAGTCTTTATTATTTGTGTACACGGATGTACGTTTCGTGACACATTTTTGAGAGTTTAACCAAACGCCCCCCCCCCACCAGTCTTTAAAAAAATAACGTCAGAAATTTACAGTAACGATTCAGTAAAATCAAGTTTCACTACAGCTGAAAGTTCCATGAAACATAGATTATTTTAATTTCTGGTGAGGCTGATTAGAATTCGAATGCTACGGTAACGCTACATACTTCAGAAAAATTTCCATTTACAGCAAAGGTTACACTATTTGATAATCATTTTGACAGAGGATATAAGAATAAGTTACCAAAATCTCCAGGAAGCCTCATACTGAGTTGATATATATCGTAGGCTTACTGACGAAAGGTTATCTAAAAGAAATATATCTTAAGGCTAGTAGTCCCTAAAGGTGTTTCTTAAAGTACCAGTGTACGTCTTACTTTGGCGAATGCCTGACAAAAAAGATCACACATTCATACGGCTAAAAAGGAGATTCATTAGAAAGGTTACTAATTGCAATTATTTTAAAACAACGTGAGATTTTCTCTATCAACGACCGAGATGGATATTGATACATATTACACAAGAAAACATTCACAACAAGATTATAATAGTGGATGAGATCTGGGAAATGTTTTTGACCAAATAGGTCGTTTTTTTTCACTCACAGCTCTGGCAATAGAAACGATTACCAGCAATCTCTTATGAAACTCGTCCAATATATATATATATAAATCTTTTGTTCTGTCTTTATTTTTTCCTATGGGAAGAAATAATTGCCAGTTGTACCTCATCCACAGGCATGCGTTCGGTTTGGTGTTGGGTTAACGTTGCAGCATCTCAGAGTTAGCTTCAGGAGCGCTTGTATCGGCTCACGCAAGTCCAGTTCACCTTGGGAAGCTTGCGTGCGCCTCACGTGCGGGAAGCATTGCGAGAAGGCCATTGCAGATCAGCTGAGGGCGTGTGACAACGTTTAGAACCAAGGCCCAACTGCAGCCGATAACTGATAAAACGTGTTTATATCAAGGCTGCCCTGCAGATTGTAAAAGGTGTTTGTATCATGGCCGGCCTGCAGATTGTTATGTGAAGTGTCGGTCTTGGGTCTCCATAAATTTGCCGCGCTTTGGTGGCAAAGGCAGGCGCGGCCCGTCCACACTTCCGCCGAACGATATTCTTGCACGTTTGAAGGACCGCGCATAAATCTATACCGATACGTTTCGCTCTGCCACGAAAAGCACCTGCGCTAAACAGGCATCGACAAATTGCAGAATATGAAACAAGATGTAACCTGTCGGAAGGAGGAGGCAAAACTCTGTGCAGTGAGAAGCAAGGGTCGGTCTAAGTTCTGTGGGGTATGTGAAGGAGCTTGAGAACAGTTATTCCAGAGGACAGGCAGCTAGCAATGCCGATAAAACAATGCACGTCGCGTTATTTCATATTTTCTGTCTTTCTTTTCTTTTTTTCGTAAACGCACATTTCGACCAGTGCCAGTAAAACCAGAACCGCTCCTCAAGGCGAAATTTCGGCATTCATACAAGTCGTTGTTCATTTGTGAATAAACCCACTTTTTTGTTGTTTTTACTTGGCTGGGACAACAAGAGTTCGTGGAACAGCGGTGCAAGGGCATCAGGCGAGGGATACGACAATGCTTGATGGACATCCCTCTGCACTATAACTTTTGTGTCGTGAACTGGGAACGTGGCGAAGTGATGGGTGGGTAGAAGACACGACCGTAGACACCACCCGAGCGAGGCGTGTATGGTCTAGTGCCCCAGAGAAAACTGCCGCCAAACCCAGATCAGCGCAGATTCGTGCACAGCCAGACACGCTTCCCTTCCCTTTAGTCCCCGACCCTATCCCAGGCTATTCCCCCCTCCCCCGCCTTGCATGCCCATTGCGCCACTGCTGGCGCATGCGTAATGAGTTTTCTGTGGACAGTACGCTAGCTGGCTAGCCCGCAAACTGCAGGTGAGTGAGTGAGTGCGTGCGTGAGCGGCCATCAAGCCGTAGCCGTGCCTGACGTACATTCTCCCTGCGCATGCGACCGTCCGCGGCTGCAGAGCCGTAGGTGTCGTGCCAGCCGCCCGTCCGCTGCTGTTCGCTCCAGCGGCAGAATGAGGATGTACGTGCATGCAGGGGACAGGACGTGAAGACTATGTGTCTGCTGCTTTCTGTTTGTGGCGGACTTTGATTCCTGACCCAGCAGCCGTGTAGTGCCCGCGTTGTCTTGACTCTCGTCAATCAGCAGACACGATGTCACTTTAAGGTCGGCTGGTGACAGTTCGAACAAGGCTTTGGTGCTCAGTCTGAGGATGAAGGAAGTTGGTAAGAGCAGACGTCATCCTGTATTTCTCTATCTAAAGATAGCTCATCCGTCCGGAAGATGGAAAACAACGTGCTGCAACAGGCAGGCTTTTTTGTATAAATACATCTTTTGCTGTTAATAGTTACAAGATACAACGCAAGTACGTATTTACGTAACTCTTACCTAATTTGGTAGGAATGCAAACGGAAACAAAAAGAAAGCGTTCATTTCTGTTCTTTTATACAAAAGAGCTCATAGATTTCACGCGCCAAACTGTGTGCTGGCATTTTAATGCACCGAAAAGCGATACTTCGATCAAGCAAGCTAACAATCTCCTGTTAACAGGTTCGCTGAAACAACAGCATGACAAACTGAGACACGCAGTTTCACGTTCCATTAAACCTGCATTGAGCTTCAGTGTGACATGAGAGTTGTTTTGTTTATTTGTCTGGATTTTTTGTTTGCTTTTGCGCAGTCAACGCCTGTCGAATAAAACTTTCTTTAATGAGTTAGAATTTCTGCACCTGTACGTGATTGGTATGGACAAAATTCTGTAGGTCGTGTCGATTTAATGTCGTTTTGCAGTTTTGCACTTAACAACGTTTTCAGTGAATGGAGGGATGGAGGGGACAGAAGCTTTTTAAGTGGTGGAGGGAGGGGGGAACTGCAGCAGGCGGCACGGATGTTACAATGTGTGATGTCCTCAGCGTCAACACCTTCGACGCAGGGATAGGGGTGGGGGTAGAATGGACTGAAATAACCTGTTCAGTGCGGACACGTCACTCGTCGGTCCGGAATCGATCGCCGCGGCAAATGTGCTAGCGGGCTTCCTTGCGCTGTCTGCAGGAAAGTTTACGTCTTTGAGAAAACTGCACGCACCCACGCATGCAAAAGAAACACGCAGACGTAGGTACACAATTTCTCTAGCACACACAGCCATGTGCGAACGCAGACAGAGCAAGCGCACAAGCAAGCACAAACGCGTCAGTGCGTGTTGAAACTTTCTGGCCAACAGTTTATCAAAACGGGCGACTATAAGAAGGATGGAGACAGACAGAATGAAGGACAGGAAACGGAGTGGACTGGCGGACGGATGGACGGACGGACAGGTGCCGACCCAGTCAACAAAAATCAAATCAATAAAGCAGTCTGGCAAACAAACAACAAACAAGACAGACGGAAAAAACTGGCTGAGAGAAAGTCGAAAGTCCGCACGGACAGAGAAATAAATAGACAGGTAGGCAGAAAAGCGGATGGACGAATATAAGAGAGCAAGAAAACTAGCTGGCAGACAGAAAGACAAGTAGGCAGGCAGCGAAACACAAGAATGATAAATAGACGATGAAAGAGCATGCAGGCAGACTAAAGAAACACAAACAGACGATTAAAGACAACAGGCAGGCAGAAATATGAACAACAAACGGACGAGGAAAGACACAAGACAGGCAGACATAAGAACAAAAACAGACGATGAAAGCAGGCAGGCAGACACAAAAACAACAAACGGACGATCAAGGCAGAAGGAAGACAGACAAAAACAACAGACGATAAAGCCAGCAGGCAGAGAGACAGGACGAGGGAAGCAAGTGCCCCATAGATATGCATGAAACTATTTCAAGTGGGATAAACTCCATAAAAAAGCCTAACAGTACCAAGATATGTCTGTCTGGGCCACAGCACACCGCAGGTCTCCAGAAAAAGAGATCAGCCTGGGTTGTTTTATCTTCTTTGCGTTATTTTGACCCTAAAAATAACTTTGCTGATGTAGACAGGGAATAGTCGTGATCGTTACCTTGTAGTACAGAGCACCCCTTTCCTGTTAAAGTATAACCGTCGTATATAAAGATCGACTTAGTCGTTCATCAAACCTCCGGCTCTGCTCGTTGTTCTAAACTGTACTTTCGTTGCAGGATTTGCTCCACATAGAAGCCCTTCCTTCAAAAACCTTACGTGGAGAGCAAAGAACCCGAAGCTGAAATTCTCCTGTGGAAATTAAACCGTATCTAAACGGACACCAACTGCGAACGGCCAGCGAAGGGGACGATATTGTGTGGCAGATGGATATGGCAGATGGTAGGCGGATGTGCGTCAGGAAGACATGACTGGCGCTAGCGTCGCGCGATGGAGCCGCTTGTGGATCAATGAGGTAAGTTTGCCGGCAGTTCTCGTATGCTTGCTTTCTCTTCCTGCCCGCCTGCGTCCCCACATTCTAGAGTTCTTGGATTGGTTTCCTCGCTGCAGCTCCAAAGTGCTGTCGTTACAGGGAACACGTACTGCAGTTTAGGTATCTCCAGTCTACAGGCAAAGCGAACATCGTTCAAACTGTCCGTTTTGTCATTCGTTAATGTTCTTGTCTTTTTTACCCAGATATTCATTAATGCTACGTTTGTTTTCGTGACACCAGTTTTCCTCATAGTGTTTTTTAAAAAAAAACAGTTTGTCATTAAAGCAAGGTGAGGTTTGTCCCCTGACCTATTTTAGGTCTTAGGAGACTGGGGGTGTATGAGACCCCTACTTTTCTGTGGACCAGCATCGTAAGAGCAGTGCCCACCTCCTCTTTATCCAAAAGCCTGCTCTCTAACCACTCGGCCGTCTGTTTGTTTCCCCCGTTAAAGCAAACAAGCGCTAAAACTCTTGCAGTGGTTATCAAAAAAAAAAAAAGGTTGCAGTCGATGCAACGGCGACAAAGTGGTGAGTTTCCCTTCATTCCATTCTAGAGATGGACTTTGTGGACTCGTATTCATTTTCATTTCTTGTGGATTTATGTTCACCAGTAATGCTGTTTCGGGATATCCACCCACTGTGTCTGATTATCTCTCAAAACCAGACTGTGCATCATAGTTTTATTCTGTTCAATCAAAAATAAGTGTCTGGGAATTGGAAATTACCTTTTGTGTTTGTTTTCTAAGAAGGACACCCCTACATACACTATCAAATTACTCTTTCCAGTTTAGGAAAAAAGTAGAATGTTGCCCATTCATGACTTTGTGGAGGGAAAAAATTGAAAGCGATGCTTAAGTGTGTTAGAGGAAAGCGGCTTTCTCGCCACTTTCTTGCTTGGGGGCTGGTTGCGCAATCGACTGTGATTGAGCAATACTTGCAGCGTTGGAATTAAAAAAAGTTTGTTTTTCCATCGTTTTTTTAACAGTATTATCGCCCGCATACCCATGCACCGGCTAGAATGATCCTGCAAACATATTGCCACTGCTCTGTAATGGAGGGTTTAATGGCGAATTATTCGCAAAGCCTACAGTCAGTCTCGGCTAAGGTCCCAGGAGCGGGTTGTGCAGTAAGAGTTCAGGACACGGATGTTGCGTAGCTAACGACCCAGTATGCGTGACACGGTCGGGTCAAGACTGGATGTCATTTCATTCTTTGGATGAGATTCTTTCTGGAAGGTTTAATTAAGGATGTCCACTGTTAGGATGCCATATGTTATATCGGAGAAGCTTCTGCTAACTTCTGTGTAAACGCAGCATTCCCATGCGTACGCTAGGGGGCGGAGCGTTGGTGCCATATGCATCGCGTGTCTTGAAAGATGAGGCTTTGTTACTTGTTGCCTGCAGTCGTCTCTGACCTTTGGTCTAGGTGCATTTCCGGTCTCCCTTTTAAACATTTAATTAGTGCCCTTGTGCACCCCACCCCCTTGCAGAAGAGAAAGTTTACCTTTAATCTACTTTTTTGTCCGATGCGCAAAGCTCGATGCATGATCTGATTCGTGTTGCAAAGACTTTGTTTTTCTTTTCCTCTTTGCCTTTATGCCTACCTGTCTGCCTACCTGTCTGCCTACCCGTCTTCCTATTTGCGTGTCTTTGCGTCTGTATACCTTTATTCCTGCCCGCTCTCATGCCTGTCTGCCTGCTTGCTTTTTTCTATTTGTCTTTCTCCGTCTGTACAACCGTTCGTTCTTCCGGTTGCCAGAGCGACTCTCCATCTGTTTCTGTTTGCTGGTTTGCTTACCTGTCTCGTTACTTATCTGTCATTTTCTTACTTGTCTGCTTACTAGTCTGTTGTCTACGTTACATGCCCCGCTTGATAACGCGTACCTGGAACTGTGCATTCAAATAACATGATAAGCCAAAGTATTTTCGTGGGGAAATGTAGCTGTATTATTTTTCCCCTTTTGCTGCTTCATTAGTTGAGACTCAATCCTTGGAAGCAATTAGTTCATTTAAACAACTAGTCCAGTGTGTCTTCATAAGTAAACAAGCTGAAAAGCACGTCGCAATTAATCTTGTAAGCCTCTCTAATTATTTACGTCTACCCCTGCCGGCAGAAGCAGATTTTGCCTCTAGCCATTTCGCGCATTGCCAAACAGGGCCGGAGCTCAAATAACGCAGGCACAAGGAAAGACATGTCACTAACGCACAAGAAACGCATGGTCACGCACGCGCGCATACCCCGTTTCTAGCCTGTCCTGCCATTTTATCCGTTCTCTTTACCCTCGCATATACGTCGGTACGTGATGCCTGATAATGATCACAACGCATGAAACATTCCTGGCACCCACCCTCGTCACTTGGTTGTACCCCGAATTTTATCCTCTTTCTTCTCCTGTTCCTTCGACCTCCTCCACCTCCTCATTGTCATCATCATCAAGCCTCACTTCCGGACCCAGCTATTGTTTGGTTTCCGTAACCCAGCTCCAGCATCATTATTCACGACAGCCTTCGTAATGGGCACCAGTAATCCCCCATCCCGACTCCAGCTTCCGGTTGTTTGAAATTGCGCTGCATGTTCTTGCTTGACTATCTTCCTAGACATCTTCAAATCCTATTTTGCCAGTTACACGTTTCACTTTACCAAACTTGCCTGTCCAATGCATTCCTCTTCCAAGACTTAGCTCTGTGAGCAATCTAGGACAGCCAAGTCGACTGTGCACGGAACCAGAGGGGATGCACAACATAAGCGAAACACTCACCAGAAATACAATTTATTTTCATTACCACTCGGGGCATTGGATCAACATACGAACGCCCATACAACAAACAAAACACTGCAGCCGAGGAGTGATGCGCACCTGAACGAAATAACTTCAGTCGTTTGGTGCATCCATTGCTACACTTCAAACCCCAGACGACTGGCCTCTCTAGTAACCCTCGTTAATCCTGCCTCAAGGCAGCGCGCGCTCCACACATGGCAGCTTGGCTTCCATGGAGTGTCTATCCATTCCGCTGAACTTGGAAGTTCCTCGCCAGTATTATTAATGCATGAGGAATAGGCACAAAATCCGTCATGCAATGTAGCCCAGGGTTCACCGCAACCCGTGCGGTCCCTGGCGTCACTCCTTCCCCCCACTCGCCCACTTTTCCTGAGTGATCTGTGCAAAGCGTCCTCCTGACACACTTACCGACCCTCCTAGCGCGCCCTCCGCACTACTCGCCCTTCCGGTCACGCGCTGGGCGCGACTTTCCCCTCCCTCCACCACCCCCTCAGGCACTGGCAGCTAAAAGCGTTTGATTCCCTCAACAAAAAAAGCTCTGTGCATGCACGGATGACAACTGCAACATCGGGTTTATTTAGAGCCTCGTTTGGGAATTCGGCACGAGAGCTGAAACGAGGTTCTGTGTGGACGTACTGAAACATTTCTCTCTCTCTCTCTCAGTCGCCTATCGAACCAGTAAGGCCGACCCAAAACCGAGCTGTTATCAAACACAGTTTTCCGGTAAGTGACGCATCGTGGCGCAATAAGGCTACACAGTTGTGTTTGGTTCAAGAAACTCTGATATGGCATGTTCCGAATGCGTGTGTCTTTTTCTTCATGTTAAATGCTACCAACGCATCGGATCATTTTTGTCTCGCGGAAGAATTCTGGTTCGACATAGAACTGCACAGAGCTGCACGGAGTGCACTGGCGATCCTCACGCTGGTAGCATGACTTGTCCAGGTTACGGGGTCGATAACAGCTCAGCAGTGTAACACACAATTAATTGCCGACTGCGCCAGCAAGGAAAATTAGCCGGAATCTCCCAGAATGGTACGACCTTTCGACGGAGCGAAATTCGCTTTCCTGGTAGGACAGGTACATGCCTTTGAAAAATTATTTTCGAGAGTCCAATAATATTTTTTTGGATGCGATTTTTTAAAAACTGTCAGCTCACAAAAAAGATCGCCACTCGCTACCGAGATGCTGCTAACTACTGCTCTTTAAAACAAGGAATAAGACAAGACGGAAAAGTTAAACAAAGCATGAACTTGACGAATTGTTTTGTTCTGTGCACATGGGCTTTAAAAGTTAGAATTCACAGAGTGAGGAAATGTGACGATACCCATGTTATTTTTTTTAGATATTTGTGTGTGTGTGTGTGTGTGTGTGTGTTTGAGAGACAGAGAGAGTGCGCTCGCACACACGTGAGTGCGTGTATGCGTGTATAAAAATGCGTGTATATGCGTGTAAGGACACAAAATCAGACAGGATATTTCAACTAGAAAGGAGGATCCACATTCATATGGTTTACTTAAAAAACCCCTAAATACTGTATTATGGGTGTAGTACCTATATTAATAACTTAATAGCCATCAGATCAATAAGAACATCACATTCTTCTCCCCCTCGCTTACTGTACCTGGGAAATCGGCCACTTACATCACAGATGAACTGGAGAAAAACAATTTTCAACACGTTTTCTCGTAGGTCCCTTGTGCGATTATGAAACAGATGCAGCCCAACGTTGCCGAGCGTCTGCACTTGCATCGCGATGTGGTTGCTGTTTCCACAATTTCCCTGGGCACTATCGATGTTACTCGAAAACGCACCATAAAGATAAACAGAAAAAGTCGTTATGGCAAAGTTCCCAGAACAACGGAGCGCGAAGGCAAAGAGGTGATGCAGAAGGACGAGTAGGGCATTCGGGGAAAGAAATAGTTGAAGATGAGAAAGAAAGAAAGAAAGAAAGAAAGAAAGAAAGAAAGAAAGAAAGAAAGAAAGAAAGAAAGAAAGAAAGAAAGGAGGAAAGAAAGAAAGAAGGAAAGAAAGAAAGAAAAAAGAAAGAAGGAAAGAAAGAAAGAAAGAAAGAAAGAAAGAAAGAAAGAAAGAAAGGAAGGAAGGAAGGAAGGAGGAAAGAAAGAATGAAAGAAAAGTTGCCACGATATAAATTGTACGAATCTCACGATGGCTCCTGGGTCTGCGAGTCGCTTTATTGAGGCGGTCGCTGGAAGCGCTGGGTGCCTCTAGAAAGCGAGAAGCCAAATGACAGCGGGCAAGTGCCAAGGCTGTCTGCAGCCGGCAATACCCGGCCCGAGGCCAGTAGACGAGTTTCAGTTTTCGCCAACAACACGATTCTTAGCTTGTGTCGTGAGGGCTGTAATTTCACAGCTTCCAGTCTACCCCTCGGGGATTATCGTCTGCTGTTGTCGCGCCTAAAGACCTTTCTTTCTCCCCTGCGTTTGTTCTTTTTTGTCCATCCCCACGCCCACTATGTTTTCTTAAACTAAAAAAAAAACAAAAAACAATATACTGTGGTAAGATAAGTGTACTGTCATGTGATCTATAAAATTATTATCGTTAGAAAGCTCAGTAAACTTTATCATCAGTATGATGCAGCACCTAGCATCGGGAAATTACCGCTTCTTCAGGACATAGGTCACAACACAAACATGTAATACAGTAAAATTAAGTATTAAAAAACAGGGGGAAAGACTGACAAAGAAAAGAACGAAACAATTTCTCTGCCCGTAGTCGTCCTGTGATAAGGTTATCCTGTGGTCAAGGAACCGGGTAAATTTCCAGGAACGTTCGTATCTGCACTTCCGGTTGTAAGATCATTCGATAGTTTACGTGCGAATTTAAGTATCACTGTAAACAAGAAGTGTTCAAGTTCGAAGAATTATTTCGTTACTGAAACAGGACGCATTTTACATTGATACAGAACTTTTAGATGTGTTGGTGCTAAACTAGTGTAAACGTGTTCTGGTCTGTTCTCGATAGTGTTCAAATTACTGGAAAACGTATAAACTGTTGTTCTGATAATGTTCCAACTGTGTGCCAGCAGCAAGTATTCGCTCAAGTAGGGACATGATAAGGACACTTAGAACACTTGCAGCACACATCTTACATACTATTTACACACGCAGCGCATGTTTTGCACCTGTTTTAACACTTTTACATGTAAGTAGTGTTAACAATATTTAGAATGTATGAACAGGAGATACGAGCACCTGTGCAAACAACGCCAGACATTGTAAGGAACAGGATGTTACAAGAGGGTAGGAGGTAAAGAAGCTAACAAAAGAGGAGATAACACCAGTCAGGGAAAGTGAGTGCAGAAAACAAATAGAAGAAAATTAATGGAGTAAAATAATTTCTTTCTTTTGTTTTGGGGTGGGTCGTCGTCCAACTATTTGTTGGGTACATTGCAAATAATTACTATATTTACCCCTTCAGGCTGTGTATTTTGAACTGGCAAAGGAGTAATGCCAAATCTTGATTTTGTCTGGTGTATAATATTTTGCTTGGCCCAGTGCCTTTAAAAAAACATATCAAGCAAATAGCTAATATTTGATGTTTCACGTTGTCTACGAGGAAGCAAAATAGTTTTGA
>SMGT01007812.1:1336922-1365045 GCA_004794575.1 Lanistes nyassanus
AAAAAAAAAAAAGAAAAAAGAAAAAAAAAAGATGCTAAACGCCAGGGCAATGTTCAGTGCTCTTGCTGTAACTCTGTATTGCCTTCACGTGCGTGATTGGTGAAGAAATTATGGCTCCTGAAATTGTAGTGAACTTCACACAGCAAAGAGTGTTGCGATCAACTTCGAAATCACACTGCAGAGAATGTTTGGATGCCCCGAAATGTCTTCCACAGAATTGATCATTTCTTGACATTAGGATTGAAAAAATATCACGAATGTAGAAAACAATGTAGAGACAAGCTAATTCCTCCGCTTTCTTTCTTTGTCTCTCTGTCCATCTGTCCGTCCACCTGTCTGTCTGTCTGTGATTGCTCTGCTAGCTGTCTTCTGAATATCAATGTAAATGGCCGCTACTAAAATCACGACTTGTAATAGTGTTTTTCCGCGTGCGGGCGAGTTCGTGCTTAAGATTCGACACCTTATAGATACCTTTATTATTAATAATGATCCATCAATTACGTTAAAAGTTTTTCTGCAGTAAAAAAAATTTGTTTGCTTTTTCGACCTAAGCGAGTTACAGGCGAAGACAACCATAAAAAGTAATTGAAGTCTACAGAATTCGTACTATTCCGGCTTTAGCTAGGAAAGTAAGGCAGAAAGGCAGACAGGCAGACAGGTAGGACAGGCACAGTTAGGTAAGGCAAGACTAGCCAAGGCAATGCTAGCAGACAGGCAAGCAGACAGGCAGCGTTAGGCAAGGAAAGGCGAGCAGGCAGGCGAGCAGACAGGCGAGCAGACTGCGTATCAAAAGAAGTAGAAAGAGAGCCGAGTGGCGACCCCTTGCTAGAGTTCTACTTGCGTGGCGGCTATGTTTACTCTCCAGGGTTTGTGGAAATTTTACTGCAGAGAGATGTTTGCCTTGTGTTTTTAAAACTTCCCCTTTTAACGATTAATGAGTATCGACAACGCGCACTTCACTTGGACGGGTGTTTTCCTTCATCTCTTCTTTTCACATTCGTTGTAGAGAAATTTTTCAATATTGAAGAGGGCTTCTTTTCTTTCTTTCTTCTGTGTTAGTTTGCGCGTTTACCCAACAGCGTCCTTTCTTCGTTGTGCACGTGAGTCGGAAGCGAAGACACTTGCTTCTATGCAACCGGACTGCTTTTTAAAACTGCTCAGCAACCAGCCACTGTTCTCAGGCTCCTGGAATCTTTGAAGTGAAAGTCTATCCGACTCCCAGAATAGCATCCGATCCGTTGTGCTTCACGCGGCAGGGCTACGCTTTCAGAAATGCCGTTCAGGAATATCTGAAATCACCTGCAGTGAAACGCGTATCTGAACCTCTGCTGCGAGACGGAGGAAAGAGGTGGGTGGGAGTGAGGGGGGAGAGGGCTCGGGGAGCCGAGTGCAGAGAGAATAACGCCTCAATCGATACCCAGGAATCTTTCCCTGGCAAGGCTTTGCGAGAAATATTGAAAGACGGGCGTTAATAGAAGGGTACGCTTTGTCCTGTCAAAAGCCCATAGAGGGTAGCAAGAAGCTGACGGACTGACATCGTCCTGAGGGTTCACCGACATCGCCCTCTCGTCGTGCTGACCCACCCCTGATATTGTACCTTCATCGCCTGTCGTCCCTCTGACAAAGTACAGCGCCCCCTATTGCACGCAGACAGCAGCTGTCAATGGGTTCCGGTGAGGGCGACCGTACACCCTTTCACCTTTAGACTGAAACAGCCCGTTGGCGTGACATTCTCAACCGACACCGAAGGAATGACGCCAGGTCTACATTGTGGCTGGCCAATATCCGGACACGAGAGGTGGATAATGTGGCTAGCCGAAATACCAAGGAACTAGGAAACATTTGATGACGTAATGCAACAGGAACACAACAACTGATGACGTCGACTACGAATTCAAGCAGTTTTATCCACCACAATGAACAGGACACTATCTGGTGATGTAATAGAAACAACAATCGATGATGGAACAAAGAATAAAGACAATATTTCACGAAGCAAAGGGCAATATTTAATGACGCAACAAAAGGGAATACCTGACAGCTCAGGAATTACTTTCGTGATGTGTGCGTTAAGAATTTCTCGCGTCGAACGGGCTAACCTTGTGATTCTCGATCTTCTGTCGGGGGCAGTGGGGGAGACAGGTTTCTCTTATCTGGTGGATTTGGGAGATGCACCAACTCCCCCCCCCCCACACACACACACCCACACACACCATCCCGCCTTCACCATCAATCAACAAGGCTGCCCGCAAAATGACTCTGATTCCCTCACCCACTTCGCCCACGCGCCTACATCACTGGCTGTCTTGCACATACACTCACACAGCTGACTCATTCGATCACTTTGCATTTCCAGCACTTCCCCAACATGTGCTCTTTAAGCAAAGACGAAAAGCATGTGTATTGTCCGCGACGCATTCAAGTACGCCGTGCAGCAGAGGTGCGTGTCGTTGCGCCAATGCACATTCGGGCAGAGTATGGGTGATTTTGTCGCCCGTCTTTAATTACAGTTGTTTGAAACATCGAAGACTCATCCTTCTCTTTGACATTTTGTCTTCTGGTGTAAACGGTATTATACAATTTACACCGTCAGTGTACTCTAAATATATTAATTTGAAGCAAACTGAAAACTCTCTTTTGTTTCATGTCCTTTAGTGTTGGACAAGCAATCTAAAGCAATCTATGTACAGATATGGAAATATCTTACTTCTTAAAAAATAATAAAGTCTAAGAAACTCTCTTTGAATCTATTTACTGCAGTAATAACGGCTGACTTCTAAACAAAGAAACAATAAAGTTTAAAGATCTGTGTTTAACGAGAAAGTGCAGTCAGTTTCATTGATTTATATTCATGTGGGTATTTTTTTTCACTTAAAGCAAGATGAATTGCTTGTCGTTAATACCTAAACAACCATCAAGTGTATCGTTCCATCGAAATAAGTAAGAAAATGACGCCATCGACCCTGAATAGATTTGAAGACACCTTGATGTGACGAATTTAGCTTTATCAGAAATCCCAGCTGGCATTGTGTGTCTGCATCGTCCTACGAGGAAGCTTCGATAGAAGGTTTGGAGGAATGTTCTCAATTTCCTGCAGATTTGACTAGCTTTCTGCCATGCGTGCCTGGTGGCCTAGGACCCTGCAGCCAGCCAGCTATTGATAGAGAGCCCTGGCAGGCAGTGACGAGGCAGTTGAGCTAATTGCCCGGCGGGTTTAAATCAGGTTTGGCGCACACCAGACCTGGCAAAATCTGCGCGACTGAAACAGGACATGTCAAAGGTTTTCGATACCGCTGCGATCGCACGGCATTCTGGGGGAAATATTTTTAAAAATGATGGACAGACGGAGGGAAGTGAGGGAACGGGAGAAAAAGTAGCGTTGTCATTTCAACCCATGGAAACAATCAGTTTAATTATAGGATTTCTCAATTATGAAGATTTGCTGTGTTTATCACGTATAATTCGTTTTAATGGTAAAATGACCTTTGAACCCTTAGCATCAACAGCGGTACTTAAATTCCAAAGTCGTAATTCATTTTCCTACAGAAATCACATTAATAAGACGGTAGAAACATTGCCGTGCCAGCAGAGTGCCGTTGCACTTAGAAAAATTTTCTACTCTGAGGGAATCTTTTTTTTAAGATACTCGGCTTCAAAGGTATTTACAACTTATGAATCAACAGCTGTCTCGTATAATCTCTCGCGGTTGGGCTTATCGAGGCAACTCGATAGTCTGTACACAATATCCCGAATGTCTTAGAAAACACAGTTCGTCTCTTTAAGCTCCAGTCAGACTTCCGCCCTAAACAACCTTGACAAATTTCTTACGTATCTGTATACCTGCTAGTCATCATTCACATTTGTCGTTTTCTAGCGTCCTTGAATACCTCAGAAAAAGTCCGATTATTCAGTTAGAGCACTTGCAAACAACATGGCAACATGAACTATCTTATTGGTTATATAAAACGGAAGTGAAAAGAAACCATCATAGACACACTAACTGATATTGTACATAGAAAATAAAGCAGATTTTGTGTCGAAAAATAGGATGTCTGAAATCCTACAGTGTCTGTCCAACTGCGCGTCTGCTGTTTGTTAACGCCGGCGTAATTAAGGTTGTGAGGATAATGTGAAGAAATGTTTAACGTCTTTCTTAACAGGACGAAAGGGTTTGTCTTATTTGCCGAACCGTGTGCGTACAGGGCTAGACTTGGCGTAGTAGGACGTTCGCCTGGTCTGTATTTTTCTGAGGATAACTACTTTCAGAACAGTTCATGTACATTTCTACAACTGTTTCTTGATCCTTTTTTTCTTAAAAGTCATAACTCTATTTCGTCCATGCTAATGCATCATTACATCACTACCCTGGTGAATATGTGGATATGCTGACGTGCGAGTGAATGCGTACAAATGTTTGACCACGCATTTCGACGTCCGATATACTGCTGGGTTTGGCTGCATGAGCAAACGTCTTTTCCAAAAGGTAAACCTGTTCGTAAAATCCAGAGGGGGAAGGTGCAATACGACCGCTCTTTTGACTGGAAGTGTGAATAGGAACGCTTATACAACCTCATCCCCTGACGACGATGTGAACATAGCCCTGGCTGAGTACAGGGGTTATTCTTCATCATTCTGCATCTGTCTTGAACAGAGTAGTTCTGGGGATTTCGTTTTTTGACACTTCTGAGTACTGGTTCAGAAGACGAACGAGCGGTTAAATTGCATGCACACCTGCTAAAACTAATACTTCTCCAGGTATTGTTCACCTGGCAGATCGCTCAGCGTTCACCTGACGTTAAGTCCCTCCGCCCGACCCAGAACGCCGGAGCAGCTATGAGCTGTTCACTGTACCCTACCTCTCCCTCAACCACTCCTCCGACTCTTCATACTACCTTTAATTTACAGGTGGGCTGTCTGATTTCTGGTGCGATTACCTCTGTGTGCGCCTGCACAATAAATGAACAGGCAGTTCACCATTCCCCCCCCCCCCAAATGGCCACCACAACCACGACATATCCCCTCCCCTATCGTTACCGCTGCCAGTTCAACAGCCACGCAACATCTATTTCTTATGACGTGAGCAAACCAGCAGACGCCCCCCACCCCACCCCCCACCCCCACCCTTTCCTACCAAGTATCCTTGTAAGCACCCCCATCATGACTTCAACGGCTTCTTAAAATATTCAGAAAGAGAACTTCGAGAATTTTTAACTGGAGCGTTCCGTAAACGAGAGACGCATGCCGCAGATCAGTGAAAGTTCTGTATAGACAGCTGCATGTGCCAATGTTTGTGGATTCTTAAGTGGTGGTGAAACGCTTGTGGGATTTTTTAAAAACTGAACGAATGTGCGTCCTAGTTCGCCGAACTTGCCCAAATGTATTCCAGGACACACATATGTCGGATTAAGAAAACTTTTTGGAAAAGTAAGATGCCAAATTGACTCACTAGATGTTTTTACAAAAATATCTATTTCGCTGTTTTCTGTCTCTTAAGGTGAGTGGAAAAGCATTTTTGTTGGGTTTTTTTTTTGAGGGAGTAAGAACTTTTCTCGTCTTGTCTGTTTTTGCCTCTTCTGTGTGTTTCTCGTGGTCAGGTCTTTGTTAAGCAGGGTGCTAACGATAAAAAAAGTTAGTCCACCGATGTTGACAGCAGCAAAGAGATGATTTTTTGTTTTGTTTTGTTGTTTGCTTATTTTCGGTGTACATTCAATGCACATTCAATGCCAGTCAGTGCATATTCAGCGTACATTCAGTATGGATTCAGTATGCATTCAGTGTACATTCGGTGTATAATCAGTGTAAGCCCTACATTCTTTATACTGTGTCAAGGAGATGGGCTGCATGTTTAAAATAAAATAAAATAGATGTGCGTGTGATAAACATTTTGCTCATTTTGAGTGGTCGGGTTACTGCCTAATTGTTCATTTTTGCTTTGGTGAGTTATAGTGCCAGTCATGCTGAAACATGTTGCATATCACGAGGATAGCAGTAGAGAGTAGGTACAAAACTACACCCCTAGCAAAAGGATTCCAACAAAAGTAAAGCAACCAACCAACCAACCAACCAACCAACCAACCAACCAACCAACCAACCAACCAACCAACCAACCAACCAACCAGCCAGCCAGCCAACCAACCAACCAACCAACCAACCAACCAACCAACCAACCAACCAACCAACCAACAAACCATTGCATCAGTTAAGCACCAGCTGCTGGAAAGAAAGCCATATTTTATTTGATTACTGAAGGAGAATATGCATCCATGTACACGCGTGGGGACAGAGGGTATGAAAGAAGGGCGTGGGCATGTACCCTGTTTGATGTAACACTATACCTTCTCTTTAAAACGTTGTCTTAAAACAGGAAGGCGGTACAAAAATCTTCCGCTGTTAGAAGAAATAAGCGAACGCACTTTTAAAAAAAACTGTCAGAAGAAACTTTAGCGAGAAACAAGCTTTCAGGCAGAGCTCAGTTTTTAACAGCAGTTTGCCTCAGCCACGTCACAACAAGCTATGCTTGGGATACGCAAACAGGCCATTAGGGAAGGTAACTCACAGCACGTGTTGGCATTTCATTAGCCTTCTATCGTGAAGATTGCTTCTGTAAACCTGTATGTGGGGGACTTTTCGCGTAGATCGAGTATGTAACACATCTAGAGTGTGGCTCAGTTTTGACTCTTTGGCCACTTCATTTCAATGGTGTTCGTGTACGCGGTGATGGGTATGGAGGAAAATTTTGTTTTTCCAAATTCGATCCAGTTAGTATACAATGTTTTCATTCACAGCAGGCAAAACGTATTAATACAATGTTTTCATTCACACCAGATAGTAAATTAGGGCTTCGTTAACAGCAAAACTTCTTAGTGCAGGCAGGTCCCAAAAGACAGCGTCCTTCACCCAGAATAGAAAGTTTAGTCGGAAGAAGCTAAATTAAATTACACTTTGGTTTGGTCACAAGGCGCCAACAGTTTGGCTGAATATAATCAAGCTTTTGGCCACGGCTGGATCTGAACAAACCTTAGTTTCAGCCCGCACGACACTTTCGCTGCCGCCAGTGCCGTTAGCCTTGACCCTCTGGTTCACCTCAACCTTGAGTTGCCCTGGGTCAGAGCTTACCGCTATTTCCACCGGGCTAGATGCTGGGTTGGGTTCACTGTGCGAAAATGGGCGTTCTAACGGCGTCGAAACACGTGCATATAAAGAGTAAGTGCCCATGCGTGTGCTGCCTGTTTGCGTGATGGCGCAATATCGGGGCCGTTTGAATCCCCATACCATAGATAAGTATATGGGAAAGTGGGTGGCCGAGTGGTTAGAGAGATGGCCTCCGAACCCGACGGGGCTGATTCAACACCCATACCCCAGAGTACACTGGCCCCAGTTCACCCAGCTGGGAATGGGTACCTGAATTATGGGTCGGGGAAGCTAAGGCATTGAAGGAGAGGAGATGAGCCCACAGAAAAAGGGGGGTTCCACACAACCCCAGTCTCATACGGCTTAAATGAGAAGGTCTATTACCTTTACCATAGACGAAACTGCCTTTGTTACCTATAACCCGATGACTTCACCTTCTGACCGACATACAAAGAACAGCGAAAGGAGAAAGTAAAAAGTGAGCAATTGCTTATTATAAACATTGCTTCCAAAGGTCTAATGCGAGAGAAAGTACATATCGTCATGAGTTGGGTACGATTCAAAGACATGCTCAACAAGCAAACGAACCACGCTTTTCTACGTATGTCTGTCTGTGTGCATGCGTACGAATGTGGGTTTGCATGTAAGAATGCACGCGAGGATGCCCGAAAGCAAGAAGTGGGTGGGAAGATGTTAAAATTGTGTACTAATGCATTTCCTTGAACTTTTCGTGCTTCCATGAATGAATTCACTTTTCACTCATTCTATTGCCGTCTGGAAACAGAGCGATAAACATAGCTATTCCTGGCACTTCTTGGACCGAAATAGCTAAGTCATGAAAGATGAATGGAATCTTGTTGGTTCGTGCACTTATTTTTTTAGACAGATAGTAACACCGTTAGCGTGAACAGAAGCCTCTGTGTTCAATGTGTATGTGTGTGTGATGTTAGATCTCCAGCAGCTGAGGATTAAGTCTGATTGGTTGATGCCTTAACCTTACAAGTCTGGACAGGCAATCTCGGGGACATCTCTCCCACTATCTTTGACACACACACACACACAAACGCGCGCACGCGCACGCACAAGAGAAACAAAACAAATGTGATGCCAGTAACTTACACAGAAGTAAAAAAATATTACGTCGCTAACGTTTTGTGTATTGGATCGAATAACAGCCCCACAACACTGTTGACAAAAACGAAAGAGTTTGGGGAAGGATGGAGTGATGCACGAGACGTGATTGAATTTGCTTGTTTCGCCGCTACTCTGTAAACAAAACAAGAAACAGAACTCTCGCGCATGTTATCGTCAACAATGTTCTGATGGCGTACCTGGAAATGTCGAAGAATGGCTGTATTAATGAGCGCACCGCATTAGTGGAGTAATACTTGTCGGTCTGTTAATGACGTTTATCAAGGTGCGTACAGATCCGCCTTGATGGAAATACAGTTTCAGTCGCCTACACTTCCAGCCTACCTGCCATTCCCTCCCAACGGGATCCAAACATGCTGTTTGTGTGGAGGCTCAGGCTGCGCGTGGGTTATTAGGTCAACAGTACTCTGAAAACTAGAATCCTTGCATTCTGTTTGAAAGGATAATTATGAAAATTATCTCGAGCGGCTAACACTGCGTCGTGTGGCATCTACAATGTAGCTCTATGCCATGTGTTTGCTCGTTCACGATGTGTTGGAATGGTTTTGTGTCACGGGATAAAGGATTTTTTCTTCCATGGCAGCCCCTGTGGATCAGTGGTTGTCTGCGGGTGCAGCTGTCCCACAAATCTCTATTAAAATTGTGTGCAAGCGGCAAAAGGGGGAAAAAAACACCAGACAAGCTGAATTGTGGATAAAAGAGGTCAATGCATTGCCCCTTAGACGTGAATCAACAAACCAAGAGTAACCGAGGCCACAGAGATAAGTTATACGTATAAAGGAAAGAAGAGAACGAAAGGAGAAAAGAGAGAAAAAATGATAGAAAGGGAAGAAAAGAAGGACGAGAAATAAAGAAAAAAGAAAGAAATGAATTGAAATAGGGAAGGACTCGTGTGAACTGAATGACCTCTTACTTTTTTTGTACAATGGATCCTTGTGCAATTTTTTCTGTTGTTTTGTAACTGTCATGAAGAAGGTGGAACTTTTTAACTCAGTTAAGCTGAGTTTGTTTATTTTTGCTTTCCGTGTGGTTTCTATTAGAGGGCAAGCGTCTAGACACACAACACGCCATAAAACACTTGCTTAGACCGTCCTGTAAGGCACAGTGAAGGCGGAAAGTGGAGAGGAGGGCAAAGCAAAAGCTGGCTTGACAACATCAAAGAACCGTCAGCACTTGGCATCCCAGATCTTTACAGACAGCAGACGACAGACCAAGATAGCAGAGATTGTCGGAGCTGCACCAAGCATGTCCCCCATCCCGCCGCACGACGTTCTATGGCAAGGGACTGGGGTGAGATCGTGAGTCTTTTAGAAGTTTGGTGCTCTTCTGCCTGCTAAGTCTCTACGAGCAAACGCCTTCTCCTTTACCCGCCGATAACGCCAAACACAATAATATATGGCGCGCCGAAGATCGCAAGCAAACAACAAAGTGGTTATCATGAGGTAATGACTTATGAACCTATTTCATGCGTTAGCCTTTTGTAGCCCTTGTTAAGGGTGTTAGCTGTTTGCCAAACTGTCTGCATGTCTATTTGCTCATTAGCACCCCCACCATTCCCCTGTCCCGAATCGAGGGAAAGGGGGCAGTTTCTAGAGTACAATTTTTTTCTAGGCACCACTAGCTGAAGGTTATTTATTGCCCCCTCACACGACGTTTGCAGTCGCTCCAGAACATCAGATAAGACGGGGGAAGAAGAAAAAAACTATGGATTTTTCTCTATATAGCATTTTTAAAAATTTCTTTAGACAGTAAGCAACTTTACATAATCAACGCAATATTGCCTGTTCTTATATTACAGAGAAAGTTTTGCCGCCCACTTGCAGCTAATAATTAACTCCTATATTAGTTGCTTGAGCAGCAGGATACTATCAGCTTTCCATGGTCTGTATTAACAGTGTAATAATCCGGACGTGATTTACCACAGTATAACTATTCTGTGTCATGTACTGGACCGGCTTTATCAAACCTTCTCTATCGCACAGATGTCTGTTCAGTTACTATGTCTTTGTTTTCTAGTCTGTAGCTGACGCTCCTCGCCTCACTATGCTACTCCTGCTAGCCGTATTTCATCAGACTTGCTATTCCTAAACGACTTGTACTTGCTAGACCGATCTTGACCAGACTCTGTTTCTCAATTTCTCTTATTTAGCAGACAGTCCTTCCTCACTAGGCAGACTTTACTGCCAGGCTGTTGTCCTTGGTAACTGGATTACTTATTTTTTGGACCACTTTTTTTGTCAGGCACATAAACCTGACTGATCTTAAAAAATGTGCTAGGCTGTACTCCTGGGGCTACGCATGTTATGGTGAAGATGAACATCCTCCGAGATGAATATTAAACTGATAGAGTCGTTTCAGCCAGTAACAACATTCTTTGAAGTGAAATGCACAAGGTGTTTGCTTGTGAGTGGCAAGATGAAAGCCAGGGTACCGCACAGACCAGGGATGGGGTGGACGCAGCCAATACTGTGACGCACACTGTATTGACCCTTGGTGTCCCCTGGGGGCTGGGAAATCTAATGAATGTCCTTTTAACGTGCTATTCCACTCCGATGGGCTTAGCAGCAGTCGCGTCAAAAAGACAAGTTTTATTGCGCATGGGCGCGTGACGTAATTATCGGAAAATCCAGTCAGGTGCAAGGAGAGAGAGGGAGAGATTAAGTTTGCAGCCGGAGTCTGCGAGGTTGGTAAAACCCTATTGTGTCTTCATGCAGCTGAATTTGAAAGAGTTAGGGTTTTTTTCCTAACGAGGAAGTAGGACTTGATCCAGCTGTCTATAAGCTGTTTTTACTGTGGTGCACCGTTTACCGCGTGTCCGATATTAGGCGATCTGCCGCGCTTTTAACCGAAACACGAGATCATTAGATCAGGGTTCGAGATAAAGCGTTCTCCAAGCTTCATGCCGGCTGTACACAGAAAAAATACGTCAAGATACAGGCAAGGAATTTGTATTAAATTCTGAGACATGCGTGTCACTCCATTTCGATCGAGGGTTTCCCCAGGTAACCTCTCAACGCACCTGTATGGAGCTTGCGTGCTTCTCCACTGAAGGTATGATTTACTGTGAAGAAATCGATTACGCTATTGTTGTAGATAGTTGTCTAGTTCTTTACCACTGTTTTTGCGGCACCAAAGTCCGTTTTCAGCTGAAAGAGCGTTTTGCCCTAAACCTAGGGCCAGCGATTTCGACTTTCAAGTTAAATACGATCATGCGATCGCCCAGTTCACGGCAAAAACTTCATCCAGCTGAGAACGGGCTTTAGTCGAACCATGTAAAGTCAGCTGCGATTCTGACAGAAACATGCTGTTTGCTGTGACTCTGTTATAGCTCTTTCCAAGCGAATACTTTTGCATTAATTTCGCGCCCTCCCCCACAGAGTGGATCAGTGCAATTTGTGATGTCACTGGCACAGGACACGGCGGCTTCGCAAGGTAATCCTTTGATCCTCGTGTACACACAGAGCGGGGCGGAACGCGGGCGTTGGAACAGCACCAGGACCCCCACCCCTCCCCCATGGCGTCTTGAGAGCGAGACATTGACTGCACGCCGTCCATTTGCTGACTGTGCTTTGTGTTTGCGCGTCTTGCATTTTTCTCTTTTTGCCCCCTTCCTTCTTCTTCTCTCAGCCCCTTCCTGCCTGCCTCCACCATTCATCTTGTAATCGCAGGTATTGACGACTTTTTCTTTCTCTTTTCGGGGTTTTTACGTACCAGGTGTTCGTCTAAATTAAGAGTAAAACCAGTAATTCGATATGCAGTCGGTAACACTGTTCATTGTTTGTTTGTTTGTTTGTTTTGGGGGGAGGCACTTATAGTAACTCCAGATAAAAATCTTGCCATTGAAGAGTATATCCAGGAATCTTTATAGACCTGCCAGAAAAACAAGCTGGAGTTGCTATCCACCATACAGGCCGACCTGGTTTTGGTTCCATGCAACTGACTCCAGCAGTCAATTGAATGTTAAAAGAAAAAAAAAACTTTTAACAGCCTTGGCAAACATTTTTTTCTTTTGTTCACTTCTGATATTTTCCTTGCGTAGCCACATAACTACTGAAAATTCGCTTCATTTAAAATGATGTTTTCGTAAGAGGAAGCTACAAGCGCAACGTTTTAATGTCTTGTCAGGAAATTAGACCAGTGCAGCAACAAAGACAGCGGGCCTAAAAGCGAGATATCCTTGCCGGGAATCTAGTGCACTGAGATTGTTTGTTTACTTATTTATCGAAAAAAAGAGGAGAACTGATGGAGTAGGCGATGGTGGAAGCAAGAAGAGTGGGGAGGGGGGCCGTGAGAGAGGAGCTACAAATTTCTATGTAAACGGAAGAATCTTCAGATGAATTTACTTTCTTTCTGTGTGCAAGATCAGCGTTTGGGAGGATTAATTGCATTTCAGAGGATTAATTCATTTATTTTTCCGCTCAGACCGGCTCCGGGAACGTTTTCCGCGTGTAGGCTGCTGTCCCCAGTTGGTTGCTTGGCTGCAGTGTACTGCATGCTGCTTAGTGCTTGGCGCCCAATAAACATGCTTCGCTCTAGCGCAGAAGAAAAGCTTGCTTCAGATCAAATTTTGACGGAGTTTCCTTCCTTATACATCGGATGTCTGAGTGTTTTTTTTAATTTTGTGTTAGTTTAGACGTGTGCATGCATTTTTGTGGCGGGAATTGCATTTCAACTTCCTATCGCGATTGATCTGAAGGGACGCGGCCTCTGACTGAACTGCAGTTTGAAAGACGGGACCCTGTCTATTTTTAGTGCTCAAGTTTGATCGGCGTGCATCCATTTCCTGGTTTGGAAGAACATAATGGTGTACAAGACGATGTCAATTTTGTACTATTAGTAGGTGCCCAAACGTTAGTTTGTACTTGTGCTTGCTATTAATACAGTGCCCAAAGTCTAGTTTGTACTTGTGCTTGCTATTAATACAGTGCCCAAACGTTAGTTTGTACTTGTAGTGGCTGCTAATGCAGTGCCCAAAGTCTAGTTTTTACTTGTATTTGCTATTAATACAGTGCCCAAAGTCTAGTTTGTACTTGTACTTGCTGTTAATACAGCGCCCAAAGTCTAGTTTGTACTTGTACTTGCTATTAATACAGTGGCCAAAGTCTAGTTTGTACTTGTACTTGCTATTAATACAGTGGCCAAAGTCTAGTTTGTACTTGTGCTTGCTATTAATACAGTGCCCAAACTCTAGTTTGTACTGGTACTTGCTGTTAATACAGTGCCCAAAGTCTAGTTTGTACTTGTGCTTGCTATTAATACAGTGCCCAAAGTCTAGTTTGTACTTGTACTTGCTGTTAATACAGTGCCCAAAGTCTAGTTTGTACTTGTGCTTGCTATTAATACAGTGCCCAAAGTCTAGTTTGTACTTGTACTTGCTGTTAATACAGTGCAAAAAGTCTGGTTTGTACTTGTGCTTGCTATTAATACAGTGCCCAAAGTCTAGTTTGTACTTGTACTTGCTGTTAATACAGTGCAAAAAGTCTAGTTTGTACTTGTGCTTGCTATTAATACAGTGCCCAAAGTCTTGTTTGTACTTGTACTTGCTGTTAATACAGTGCCCAAAGTCTAGTTTGTACTTGTGCTTGCTGTTAATACAGTGCCCAAAGTCTAGTTTGTTCTTGTACTTGCTATTAATACAGTGCCCAAAGTCTAGTTTGTACTTGTACTTGCTGTTAATACATTGCCCAAACTCTAGTGGCAGTACAGTTTTCTACTTCTGCCTGTTTCTGTATACGATGTGGTTAAAAGGTACAAGACAAAATTCAACCTTGCTCCACTTCAAAAACTGAGCCTGCTGTTAGTTCAGTGTCCGGAGTCGATTCCCATTACGTGTTGTCACTACAGTGTCCAAATTCTAATCCAATTGCTAGCTGCTACTACAGCAGAATTCACTTACTAATTCCATTGCCATGTGCTGTCTCACTCTTGTGTGGCTAACTTCTCTTTAAAAACTGTGCCTGCTATAAGTATAGTGTCCAAACTTTAATTCCAATTGTGGTGCACTGTTTGGAACCAGGACGTTTTCAAAAGCTATAATGAAAAAAGCATCACATTTTTTCACCTTCAGTGCCCCTGGTGTTTCTGGTGTCAATCCTGTTCGTTATGCTTCGTCAGTCGCAGCTGCGCCGTCTGCAAGCAAAGCCGCTGACATAAGCGTACAGGAAGTTGAGGGGCTACAAGGGTTGAGACGGCAGAAAGAAATGATTAGTTGCGCTCGCCGATGTTTGGAGCAGTACGACATCCTTCATAGCGCCTCGGCATCCTGTAGGCGCGTGAGATTAAGCGGTGCTGCGGTGCATGCGGCAGGATTGACTTTTCTCTCCAGACAAGATAGATAAGAAGGAGATGGAAGCTTTCAGTAAGAAAGGCTAAGAAAGTCGTTACCCTGGCAAGTATAATTAAGATGGCGAGATTAGACGCTAGGCACATTGATTTAGCAGAAGCACATGGGACATCACAGGCAGCGCGGAAGCTGAAGAGGAATCAGAGAAGGAAGCATAAAATGGAAAAACAAAACGAAGAAATAAACCATCACCTGGCCTGGGAATAAACAGCATATTGGGTAAAATCTGTAAAAAGGCAGTGCAAGAGTTCATTTTACTAGACTCTCATGTCACGAAGTACACGCCAGGCTGTTTATCTTGGAGCCGCAGAGGGCGTTTATTGTTTCCGGATGTAATCAGTTTTCTGCTGTTATTTGTGCTTACGCCTAGCAGCAAAACGGATGGGCATGTCGCATAATGCTCACCTCTTTCTAATCCAGTGGCTTGTTTCTGTGTTTCCTTGACATCTTATTGTGTTTGTTTGGGATTTTTGGCGTTAATTGTCTTACCCGTTCACGTTTGGATCTGCGATGTAGTTAAAAATGTTCACGTTCCGTGTCTCCTGTTCGTGGCATATACACGCCAAACCCATGCCTTTATTACATGCCAAACCCATGCCTTTATTACATGCCAAACGCATGCTTTTATTACATGCCAAACACATGCGTTTATTACATAACAAACACCTGCCCTTATTAACTGTGTATCTGATGTATGTTTTTAAAATCATTCACAGAAAATATCGGCAAATTGCAAGTGGAGGATTTGTGCGACAATGCTGTCCTTTCCCTGTAGACTGCGCATGTTTTGATAAATATTTTGTTGCGGTCTGCTGATGTGACTCTAAGAGCAAGAATGTTTGACACTTTGTGACCTGCACACACACACACATAAATATATAACAAACTGTGTCGATATTTGGTTATTATTACCGAAAACAATTGCATAAAATTGGCCTTTGAAGTCTTTGTGGTGAACGCTAAGACATTACCCAAACCTTATGACTTCTTTCTGATTTCTGAAGGAAAGTAAATAGTCAACAGTATGCATGCTGACATTTAGTATCCACGCTAATCACTATACCCAAACATCGAAATCTGTATGATGGGGAAAGTCAAGCGGGACTGCGGTTCTCAAGCTGAATGCAAAATCTTGAGCAGTAACACATTTTGTTAACTCTGCCAGCTCTTAAGCAATTAAAATGCTTTATAGTCCTATACAGCTAGTGCAGATCTCGCAAGATCTCGGGGTCTTACGATACCGATAGGTATTTGAGTGAAGTCAAGTGAAGTCAAGTGAACTCTGTGGCGGATTTTTGTTGTTTTTGATTTCCTTGTTGTATGCGTGTTTACGCCACATAAACTTCCCTAACTTCCCGTTCTTGTGCCAGAGCCACCCGCCTAGGCTGCGTTTCCACCCGGTTGGAATCTGCTCGGATACCCCAACGCGTTCAGCATAACCGGGTTCATTCCGTTGTTCCACTCTGCTTCTCTATAAATCGAACGTAACCACGAGCGCTGCTAACCTTTGCTGGATTGGACAGCATCATCTGCTGATGGCTTCGATGGGAGCCATAATCCCTTGCAGTGATTCTCTCGTGACCGTTTCCTGACCTGGGCTTCCAGGGGAGTCAATGTGGATACAAAATGAAAAGCCTGAAGCAGTCTGTGGGTTTTTTGTATTCATCTATCACAGTTACAGAAGCGTCGAGTGTCTGCTGGTTTTTTTCAAAACGATCTTTAAAAAAATAAATAATAAAATGAAATGCTCATGAGATAGAAAAAAGTTGAATCATTCTCGCTATGCAATTTCTGCTAAAAGCCCAGGGCTGGCTTGCATGAGCATTCTTATCGACCCAGTCGGTCATAAGACCGGCCGTAACGCCAATTTGCCCCGTGTATTTAATAATAATAACAACAATAATAATAATGGGCGATTTGTAAGGCGCCATATCCCACCCCACAGGGGCTAGGCTTACAGCGTTCACTGTTACGTATGAACAAGAGATACGAACGTTCATGCAAAGTAACCCCAGTACTTGTTCAGGCAAGACGTACTGAAGGACTGAAAGCAAAAATTAATATGAACACCCTGTAAAATATGTATTAGACTTGAGAAGAGCACAACAACAAGTTGTCAGCAAGAAAGTTCTGAAACAAAAGCGCAACTAAGCAAATGATTTCTTCGTTCAGACAAACATGTAATCCGAATGCAGAGGAAACGTTACGTGCCCCTGCCAATATCGAGGACGTGATTCAGTCGCGCGAAGGTAGAACCACGACTTTGACATTGGAAGGGGCACGTAACCAGAGGCTGTGCTTGAAGCTGGCGGTGCTTTGATGATGGGCCTTGTCAGATGGAGAGATGTTGATTGCAGCCTGACGCGCGCGCGCGCGCGTTTGTGTAAAAATGTCTTACTTATGGGGGAGAACCTCCAGATGTCAAATCCGGATCATTTAGCGTGGCTTACGGCTGGATGTGTCGGGAGAAATCAAAAACTTTGCAGCGAATGAAATAATTTAGCCTCCCTGCCTCCACTGTTCCCTCCCGACCACCCCGCTATCTGCCTCTGTTAGTCTTTCTCTTCTGTTACCTTTCTGCTCGCCTTTCATTGTTCCGTTCTGTCAGTTTGCGTGTGTTATACTCCTCGCTTTCGCTGCGTGACTTGGGAAATGTCTGATTGCTCCCCTACCCCGATTTTCTCTGCTCTCATCCCCCCCCCTTATTTCGCAGGATTCTTGTTAGTTTGCGTGTCTCTGCTGACAGTTATGTAACGTTATTCTTTTGTTGATTGTCCTTTCGAAGGATGACAGGATGGCGGGATAGCTAGAGACCCTTTTTAATGTGCCAAAAAATAAATAAAAAAAATAAAAGGTACACGACCATCATTTTCCACTCCTTATCCACGCAGATAATAACAGACGCGTCGAATGAAAGGACTTTTTTTGGTGGATGCTAAGTGAAATGGAGAAATGATGATATAAGGGAAACGAGATAAAGGGGAAAAACATTTAATGACGATTTTTCTGATGATTGGACAAATGACCTAACAAGAGACGAAAACACCAAACATCCGCATACACAACTATACATTCCTAACACGAGTCCACGCCGACGCCTGCAAATCTGTTTGCAAAATCAGTTCCGATCAATCGGATTTGTGTTGCCGTCAAAGAAGCCCGTACTCCGGATGTGTCATTGCTCCATGTAGTACACCATAAGCTGTCCTTGCGATAGTGTCCAACGCAGAGACCCCTCCCCCAACTTGTGGTGCTTTTACAGCAGGAGTAGAGGTACCGGAGGTGTTCGTTGATGCCTGGAGAAGAGAAGACAGGAGGAACCTGAACAGATGGAGAACAGTAGAACTTCCGTACAGAAGAACTAAAGAACTGAAGGACTAAAGATCTGAAGATCTCAAGAGATGAAGAATTCTTCCCCTGCAAAAAAAGGATTCACGCAATAATTTAATCCGTTATTACAGTGAGTCTCTTGGCTGCGAACTACAGGCGTGAGCCCAATCGTCAGTATTCCCAAGCTGCTGACATAATACAAATCTAACGCATGCTCTTGGGACATTCTTACAAATTCGACAGCGTTCTCCTATACCGCACAAGTTGGATCCAAATTTGACTTTCCAACACAAACTTCTCCCGAGGGTCGAAATTTTATGTTTGCCCTGGTCAGAATCTCTAGCATACGGTCTGGAGATAGAATACTTTTTGTCTGAATTTCTGTTGGCGCTGTGCGCTGGTACAGATATTCCGAGACAATTCGTGCAATATTAATAAATGTGGGTCTCTGTTCTGTACCAAGGCAAACACGAAAAGTTGTCTCAACGCTATACATCAACACGTATTGATTCAGCGCTCCCCCACAAGACAAGGTGATAAGGTAATTTAACTTAGACCGACTTTGCTACCTGAGACATACACAATCGTCACAAGCTTGATACTATTTTGAATCCTATCCCTCGAAGCAGTTTGGACGTGCTTCCATTTGTTATAATCTGTAGTCATCTTTTGCCTGTTTGCTGAACGTCTACATATCTGCTTATACAACCAAAAGGAGATAATCAACTCACAACTTCTAATCTTGCTGGACCAAAGGGCACAAAAGTACTTTCACATTGAAAAGTATAAATTAATAACAAAAAGCCTCATGTCTAAATCAGGAGACGGAATAAATATTGAATACGCAAACAAGAACGAAATAATTACGGGAAGGTGCAGACTCGACTTCTTTCTTCATTAGTTCTGTTTGTCGATTTCGGCGATCTAGCCATCTTGTCTGCGGCCATTGACGGCCATCACAGTGTCGACAAGTCCAAGGTCACGTCAACGGCACTGCCGTGCTTGCTTCCAAAGGTCAAGGTTACGGACTGTACGCGCAAACTCGTCTCGTAGGCTAACCGCACTTTGTAGTACGAATGCACCGGCACGACCTAGTGGAAAGATAATTTTCACCACTATCTATCTAGCTATCTGTTTACTTGTCCGTCGTTTGTCTGCATTCATTTATCTAACAATTCAACAATCCACCCATTCAGACAGCCCACCAACATTGCATACACGCCTTGTATTGCAAATATATTCAATTGTAAATTGTGTTATGAAAGTTCAATATCCTTTTCTTTACAAAGTGGCTACAAAAAAAGAGTAAAAATGCATTTCATGTCTTCCAGGAACAAGCAGGGTGTAAATCGATCGCTTGTGGAATATGATTCGTATGCAAGGACCAAACAACCAAAAGCGCTCGTGGATACAGGGTAGAAACACCGTCACTAAGCCGGCGGAGGGAAAACACCTTTGGTTTTCGGTCTTACAGAGACGAGCCCAGTCGCTGTCGCACAAAACTGCAAATCTGCTGCAGGTGAAGCGGTCCTCGTTCCCCCGGTACTAATAATAGAACCAAAATTATACTTCAGCACCAAATGCCGGTACTGACTGCGAATAGGTGTGGCATTGGCACGGCGCTTCCAAAGGCAGCTGCTGTGTTTAGTATTCAAATGAAGTGCTGATAGTCGAGCCGCGGTCGGCAAAGTGATTTCCACAGAAGAGCCATTTCGGGTCGTGGACAAACGTGCTGTCCCGCGCTAATTGAATATTGTGGATATTTGTGAGAAGGCGGCATTTCTCGGCAGTTAATAAATCATAAGCGGTTTTGCTACAATTACTAACAGGAAAGCAATTGGCTCTTGATTTTTCCTGGTAAAGATCCTCTGCATGCTAAATATAGCGTAAAGGCGGCCCATGCCAAATTCCTCTTTTCTTCTCGCCCATGTTTTTTTCCATCCCACCTTTCTCCTCTGTTCATCATTTCATAACTCTCAAACTATTGCGTACATATCTGTGTAGTGTATGGGGCTGTATGTGTGCTGGTGAATGTGTGTGTGTGTGTGTGCAGGTGTGTGTGTGTGTGGGGGTGTGGGTGTGACTGTGTGGGGGTATGCGTGTGTGGGGGTGTGTGCGTGGGGTGGGGTTTGCGTGGCGAGGGGCGGGGGGAGGCGCTCATGCTTACGAAGGGGCGCATATGTGTTCATCGCATGCATTGAGGCGCCATCAGGGTAACTTATTTAGAGAGAGTAAGAAATTTTCTACAAATCCGATAAGCAGTCCTTGCTTTTGCTGTAATCTCCACAACATAATCATTCCAGCTACTGCAGCTGAAATCGACCGTTCACGCTTTTTGCTCGCTCACGTCCCACATCGCGCCCATTTCTTCTCTTGATTCCTGCCAAACATTTTGTTTCCCCGCGTTTTGTGCACAATGATAAATTCAATCACTGCTGCCTGAAGGCGGAATTACATTTTGGTTTGGTATAATTCAACGTAGAAAAACATTTTTAGGGGTTGAAGTATATTCTTGTGATTTCAGAATAGCACAGGTTAAAGGAAATTGAACGTGTTTGTGTGGGCGAGTAGCCTGCGTTGAGCCTTAGCGAGAGGTTGCCCACGTGATGTGGGCAGAGCGCGGTTGTGTGTAAATGTTGCTTGTTGTGACAGGATATCATGCAGCAGGATATCACGTAACATGCTTCTGTTACTCCTCAGCTGCTCCTGCTACTTCTGCCAGTGCTAACTGCATCTGCATTACATTGATCACGCTGTTGGTAATATTGACAAACTGATTATTAATACTATTGACTATATGGTAGGCGGGTAATTTTAGATGCTTCCATCACGTTGATTTCGCACTGTCGGAGGGACGAGGTACAAACTATCCGCTACAAGAACCACCAGACTGATAGCTGCAGTGAGATGGTCAGTGCGGAGAGGCAGTTTATCGTGAGGTGGAAACGCCAAATGGAGTTTAACAATGTTTAACTCCAGTAAATAATCCTTCACCACTTTCGGATTCGAACCAGCATTATGCACACGATAGTCCGCAGGTCTACGTGCAAAACTATCCACACCCTCCCCACTCGCCCCCAGACGGCTACTGCTGGTTATATTACACTTCAATGGATTCTGTGTTGTTCTATTGAGTGCTGCTGTCGGTCATAATAATTACTAGTTCTGCTGACTAAATCCGACTTTTAACAAATCTATTGTAGCTGTATATTCTGACAGTTTCGTTTTCCTTTTCTTCCTCCATCTGTTTTGTTTTCGGTTGTCGGTTATCTGGAGTTACCTTTCTTTCTGCAGAAGACAGATCCCCAAATTCAGGACTAAATGTGCTGTGTGTGTGTGTGTGTTTTCATAGTTGTAAATAAAACAGTGCCATCAATTCAAATCAGATCAAATCAAATCTTATTTATTCTAAACGGTGGAAAATTCACGTGCCTTGCTCCGTAAAATCTTAGTTATGCGCAAACATATCTTTAAAAAAAAAACAAGCGATGCGCATGTTTATGTGCGGGAGTGCTTGTATGCGGGCGCATATACTGACGGGAGAGGGCGCGGAAGGCAGCACTCAGTGACTCAGAGACTGGCTTGTGGTAATTAGGCTCCTAAATTAAAGGAAAGTCAGCCAATTGAGATAAAGACCTCACGACGGGGAAACCCCCGACCTCGAGGGAGATCTTAAGACACAGACAGGTCCTGTGTTTTATCATTTCATCTTTCTCGCACGCTGGCTACCTCAGTTTTTCCCCAATGGTTCCTTTTTTAACCATCGCCTCTTTACTCACAAGTTTTGTCCGCATTTTAACAAGGTTTGAAAAATACGCAAAATTTCGCCATATCTGTGTGTGTGAGGGCGTGCACGCGCGAGCGGGTGTCTTGTGATTGAAAAAGGAGTTTGAGTAACGGACTACGTGTAGTAATGACATGCATTCTCAGTTCTCTAGTCCTCGTCAACAAGCTTGCCTTATTCTCAGTACGTGCAGGTCTGCTCGCCTGCTATTTATTTGGGGAGCATAGTGCCACTTTTTTTTGCGCAGACGCTACCTGTTTGTAAACATCCGGTCAGGGCCGACAACCGAGCTCTTCTGCTCCCTGACACAGGGTACCCTTGTTCGTGAACTGTGCGACAAGTTGCAGGGACAAAGTTGAGACGCGTGTCAGAAACCTACGTCTGTAAAAAGCTTTCAGAAAGTGGGAGGGGGATGGGGTGATGATATGAAAGTTTTTATTGTGCTTCATAGATAGTTTGTTAAAGATGTTCATATCGTTTATGAAGGGGAAAAACCTGCAAGTCTGGAGCTCTACCTTTGTTTACTCGAACCGGGTTCCCTCTGCAGGTTTCATGTTTATGTCTAAAACTGTGTTTTAAGTTCTTCTGCTTAAAGAAGCACGTGGGCGAATTGGTTTGATGCCTGTCACGTGCGACATGTGATGTGTGGGCGGCGGGCTAGGACGGCTGAAAAAAATAATTTATTTTTTGCACATTGGCGTAACTCATATAAAATATCTGATAGCTGACCGATTATATGGTTTGTAGATGATTGTTTTGGCTACCTGATCGAAATGTGTGTGTGTGCGTGTAAAACAGCAAAGACTGCGCTAACCCCAGCCGTTTCATATATAGGGTCGTCCAGTACTGGGCTAAGAAGCACCACTCAGTGGAGCCTCTCAGTGAAATAGCTATTGAGGTGAATGGTCACTGAATTAAATTATTACAGATCTACTTTTTCCGCATGAGTGCGTACTTCATATCAACGCAATCGTGATTATTGTGGTGTCTCTCTGCATTTTAAGACGACGACAAATCCAGCACCAGCAGAAACAAAAGCAACAACGACGACAAAGAAAACAGCCAATTAAGATAAAGACCTCACGACGGGGAAACCCCCGACCTCGAGAGAGATCTTAAGACACAGACAGCAACGACAAAAACAGCAGCGACAACACCACCGTTTTGTGATGCACTGAGCCAGCAAACATGGCACTCCGCCCCGGACCAGCAGACAGGCTCATTGTCAATGCTAATATTTCCGTGCTGCGCCAGCACGTCGATATTTCAAAGCGAAAGGAGATACACCACAGTTCTGTCTACTGTTTAGAACAGCACAAAGCAGTGGTGGTTGTGGAGGTGGTAAATTATATGCAAGACGATCCCTCATCAAAACTGCTTTATGTACTGAATGGTACATCAAGCAGATGTACTAAGTGTACTAATCTGTAGTAAATGTCAGCTTCCAACTTAGATCTGCGCATAGACAAAAACGTGCTTCAATCAACACTTTGAGTTACGACTGCAGCATGAAAAAAAAAACACGGAACCAATATTAACGACTGCGAGGGGAATTGACAATGCTTCGAGTTACGAGCCCAAAGGGAGGCAACAGTTCCTTGAGCTACGATCGCACGGGAAATGAACAGTGGTTCCAGCTGTGTCTCCGAAAGGGAACCAAAACCTAGTCAGTGGAGGAAAAGAATATAAACTTTATCCGAACTGATCCTCTTTTACTGTAGATGCGTTCTCATTACTTTCACTCGCATTTTATCGGGACCATGTACTGATCGAGTACAGGGACATGCGTTTCTCGTCCTCTTCCAGATCTTGGAACTAGTTCACAACGGGCCAGTCTCTGCATGGGCGGACGTCGATGCCGGGTGGGAACGACACCCGAGAAGTCCTCCAGACTCACGTAATCAAGCAAATAAACGGGGTGTGGAACCGCCAGACACGCCACGAACAGCAAGCAGAGCAAATGCCACGGGGATAGAAATAGTAACGCTGGTGGAGCAAATAGAGCGGAGCATGTGGGTCAAGCATGAACCCTGTGTAGAAGAAGCGGAAATCCATGCACAAAGAAGGGACGTGTAGAAGAAAAATAGGGAATTATTATCGGACCCAGCGGGGAAAACACAATAACGTGGGTAGGTCAGATGGAGGCGTTGTCTGGATATTGTAGAATGACGTGCAAATGTGCTGTGTGCAAATGACGTGCAAATGACAGGCGGGCGGGGAAGTAGAGAACAAAGTAAGGGACGGAGAGGCGGATAGTAGAGGGGGTGGGGTGGGGTGGCAAAGAAAGAGTAGGACGAAAAGAGGGAGATAACAAAAGTGGATTTGGGAAAGAGATCAAAATGAAAGACATGGACGAAAGCATTAGTGAATACGATATTTCTTGGAAATTTAATATTTTAATGAGTTCATTTTTCAATCAAGTAATGATTAGCGCAGTGTATACGTTTTCATTGTTGTAATATATTTATTCTTATATTTATTTAATCTATCCTTTCTGTTATTCTCCCCCTTCCAGTTTTCGCTTAGTTCCCCATTTGCACCCAGTATCCCCGTCTACTTCCTGTTCTTTCAGGGCGGTGCTTCTGTATAGTACAGTGCCTTTTGAAAGATGTTTGCCTGTTTGTGTTGTGTGAATTGATTGAAGTAAAGGGATAAACAAATATAGAAAGACTGAAGGAAGAAATAATCGCATGAAGCAAAAAAAAGGACGAAGGGAAGAAGTAAAAGAAAGGAATTAAAAAAGAAGAAATCTGTTTTCGGTTCCGTGACGAACATTTCATAAATTCAATCATCTTGCATATCTCAGGGGCTTAGCTCCATGTGGCATATCATAGTAAATTTTTGCTTACGCGGTATGAGTTATAAGTTAACTTTCTGGCTCGTTCAACTCCTGAAGTTTATATGTGCTTTGTGTGACTAAAGGAAGTACAGAAATTCCTATAATACAGCGCAGAGGGTTGATGACTGCTGTATTTATAATAGCAGTCGTAGGTACAAGTACCAAAGCCATACAAATAAAAATAAAAAGTCCTTGGGTTCCATGGAATTTTCCGACCTCGGAATGAAAAACATTTGTAAGAACACTTGTGATTCAAGCCCTCCCCTTATAAATATTTTCGTGATTTCAAACTACAAATATCAGTGAATATGTCAGTTGTATCACATGACGCCAGCCCTGCAGGAAGACGTCTTGTGTAGCCTGTAAGATATTTGCACAACTAGGGTTCAAACAAAACGGCCCCACAGCACTCACACCTGATTCAGGCGGAGAGCTCTGGCACCCCGCGCCACTGGAACCATTCCTGTTAATCGTTCGAGGGCTGCGTTCAGATGAACTTGCTGCACAGAGGCGTTGTGGTCTGGGGCCACGTATGAATCACAAGTGCGAGTCCAAACCTCTCTCCCTGTAGTCACGTGATAGAGCAGTGGGCCAGCGGTCGGCACTTCTGTTTGTGTTTACGCACAGGACTCGGCATCGACCTGATGATGACAGCGCTGATAGCGATAAGACGTCGCGATTTTATCCCCGCCGGCTATTTCCAGCGCCGCGTGCGCTAGACGATGGGCTATTGTTTCTTGCCCGCAATAAGATGACGGCTGACCCGAAAATGGAGAGATGGTTCTAGAACCTCCCGCTTCGAGATGCTATCGCGTCGGTGTCAATGCGAATTTTTTGTTGAGTGAGGGTTACAGGAAAAATAGCATTCTTGTATTTCTGGTGATGTTATTAACGGTCTGTCTGTCGTGCCTGCCTGGCACTCCCCGCTTGCATTTCTCCCCTATCCTAACCCACGCATGTGCAGAGGCCACAGATACGCAAAAGGTATTCATACAAGAAACGCAATGTGTAATTTCCACGACGTTCTTGTTTTCAGGAAAAGCGCTATACAGCGAGAACAACGACAGGGAAGATGAGTGCAGCGAGGAACCAGACTGACGAGCTGGAAGACGTGTCCACGCGCGGTCTAGCGTTGCTATAGCAACAGGACGATCCGCGTTCCACCCCACAGACGAAGGCCACTGCACGCCATGTTCCCCTCCAGCCTGCGCTCCTATGGCGGCAAGCGTAAAGACAGCGCCATTCGGGTATGTACTTTCAGTATGACTCGTTTCTTCCTTTCTTCATTATATTGTTTGTTCGTTCATTCTTTCGTTCGTTCGTTTGTTTGTTCGTGCATTTCTATCAATAGTTTGTTTATTCCTTCTTTTGTTCATTCTTTCGTTGGCGCCGTTCGCTCGTCCGTCTTTTTCGTGGATGCCTGTGTCGGTCAACTCTCACTCACTCTCTGATCACTCACTCAATCACTTGTATACAGTGTGAATGTGTAGCAGGACTTAGTTCTCTGATCACTCACTCAATCACTTGTATACAGTGTGAATGTGTAACAGGACTTAGTTCTCTGATCACTCACCCAATCACTTGTATACAGTGTGAATGTGTAACAGGACTTAGTTCTCCTGCTCTGTGTCAACAGTTTCATCTTTGTACATGCTGGTGCACGTTTACTTATATCTGTGCGGTTGAGATGTGAATTTAATTGTACCCAAGTGCATCATCACTCCCCTCCTAAGATCACGTGATACTTGACGTCACCGAACACGATTTTGTACAGTCCCGTCATTTGGCGGGGTCGCTGGTAGGTTGTTATGAAAGAATTAATTTCACTCGTGCACAGTACTTTTGCTTAATTCGACAAGTGGTATGCGCCTGACACGTTTCAGTCGGGGCGTAGTTTTCGTGAATTCTCTTTCCGGTGTCACGGTCTGAGTTGTTTTTCTCTGCTACGAGACACAAATAGAAATTTTTTAACGGCGTAATTGTTAGCGCGTGCGAAATTGTATATGTTAGACAAAGAGGGAAAAGCATCTAAGCCAGTCACTGAACAAACATGTTCGTTCACGGAGAGAGGCAAAAATGTTTCGCGCAGTGAGTTCTGCTCTACTGTACATAGTCGATCTAGTCGTTAGATGAATGGATCTTATTAAATGCAAAAGGAGTTTCCTTTTACCCGAAAAGATACCCTTGGGTTTCCAGTTTGGGTAACTGCACAGTTTCTAGACTTGCAAGTGCAATGTGTGCGTATCGTCTCGGTACATTTTTTTCTTTTCCCATCGACGTATCTCTCGGATTCTGAGTGTATACGCATTGTACGTGGACAAGATCAAAGCACCAATCCTCATTCTTCCCATGAAACGGAACTTGCAAAAACATCGTCAGGGGAGGGAAATAATCTAGACTCGTCGCCCTGGATGGGTTCTGTGGACAAAGATAACTTTCCACAGTAAAAGAGCCAGGGTCCCTGGAGAACTTACGTTCGGGAGCTTACGTCACGAGAGTCTGCCCAGTGCCAGACGGCACACACTTCCAGAATTTTCTTTGCTTGTCCTAATTAACCTTTTTCCGTCCTGGGCTAAGGCCTTAGAAAATCACGCTCAAGGAAAGGAGGCAGCGGAAGGCGGTAGCGGTAAAACTGTGACACCCTCCTCACAAACCCTCAGGGTGTCTACCCTACTTGCAGCCCCCTACCACCCCCACCCCCCGTACCTTGACGAAAGGGGCGGGGACGTGTTGATAGATCCTCAGATGTTGGAAGAGAAGTCGGATATTGGCGTGTCGGCCATGTTACACGGGATTGATGACACCAATATCCGTGGGCAAATTTTGCTCTGACAGGGGGCTTTGAGAACGACATCCATTGCCTTCCCCACCTGGAGTGTGAATAAGGGTCAATGTCGTGGGTCGTGTCAAGGTCATCGGCCTTCTTTGTCCTTTGGAAAAAGTAGTGAAGTGGGCTCATTATTTCCGTTTTGATTTTTTAAATAATGAAACATAGGATACAGGTACGAAGATAAGTCGCTATATAAAAGATGTAAAGGACGTATTATCGTAAAGTTTTTAGGTTACAAGGGGGTGGGGATGTATGAGACCCCCACTTTTCTATGGGGGAGCATCGTGAGGGCGGTGCCCATCTCTTCCCTCGCTCACTGCCTTACCTTCCCCAACCCATGGCTAAGGTAAGCGTGCTGCCACGCACGGGTATCGAACCAGTTTGGGGCGTTCGGGGAACGGCGCTCTAACCACTCGGCCATTGACTCTCGCTTGTGCTTATTATATGTCGTAAAATACTCGGGCAGAGATGAATTCACCAGATGTATTTCTTTGTGTATTCTTCAGAGGATGCAAGCAGGAAACGTTGCAACTGTTGCGAAATCTTTTTATTGCGCTTATTTTTATTTTAAATTTATTTTCTAAATATTTTTTCTAGTATTATTGTTGAGACTCTCAGTTGCTCATCGATCCATCCTATAATCCTACTTACACTTGAGTGAAATACTTTATAGTCTGTGCTAGGTTACATAACCTCTGGTATCTAGTTATCCTG
>SMGT01007813.1:0-37193 GCA_004794575.1 Lanistes nyassanus
AGAGAGTAAATTGGTTATGTCAAACGCGGAATTACTGGCGGCAGTACACGTCACAAGCATGGTACTGTCTCGTTGGCGAGAATTCGAAGGACACCATCACGAAATAATCCCTAAGCGCCCGGCAGTCCACGTTGGGCTTGTTAGGGTTTGTGCGTTATTTTAATTTAAAACAATCGTTTGCGCGCTCCAGCAACACATGCTGCAATGCAGACGGTATATAATTTTATTATTTCCCTACCCACTCATCCAGCCACCGCACACCCTTAAAAGACTTATCCAGAGCACAGAATACTAATAGTGATACATAAATTAATGAAAAATAACAGTGGATGTATGAGCGGCTACCTATGCATGCTACTACGTACTCCCTCCCCCCCTCCTCCCAGGGTGCATTGATACTAATAATAATGCTTTTGAGCAGGTAGCATGCGAAAGATGTTACAAGTAGATAATTGTTCCTTGGGATGCGGACCATGAAAGTGGGGAAGGGCGACATTTGTGTTACACTCTGCTTCTGTTACATGCGTGATGCAAGGACGATCAGCTGCATGGCTGAGCAACAGATGACACAAAGACCGTTTACACCCCAAACCTTCAACCGAGCCAGTGTTTACAGTAACTATTGGCTGTCGAAAATACTTCCTCAAAGATGTCAAACAGCAAATACAAGTCGAGGTTGCGGAAATATTTCGTTTTTCTGGCTGATAAATCATGACCAATGACACTGATTGCGAGTATCTGTGTGTGAGTGTGTGAGCGCGGGCGCTCTCTTTAGAATTTTCGAATGCAAAGAATAATAAACAGTTAACAATGAGATAGAATTGAAGATGGACTTCATATACAGATTACGGACTCCTTTCCATCAAAAGACAGAAGGAAAAAATATCACGTCTAATCCTCAACGCCGACACCTGTGCTATACTGGCGCATATATCACTGTGCACTTATCGTAGGGATACAGATAAAGAAAATGCTTAAACTGAAATTCATGAAACCATACTTTATATGTTTAATGCAACTGCCTGTTTAAAATATACGTAGGCCCCTTTGGTATTTCCATCAGACCTAATGCTCTAAATCGCACACTGTATCACTTGACATTATTCTCTCAGCACCATGCACTACCTTGTGATGGATGTAAGCTGATTCATACCGCTCTCCAAAGCCGCCACAAGGAAACGTCAAATAAAATATATCAGAGGAAATCTAGCCACCGACATAGTATGTGCTTCTCAAATACAACATCGCTCTGATCTTCGTTCGGCATATAAGCAAGGACTAATGAACAGCATCATACAGTTTTATGAGCTGTCCTTGTCCCTTTTCTCCTTCTCTTTATCGTTATCCTCTCTTTCTTCTTCTGTCCATTAGGTCAGTATACTCTGCCATCATCCAACGTTTCTAACAAACGTTTTCGTATTTAACGCCAAATACGTTCATTCTCCACCCTCCCCCGCCGATCTTCACGGCGATCTACGAATGCTAGTTAGCATTTCCTATAGAAAATCATAAAGCATAGCGAGAACAGTTGTCCAGCATCGCGATATGCGATGAAGTGTGCTGTAAGTTCCGTCCTAAACACACACGCCATCTCACTCTCACTCACTCTCACTCAGCAAAACGGGTGGCAAGCAGAGCCCCGACTGCAACGAGTCGCGGGTTCACGTCAGTTCTCAGCACGCTGTCAGTTTGATTATCATGCCGACTCATCAGCAGCAGTGAAAAACACGTCAGCACT
Source organism: Lanistes nyassanus (assembly GCA_004794575.1). Classification (NCBI taxonomy): domain Eukaryota; kingdom Metazoa; phylum Mollusca; class Gastropoda; order Architaenioglossa; family Ampullariidae; genus Lanistes; species Lanistes nyassanus. Next base: position 1,739 of record SMGT01007813.1, read on the forward strand.
GACGGCAGATGAGGATGGGCGAACTGAAAATTCTTAGAAAGCTGAGTGAACGATGCGCTCAATCTAGGTATTGTCAGAAAGCAGAGGGTCAAATCAGATACTCCATCCGTTTCCACAAAAGCTCGGACGTCCCTTTATATGTTTCTGACAGAACGTATAACCCAGCGAGACTCGAGTTTCCGAGACGACTCCCCGACACTCAGAAACAGTAGGACACGGAAACTGCTGGGAGAGAGGGAGAAAAAAAAAAAGACGAGCAAACAGAATGCCGGAAATCACATTATGCCAGTGAAATGCATCTCACTGTTGGGGGAGGAAAGCCAGACGACGCGTGAAGCCTACTGTTTGTCACCCCCCCCCCCTCAGAAACCGTCTATTTACTTCTTAAGTTCTTCAAAATGTGAGTTCAGTAGGCAGCAGCGACAGTGCGGTTTTTTTTTAAAATTCTGGTGTAATGCATTATTTTTGGACCAAAGGGTTGGTGATAGGGCCTGACGTGTAACTAACACGACATTTTGCACACGATTGTTATATACATCACGATAAACACTATTTAGACTAATCGTCTACTGCATACACTTTGATAAATTATAAGACTAATTAATCGGCAGATCTTTGAACGACAAGCTGCAAGTAAGACAGATACGCGATTAACAGTTGATTCGGCCGTTTGATTAGAAACCTTCAGCTCAAATCTTGCTGAAGTTGAGATTTATTATTTATTACGTTTATAAGGGTAGTCGTCCTCTGGGACAGAGCATCTATAATTTACTAACAACTTACTTTGGTGTGGATGAGTGCGAAGATCTTAAACGTTTGGGTTTCTTGATTAACATTTCTCCTTTACAAGATTGTCAAGACTTCGTTGCAAAAATGATGTATTGTGGTCTACACTTGCCACAGAAAAGAAACAAAACTAAAAGAATGCTTTGGGGTTTCCTTGTGACAGTGAGATTTTCCTCTTAGATCCTTGCCATTCTATGCCTTCCTCCCAGCTTCAGTGCTGTTCTGTGTTAAAGCTCAGGTGAGCTCAGCTGAGTCGGTGAAAACACATTTAACCGACTCATCATCCTATCCTTTACTTTCTCTCTCTCTCTCTCATGAGAGTGCGTGAGGATCTGGATGGGTGAGCGCACGCACACCCCTACTCGCCCGCGCTTCGATCCTTCCATTATTCCTCTATGATCTCTGTGTGAAGAAAAACCAGCTGACTCACTCTCACGCACCACCTCACTCACTCTTGAGTCACGCTGTGGGTGAAGCGTGCCAGTCTGTTTCTGATGCATACGGCAAACACAAGTTTGACTTGGGTCTTGCATCACGCAGGCCCGTGGTGAACTGGCATCTCGGAAGTCATTAAGGTTTGGAATTACAGTCTGAATTAAAGTCATGCAGATTTTGGTGGCGTGAGTGAGTAAGTGAGTGACTGGGGGAGGGAGGGATTAAGGCCAGAAGGAAGGGAGCAGGCAGGGACATGGCGGCCACAACATAAGGCGGCAGGGACATAAAAGAATGACAAAATTAATGCTATGAGGCAAAAGTCTAAGCTTCCAGTCCTTTACGTAGAAGTCCGACAATCATGTGTGCTTCTCATATCGGAGTTGCACAGTCTCTGGTAGATTCCGACAACTGTTCTGGTGCTCGAACAATTAGCCAAGTCACAAAAACCCTAGTTCGGGCTTCCCGCTATATATTGTTGAATTCCATGCTCCCAGTCATAAATATGTGACTTAAACAGCATTTTCTGAATTAAATCATATCATCCCGAAAGCAACAAACGTGATTGAGGTCATTCCTGTCAGACAACTATCCTTCCAGTTCAAAGAAGGTCCCGTAGATCGCTATCGAAAGACAAAGCAGGCTTTATGTCATCTTCACCAGCAACGCATACTGGTCTTACCGGTCTACCAGGACAGAGCACTTGTCCGTTGTGCACTTTCTGTCCTAGCTAAATCACCGAAGGAGGTCACTGGGTCGTGCCCCTAAACTCCTCGAGGTCTTTCGATCCTCACAGATAAACGTTTGGTTTCATTTATTAGCAGCATCAAGCAATTAAGCACGATTCCTGTCGTCAGTGGACGTGAATGCGGTCACAGAACTCCGCAGCTTATACGTAGTTGCAGTTGTTACATATGTATCCGGCGGATTGGAGCCAGCCGCGGACTCCCCGTACAAGTGAATGCAAGCCCTACACCCGGGAGAGGCATCGCGGCAGCCAAAGCGACGCACTGCTAATTTTCTGGCATCGGGTAGCTGCTGCAGTCTGGCCTCGTGCGAAATAAAGCCTGCAGCTCAAGTTCCAAATAATCTGTCGTCTAAACTTCGGTCTGCAGCGAAGCAGACTAAACGAGCAGTGCTCACTGACTGTAACTGGAGCTGTATAAACGGTGCCGTGGTCGATCAGGGAATAGGCAGATATGGTACCAGACTAAGTGTCAGCGGCCTTGGCCGACTTAAGTGACCTATAACGGAAAGGCTCCTGCTGACTGCATGGGCCTCTTTGATATATTTTATTCATCTGTTGTGCTCTGCACGATGTGTAAGACAAAGAAAAACGGAAAATCTTTACAGAGTACTGTCACAGCGTCATGATTGAGCTTGAAATCTATTTATAGACCGGAAACGCATGCATACACAAGTAATACCACTTGGTCGTAAGCACATCGACCACAATACATGTCAGAGAGGATGCATGACCGCGTCACAAGTCATTATAGCAGAGCGGTCATCGTCACTCTTATCTCACCGATGACTAACCGTTACCGATAATGCCGCCTGGCCGGGCGTGCTGAGCTGCCCCATGAAGTCAGCAGGTCTAGGAACCGAATAAGGTAAAGGCACAGGATCGGATGGTAAACAGACGAAGTATTGATCGTTTTGTCTGGCACTAGACCCCCGCATGCAAATTCTGCGCTGACTTTCCTATCTGGCAGTCTATATGCGAACCTTCCAGCGCCTAAAGTGATGCCTGCAGGCGGTACTGGCTCTCCCATTTTGTCCTGGGGAGCTCTGTATTATGGGGGTAAGAACTTACGTCCGTGCAACCTGACCAAGATTGTATATGCATACAATTCGTATCTTTCTTCGCATGTAGGAACTATTAACCATATCTGATTTACAGACGCTGTATGTGTGAAAATGGGATCACAACTCTGAAAAGATTAACAATGGTTGGTTGGTTGGAGGGAGAGTGCTTCGACATGGCGGTGATTTTGCACTACGGGGGAACGGGGTTATTTTGCACTACGGGAGAACGGGGTTCTATTACTAAGTTACGCACTGAAGGAACCACCAGACTGACAGCTGCAATTCAATGGCCAGACCGGACAGACAGTTTGAAGTGCGGGAGATTGTTTAATGGGGTTTGCACTCCAAGAAGTAATCCTTGGCCAATCCTGGATTCGAACGATCATTAACAATGGTGGTGGTGGTTATTTAGAGGGACAGTGCTTCCACCCCGCGGTGATTTCGCACAATGGGAGATGGGGTTCTATTACTATGCACTGAAAGAACCACCAGACTGATGGCTGCAGTAAGATGGTCAGTGCGGAGAGGCAGTTTAATGTGCGGGGAAATGGCCGAATGGAATGTTTAACTCCAGGAAATAATCCTTGGCCACACCAGGATTCGAACCAGCAACCTTCCACCCGATAATCCGCAGCTCTCCCAACTATCCAGGCCCCTAATATTAACAATGGCTGTTCTGGTCGAATCATATGTTGCGGACATTTCCTAAAATCATAGATGTTTAGGTACGTCTGGGCTAATATGAAAGAATCTTATATCAGGCTTCACATAACCAGCTGTTCGATGCAAGTATACAGCTTGTTTCTCTTTGTCTCTTTTTATATTTATTTGTTGATGCAGCTTGAGAAGCTTTCCACACTAGTAAGACCATCGCCCTCATGCAACGTACCAAGAGAGATAACTATGTTTTCGGCATCTTCAAATCGGTTCTGAAGTTCGTGAGGCCAGGAGTGATGTTAAAAGGGTAGCGTAGAATAGAAAGCAATGATCTCATCTAGATGATGGTTTTAACAAATGTATTATGATGTGTTGCTTGCCCGATACCAGCTTCATTTTCTTGACGGTAGTGGCGAGAGGCTCTGCAGGTCGGCCTACTTTATTGCGGACATAGACGTTTGTTTTGTGTTCTGTCCAGAATCACGGACCTTCGTACGACGTATGAAGGTCCGTGTCCAGAATATTTTAGGGGACATACGGAAGCAATACGAAATTCTATTCAACGAAAGAGTACTTAATAAGTATTTATAATTTTATCATCTAGAAAAGAAAAACGACAAAGGGAAAGTTTTAACAATAATATCTAAAGGGAGATAACCCTGGTAGTTTAGACCGGAAGCGAGCTTACTACTTCCTTTCTGATACAGTTTGTTAGCCGGGTGAGTAAATGCGACCAAATATTGTCTTATAAATCCAGGGCATCCACTATTAAACTGTATGCCGAGTTACTACCCAATAGTACAAGGATTTAACTGTCGATATGTGGTTCTTATTTATATAAATATGGTTTGCTTCTGATGATTATCTTGAGAAATCTTTTGCGAATTAGTCGTATTCATTCATTTGGCTGTTACGGGCGTCTGATAAGTCTGTAAAGAAACGTGGTCGAAAATACTTGTAAAGCTGTTTCCTGCGACAAGACACTCATATAAGTAGTAGCAATGTATACAGACATGAAAATAAGAAGTGTTGTGTTGAATGATGCTGTAGATAATAGTTCATTTCGTATACTGGGCTTTTATCCCTCGCATTCTTTTCGTATCACTATCAGTTCGAGTTTGTGCCAGCGTGTGAAAAGAGGATTCTTTGTAGTTCAGAAACTCAAGCTATCATTTTGAATATTAGAAAGTACAGTTAATGGTCTTTCTTTCAAAAACAGTTGTATTGTTCATTCGAAATATTACGCGTTAACGAAAACGAAGAAACCTTTACACAATTACAAGGCTAAGGCACTGGACAGTGTAATCTTTAGTAACAAGTAAGTAAGGTATGGTGCACGATAATTGCAAAATCTTTGAAAATCATGGATCATAAAATATAAAGTGTCATTTTTTTCTTACAGACATCATGGGGGCTTATAAGTACATGCAAGAACTCTGGCGCAAAAAACAGAGCGATGTTATGCGATTCTTGCTGCGTGTACGGTGCTGGCAATACCGTCAACTAAGTGCAGTGCACCGTGCCCCTCGTCCTACTCGACCGGACAAAGCACGTCGTCTTGGTTACAGAGCCAAGCAAGGTATTTTTTCTTTCCTTAGTATAAACTAGAGTATGTTCACTAATTGCCGTAATACTTGTATTGCCGTACAGTTGTTTTCTTCACTTTCCCATGGTTGTGCCGTTTGGTTCTAGTTGAAAAGCACAGAACTGATTGCCAGTTTAGTTTTGCATAGATTGACGCCAACACTGTCCAAATAAAAACGTCTCCTAAAAGGGTGCCGAATTCGACCCACTAGTACTGATGCACTTCCTGTCTGTACTTTCCAAGTCAGTTTTGTATGGAAGAAAAGAAAGACAAGTGCGAAAAGACTTGTTTTCGTTAAATTGATTCCTTTTGCACTGATTTATTCATAAATATTCCTCAATTTCAAAAATAGAAACTTTGTTCCCAAAACAAAATTGTATGGCAGTAGCAGATGAAAGGGGCATGTATTTTTATGCCGTACATAGAACTGTGAAGATACTTTTTTGAAGACTGCTTTTCCCTTGTACTTGGATTGCCAGTCTTCTTCTATCAAGGATCAAGAAAAATGCCCTTTAAAAAAGGGGGTGAAAGGGATTGGAAAAAAAAGAAAATTGTGGAGGGACTAGGAGAAAATAAGTTTCTTTTTAAAAATCGTTATATTTGACTAAAGTATTTTGGATCAAAATGCTTGTACAGGATTTCACTATATCCATACAGCAATAGGCAAAAAAACCAGTGCCTCTGAAATGAGGTATTGTAGATTGTCCAGGTCTCTATTCTTATCACAATGGCTGTGAGAATAGCAGTGAAATAGCTGATGTCATACTAACTTTAAATTAAGGCTTATTCATCTGAAATTCTTGAAGTCCCAAAAGTGTATGGCAAATATATCTTTATTCACTGCATCATCTCAGGATCACAATAAAGTGTGGATCTTTCTTTGGAAGATGGCAAAACTAAGTTTACCATTTAAAAATACATTTATAAGACGCCTTACCAAACTCCATTTTGTTGTGATTTCTGTTGGGTTGTTTATGCTTTTGCTAATACTAATAGTTCAGTATACTGTGGTGGTCTTGATGCTTTTTGTAGACTCAACTGGGCCGTGATTTACTTTCAGGGTATGTCATCTACCGTGTGCGGGTTCGCCGTGGTGGTCGCAAGCGTCCAGTGCCTAAAGGATGCACTTACGGCAAACCTGTTACTCATGGTGTCAACCAGCTCAAATTTGCCCGCTCTCTTCGCAGCGTTGCAGAGGTATAAGCATACACATTTTGCTTTGATAAGCATAGTCTGGTGAAAAAAGCTTTGTTTTTTTGGGGGGGGGTTGTGAAGAACTAAAGGATCCCTACATACATATTTTTTCGTGTTCGTTTAAAACATTCGTTTGTACTGTTGCTTTAGTTCCGCACGAGGAAATACTAAAAAGAACTTGAAATGTTTGTGATTAAATTTTTTTTAAAGAGGTGCTTTGCTGGTTTTATGTTACAGGAGCGTGTTGGTCGCCGCTGTGGAGGTCTTCGTGTGCTGAACTCTTATTGGGTTTGTGAAGATTCTACCTACAAGTTCTTTGAGGTCATTCTTGTTGACCCGTTCCACAAGACCATCCGTCGTGACCCCCAGGCTAACTGGATTTGCAAGCCAGTGCACAAGCACCGTGAAATGCGTGGTCTCACCTCAGCTGGCAAATCTTCCCGTGGTCTTGGCAAAGGTCATTTGTTCAACAAGACCAAAGGTGGCTCACGACATGCTTACTGGAAGAAACACAATACACTCAGTCTGCGTCGCAAACGTTAAATATTTTGATTTTATTAAAATAAAGAGCTACCTGGAATCATTTTTTGTGACTGTGTTTGGTGTTTTAGTATTGGTGGCTGAAATTTTACCCCTTGTCTACCGTGTACCGGTTGTCAAGCAAGGCAAGGGAAAGTACTCTTTGAATCAAATGGAAAAGGCTGGTGATCTCCCTTGCATGTTCATAGTTTAAATCCTAGGTACAGGGTTAACTTGCACGGTAGGTAGCGGTAACCATCGTTTCCATGTGAAAACTGATTTACGGCAAGAATAGATGTCAGCCCTCCTTTTCAACATTGCTACGATGAGAACAGAAAATCAGCCAAGAACATAAAGTAGAAGATCTAGACTTCGCTGATCTGGGCTTAGTCTCCTACAATGGAAGTCCCAGCAGTTGAAGTTGTACCAGAGCTGTGTGCTTTCTACCCTATTATACAGCTCGGTTTTGGGGGATGACAGTGACCTAAAGCTCTGTTTTCCACACTAAGAACTTGAGAATCTCTAGAATTTTCTGGCCAAACAGAATTGGGACCATCATAAGGCAGTGGAGGTGGATTGGGAGCAGAAAGTATTGCCTGCACAGCCCTTCTCTAGGCACCAGAGGGCAAAAGAACACCTGGCACTGCACAATAGGAGAATTGAACAACCTGGCCCACAGTTGGGGTACCATCCAGAAGTTGGCCCAGAATAGAAAGAAGTGGAGGACCTTTGTTGCTGTCCTATGTGCCATGGCATACTGGGCAGTAAGTAGGTACAGGCTCCAAGTATGTCCTATGCCCATCTGCAGGTGAACAGGAACCCACCAAATTTGGTGTGGATGTGTTTAGGCATGGGTTTTGTATAACAAACACAATAGGCTTTAAATATTAGCAAAGGGGTTTTTGCGTGTGCTTTATAACAAGTCAAGTGCTAGAAATTTACCAGAGCACGGAAGCAGCTGGGTGTTTTTGTAGTGGGCACTGCACTTCATGGTTGACCAGTGTTGCCAACATTGGTAAGCGTAAACTTAGCCAAATGATATTCTGCTGCCTTTGTGAACAACACGACTATGCCCAATAAACATTAAGGAAAAGATTGTACTTGAGCTAGAAACGCAACTTTTAACTACTCCGTCCTGCCCCTGCATTTCATCTGACGCTGAAGAACCCTTTTTGTCTTGCTGTTCTTGTCTCTACCTGCCTGTGTTTGTGTTGTCCTGATGAAGGGGTAATGCCCCGAAACTGTTGTCTGTGTGAGTCTTTTTGTTACCTTGGGTTTATTTTCCAAGCGGCAGTCATATGCTTTTACCTCTCCAGGTTTCAGGTTAGCCAGTAGTCTACGATCGTCAGGAGGGCCAAGTTATACAAGGGAGGCAATCAAAGTGGGTTGCTTACCAGAATACTGTTCTTGATGCTGTAATTAGCCCGTCACCGATTTTTGTGACTTGTTAAAGAAATGGGTGTTATCCAATTTACAGTTACTATGTGGAACTTCATAGACCACTAATAGTGGGGTGGAAAATAAAGTCACTACTCACAGGTTATCTGTCCGAGTCTTTGCATCTTTGCCGCTGAAAACGATCCTCAATTCCTACATCGTCAGATCCAAAGCATCTGTTTGAGTTTTTTTAAATATTTTTTTTCTGGCAAAGCTCGCATAACCCTACAGTACAAACTTTTGACTAAATGCATTCTCATTTCTGTAATTTCATATTTTAATTTCAGTTTATTCAAAACAAATTCAGCACAAACAATGTATCTAAATGCTCCTTTTTCCTGATAGTAATAAGTTACCCAATGGGGCTACAGTTTCATAGTTACATCAGCGGTTTCGTTTTTCTTTTCACTGTATTCATTGAATGAAAAAAAAAGCATTGTGAGGTCCCACCGAGATTTGAACTCGGATCGCTGGATTCAAAGTCCAGAGTGCTAACCATTACACCATGGGACCAGTTAACAGATCGCGCAGAAAAGAATAGAAATAAAGGCAACGCATAACCGTGTTCGTTTCTCGTCTGCTTTGTTCCTGTGTATTGACTGACTCCGTCGAGAAACGCAAACAAGAAGACTCGACAATTTAAGTACGACCGCACTTTATGTTCTTTGCTTCTGGTGAGGGTATACAACCGAGTCGCGATACCTTAAATCAGCAGTGATTCAAAGAAAAAGCCTACATTATAGGACGTATAAGTATTAAATTATTAAGGACTATTGGTGAGTAAAGGCAGTTTTTAATTTTCAGACAGATCCGGTGTGCTTAGCATACGCACAGGCCACGCGCAGTCGCTCGTCCTTTTTGCAAACACTTCCTGGCACTTTCAAGCGGTGTTTTGGAGCGGTGCGTACATCTTAAAGGTCTTAAAATAATTGTTCTATAACCATAACGCCCGTTAGATGTATAAAATGTCAATTCAGTTTCGATATGGATCGAACTAGTTTATGATTGTTACATAATGAAGTAAAAAGTTCATCGTTCGTAGTTATTTTTCATAAGCACTGCATGCGGTCTGTGGTACAGAACAAATTAACCTAGAGCACGCTGCATGATGTGCAGGCATAGTTTTATATTCTTTTATCATCGTACTTTTGCGTAAATGACGTGTAGATGACAATGATACTTTACACACTGGGCTTCATTGTTTGAGCTTTAAATCGTACCTTATACACATACAAACGCCCGCTATAGATCCACAGTATGAAGAGGCCTTTAATTTATGGTTACGCAAGAACGCGTTCTGTTTTAGCTCTAATTATACATTCACCTGTGCACACTGCGCAGATGTTTACTTGTGGAAAAGAGATTCAAATTCCCATAAAACAACCCAAGACCCTGGCGTGAACCCACTGACCCCCACCATTTGCTGAACAAGAAAAAAAAGGAACTATAGCTACTATCACATCACAATCTTTTCCATACAGCGTGCGTACTCCATGAACTTGTTCTAGAAGAACGAAGTAAACTAGACAAATTTACATTTATATATTCCACGTATGCATATATGAGCAATTGCTCAATGGAGACATACTGCTGCAGCCATTTTTGCTTGAAAAGCCTATTGCTGTCAGTAATATTTCAACTTTGTCCGGAAAATAATGACCACTTCATTAAAAGTATCTCCACCCAGTTACTCCTTGCTTAAAAGGCCACATAAACCTGCCTAAAATGAAAGGTGAAAACGCGGCTAACAAATAGATAATAATATATTTACAGTGTATGTAATTGGTGTCCTACAAAGAAATTATGCTTACCCCCGTCAGTACCCATTCTGTCAAAAGCCAGCGTCGAGCTGGTTCTACAGATGATATATAGCTTATCTAACAGTATCGCCGTTGTAAACTTGTATAACACGTACGTTGGTTTTCATGTAACCACAGTTATAGAAAAAAATTTTTTTTACATTATTTAACAGCCAGTTCGAAAGGATAACGCTTTGGGTATTCTCTCTCTTTCTCTCTCTCTCACTCACTCACCTCGACCAAATATGAAAAGAAAGAATGAATGAAACTAGAGCTCGAAATTAAACTTTTTCCACCTGCCTGTTGGGCATCGAGTTACATAACCTGATGGTGACGTAAACTTGTTCAACGGAATACTCTTTAACGTTTGAAAATGTTTATTCACCCGCCTGGATGGTCAAAATTAAATGTATTTGCTCCAGGCAATCAGGAAGCCGCTAATGTCAAGTGCTGCGAGAAATGAACATTAAGGTTGTATAGGTCTGTCCCGTCACACACCACTGTCCCTGGGTACATTAGAGCCAAGAGCAAGTCAAGTACAAATTCATTACATTTACAACGCAGGAGCAAAAAAAAAAAAAAAAAGATTGCCAGAGTCCGCAGGAAGTAGACAACTGGCGATCTTTTCTGCTCCTTCCCAAGACAGGTTGAGTTCTTCCATTAGGCCTCCTTTTCCCTGCGTCTACATGGACCAAAATTTGGGAATGCGCGTAAATGCGAGTGACATTGGGAGCGTGGAGGATCTGACGTCACTACCTATCCATTGACGTTTGCCGCGTTCTGTAAAACCCGGCCGTCTCTGCGATGCAAATAGTGATCGTGAGAGAGAGAGAGCGCGCGTATAATGATGAGGATTTTGCAGAATGCAAAATAACACCAGTGGTGTCACGTGGTGGGGGGAGGGGGAACGAAGCGATGAGATGATGGGTGTACATGTACTGAGGCTGTACAGGCGGCGGTTTTTGTGGGGGGGGGGGGTAAGAGTGTATACGTGTAAACATAGATAGTTATCGGTAGATTATGAAATGTAGAACATATCTGTGAAATGTAGAACACAAGGAAGTGCCAGCAACCATAGTTTGTGACCGGCTCATCGGCGCGCTTGTTGCTTGTGGCTATAACGTCTGCGGTGTTTCGTATTTTATTTAATTGCAGGTGTGTAGATCGATTCTGCCATAATAACACTTCTAACTGGAAGGCCATAAATTTGTTGTCGTCTTCTGCACCCGGGAAAGCGCGATGGTCTATCGCGCAAAGTGCGGGGACTGGATTTCTTCTCTTGGGTGCATCTTTTCCTGACGCCTTCCCTCCGGACGCTGACGCCCCTGCACTGAAAATGGAGCGGCCCCGCAGTGGGGCTCTCCCTCTGGCGGATCAATAGCACAGCAGTGAGAGGCTGGTCCAACATGGAGTTCCATGGATGGCAGCAATGTCAGGGGAAAGAGACGGCCAGCCTAGGGACACTGGCACTTCTGCCACCATCGTGGGACACAATTTCGGCCATTTACCAAGAAGTGGTGAAATTTGTCAGCAAGTTTCCTTACAAGAAACGACTGGTGCTCTACTTCGCGTACCGTGGCACCACAGTCAAGCTTGATCTGGGAGATGGTAAGTTTACCTTTCGCCTATGAGCTAAGCACTCTATAGAGATGCCCTTTACTTTGAATGTCAGAACAGACTGGCTGGAGGCTTGTGGGAGTCTAACAAGCCTGCAGTTGATCCTGGTTACAGCAGGAATCTTCAGCAGCCGTCTTTAGGGTTGTGGAGAGCTTGTCTTGATATCTTACCATTTCCATCCTCTTCAATCCTTAGTTATATTATTTTCGTTTGTCTGTGTTACCAAACAGTTGTGTCGTGACGGCGAGAATGCTGCGAGCGTGCTGCATCGGTAATGCTGCTAAGCATAATGATGTACTGTGTGTTTGCGATGTTCGGCGGCTGTAAGCGGCGCTTCCAACCACATGCCACTGCATTTTGACGCAGTCACACTTACATTCTGAGCCATGGACGCACATACTGAGAGAGATGAAAATCATATTAATGCATGTCTACATTTGTGCCAGCTGAGTGGGCAGATCAGCTAAGTGGAAGCGTTCGGCGAATAGATTTGGCCAGCACAGCAGCTGCTTCTGTGATAACGTAAACAATGCACATATACTGAGAATGTTGATAGATAATGTCGAGATCGACTTGTACGGGTTTGGTTAGTACGTATATAATATTAATAGAGATGACCGAAATACAATACACGACGTTCGATTGGTTCAAAAGAATTTCAAGCGGGAATCAACAGTGTGAAACAGAGTAAAGATCGTTTGACTGTCTGGCGCTGAACTCATCGCAACACACATCGATCGAGGTTGCTCAAGGTATCAAACAATAATTGTGTGTGTGTGTGTGTGCGTGGGCATGTGTTGTTTGTATGTGTGTGAGATGCTAGGTGTCAGTAGGGGATCCAGAAAAGGAGCCTCTGGGAGGATCGATAGGCGCCATTGCTCCTCCCAAACGGAGCTTAGCACCTCCCCCCCCCTTTTTTTGTTGTTTATATTGTCGCCAGGTCTGTTCCGCCATAAGCAAACACCCAAAAATTTCTACTCCTGAAACTGAAGATAAACATTCAGATCATGAAAGAAGACTAGCTGATAGCTCAACATTTAGTCCATTACAATACATGTACTTTAGTGTTCTAAATAACACACAAGATGTGTCTATTACACACAGAATCCCATGGACCTCTGCAGTTTTGAGCCTGTTGGGAGCCCTCGGGCTCAGCCCTGCCCCACGGTCTCATATAATATCCCCTCCTCCCCTCACCTCCATACACACCGCCTAATTCCCCCCTTTGCCAATCCTCACCCCTCGTTTTCTCTCTTTGCACCCTTCTCAGCCCTCCCCATCCTGCAGTTGTCAGGCTGAGGAAGCCTGTGAAACCCATGTCAGTGTCAAATGTCTCTTCTCTCCCCCCTTCCTCCACACCTCCTGAAGGATATGCTGTAGGTGTATTTGCTGGGCATGCATGAACAACTAATGCTAGCTATCGCCACAGGCCAGCTGACACAGTTTCAATCTTTTATTGCTAAACACCAGGCATAGCTGTTGATCATCTTTGTCCTTTGTGCATGTAGATGGTGTGTACTTGCCATGCAAAGTAGGGGAAGGAATTCCAACAGGATGCTGTTGTTTTTTTTTTAAATTCATGTTTTAAGTTAATTTTTAAGATTTCACTTTGCAGAGCTCACAGTCTCAGGTGCTGTACCTCACATTTTTGTTCTTTACCATGTCTTTATTTAGATATGTTTTGTATTTGCAGGCAGGATGGGTGGTGGTAGAACACAAAACTTGCACATAGACCTTATGATCCATTGATGGCTTGCATGAGTGTTTGTATCTGCAATTCCAGTCATACGAGTGGACATAAAGCACATTCACCCTGGGTATTTTATGTGCACTTTTATGTATGACCAGGAGATGTTAATGCTCATGCAAGCCATCCCATACATATCAGGCATCCCCAGTTTCAGAGATATATTGGTGTTACAGCATTATCTACCAAGAAGAAAAAATATTGTGTCATTTTAAAACTAGGGAAGCCACCCTTTTTTTCCATTTCACTGTTTTATTGTTTCTTGTTTTAATCTACTTTTTAATTATGCATAAATGTTTGGCTCTAATTTAACACAAACACCACAGTGTGTTTTTTCTTTAGTTAATTTACTTAATATTATTTTTATAATTTCCATCCTACATCAGTATGTTCACATTCCACGTACACAGTCAATAATTGTTTAGATGTACAGAGAGGATAATGTGAGGATGAAGAGTTCATCAATTAGGAAGCACATCATATTTTAATACATCTACATGTATCCAACAGCTTTAGAAACCACAGGCACAGAACAGTATTGACTATGACTTCACTTTGCAGTGCAGTAATCCATGAAAGCCTGGGAAAAAAAATCAAGTGTCTGTATAGATCAACAGGTGATAGGGCAAAAAGGACTGCAACAGATGGGAGTTCTGTCCCAGGTGTGTCAGCTGACTTGATAGTCTAGTGCGTCATTCCTGTACCGATAACCAGGCAGTGGATAGGTTCACAATAAGCCATATTGCATGCTTGCACACTCGTAGTAGAAATGAATTTCTTTGGAAAGCAAAGGGTCGGCCTTGCCTGGTGGCTAGCAGGTGATTTTTTTCTATATTCTTCTTTAGGTGCTGGTTTTAAAAGTTATATATGTTCCTTTCAGCAGTTCACTGGATATAAAGTGTGCACTTTGGAGATGATCACCATGAATGTCAGAGCTTAGAACAGGATGAGGCAATCACAGATACTGCCATTTTGTTTATTTTTTTTTTAAAGTACTGTGATGGAGCATTCTAGCAAACGCTCAGTTACTGAACACCATTTTAACTGCAGAAATCTGTGAACATGCTAACTGGCCATGAGTGTGTTTCTGAATGCACATGAATCCAGAGTTCTATCTGCTATTTTGGTCATCTACTCTGTTATAAAAGCATGTATAAATCGTTTTGCAAATTGCAGCTTAATAGAAAACAAGAGAGCAGTTGACTGTTTTTACTGGGTTTCAGTGAAGGCGGCAGGAGTGGTTTGTATCCTAAGCCTTGGAGTGGGGCTTGGAACACTTTTGATACATCGTTTGTACCAGCAGTATATCCGGCCTTTCCTGTACAGAGACCATGACAGCACAGACAAAACTGCACCAAGTGACCACAAGATTCTAGTTGTGAGTATAAAATAAATATTAATGCTGTCACTCGCAACAGGCAAATAATAGTTTAAAAGACTGTTATTCTTGATGTCTTAACAATAAATTAACAGTGTTCTGAGTGTGTTGGTAAGCAGAGTCAAGATACTGATATATGAAGTTCTGATGGAGGTATTGTGACATTCTGTTTTTTTTAAAAAGGTCTGGTGTTACTTTAAAATATACAAGCATATACATTCGTTGGATTTCAGGTATTCTTTAATTTCATGATTACAAAAGATCGGTTTACAGAAGTATACAGCATAGTTCTTGGTTTCCAAAATTTATTACACTATAGTTATTAGTATTTCCAGTTCCTGAAAGTCAAACTCAATTGAATTTTGTAAAAGAAACTGTAGAGTACATGTATAAACTGTAAATATGGAATGTCAGTGCATCTTTAGCAGAGATGACATCTTCCCCACTCCCTCACTTCTGCAGCCCATGTTTGAAGATTACTAACATCTTGAGTCCACTGAGGCACTGGTGGCTTTTCAAGTCCACAAACAGTTGCTGCTATTGAGCCTTGCCTCTTTTTTTAGTTCACGATGTTCACAAAACATTTTTTTCTGCTGCCTTACGGGCAACCCAAAGACTTCTAGGGGCAGGCTGGAGCATAGCAGCAGTGCATGCTTGCCACCAATCCAGATTGACGGTCATGGGTTTTGATCCCATGTCCAGTACATATGCTTTCTGTGCATGTGGCGCTTCTTGTACAGATTTTCTTGGGGTACTCTACTTTCTTACCTCCTTCCTCTTCCTCCAGCAGCCTCATCTCTTATATCCTTCATTGCTGATTTGACCTTAATAAGCAAGAAAAAAGATTTCCACTCAACTGACTTTTGAAATCTAATGGACCTGCAATTAGGTTGCTTGATTTTTCACTACAGACAGTGGTCTTTTTCATAAGCAATGAGCTGGCTGTGTTTTGATTTTTAACAGTAATAGACTTTCTTGTTCACATGTTGTACCTGTGTGTGTATAAATCACTAAAGTGCTAAATGAAAATGCAGAAAATTTTCTTAACAAAGTGAATGGTTAATAAGAGGATATGTTCAAAAGCAGTTCACCCTGATCACAGATATTTGCTGTGTGTGCTGAAAGGGAAAGGTTCATCATCAGCAGATATGAGATGTAAATCTACAAAGAAAACCCATGTAGATATCATTTAGTTTCTGCATTTGTGTTTGATTTTGAACCTTTTGAACCTAGAGGAATATTTACTGACATAGTGGCCTACACTGTGAACCATTATTTGAAATAATTTTAGCACAGCCGCACAAAATATACTAATTATATTATTAGCCTGGAGCAGCCTTGCAAATGAAGTTTTCATTATATGGCATTCCTGTTTACTTGCTTGATACTGATGCATCTGTATAAGTTGTCATCAAGAATAGAGGTAGAATTAGTCTACAAATAGCAGTACAGATGTGCATCCATTATGGGAGGGAAGGACAAAAGATGTTATGTGTTACTGGACTACGTTAAGTTCAGTGCCTGTAATGAACCAGTATCAAGTTTTGAGTTGATCTTCATCAGCTGAATGTATAATTGCCATGTCTGTATTAGATCACTATGTTGAGTAACCTACAAATCACTGACAATGCAACAGAAAAAAAGGACAGTTGGAAGTTCCATCCCAACAACAGGAGCTCTGAAAGAACCAGATGACATCTCATAGTTTGCTAACTCTAAATGGATGATTCCTAGACCTCTACAATATGCATAGCACATGAGCTTAAATGCAATTTCTAAATTCTTACATCTTATCTTCGTATATTGACTTTCTCTGTGGTTGGTGTGGACAGCAGGCTGCAGAACGAGCATTTGGCTGTGACTGTGTGCAGGATGACTCACTTGGCCAGGAAGTGGGAGGGCAGAGGGTTCATTGATTGCACAAGTGTGCTCACAGCTGCTTTGCACACTTGGCCAGTGTGGCAGTCACCGACTGCTGTCCTTTTCATTTCATTTCACACCCAGCAAGAACAACTCTGCTTGTTTGCAGAAGTACAGCATCATTAGCTCCCATCTTTGAATATAATACGGCTGTTACAAATTTTACATGCTACAATAATAATGTTTACAGGACGGGAATGTTCTTAGAGAAGCAGATATCATTCAGTACAACAGACATACAGACATAGTAGTCTTGCCTCACATGGTTACATGTGTGTTTTTGTGACAGGCAGCAGTGCAAATCAGTACAGGCCTGACAGTATCTGTAATGTTTTGCAGAGAATGAGCTGCAGCTTAAGGACTGAACTTTTCGCTGAAGCTTCTTTGAAAGCTAAACTGCTGTTTCTGTTTGTATTTTCTGCAAGCGAAGAGTCAAAATATACTGCTCAAAAGCATTGAAAGACCCATTGAACTTAGGCAGGCAAGTCATGGATCTGTGTATTTTGCAAGAACACTAGGTCCAGTCCCTACATTTGGAGGTGCTCTGTTTCATGATGCAACACTGAACATCAGTGTCCTTAAAAGTCTGAGATGGGGCATTTATGGACACCACTGGAAGCACCCAAAATTCCAGACAATGTGTACAAATCAAATGAGCGCAGGTGACAAAGAAAAACTTAACAGGTCAAAAGTGTAATGTATGTGCAGATCATGTGTAATGTGAACACAGTTCACCCACTGTTGAGGGACCATGAATATTTATGGGGGGGGGGGGGTGTCAAAACACAGTTTGTACAATCTATGCCTCCGAGACAACAACTCAGTTATGTTGATCTCAGCAGGTTGTGTGGCTGCAGGAAGGCATCTGGGTTAGCTGCTGATTGGGAGTATCCAATCAGCAGGAAGGGTCAGCAAGCACAGTCGATGACCACAATGTCCAGACATGATGACAGTATTGTCAAAACAGCCACAGCCAACACACTCTGGGAGCAGCCAGCTATATCAATGTCAGCAACCAGATAATAATAATAATAAATGTGGATTTTTAACGCACGAGAACACATTTCATGCACACTTCGCGCGGACGATGGACACAGACACGCTAGTGAAAACAACGAACACACACAGAGGGAGAGATGAACGCACCACTGACCAACAGGTTGGGAAACAGATGATCAGGAAGCAGCTGCATGAACCGACCTTGTGTTCAAGGCATCCCCAAGTGTGACCTTTCCTGATGCTGGGTCCTCGCTTGGCATCATCTGACTTGGTCACATCAGCAGTGTGCTAGAGTTCTTATCACCGATAAGGCCAGCTTTGGCAGATCATTTCATGATGGCAGAATCCGTGTCTACAGGTGACAGGATGAACATTGTCATGATGCCACTGTGAGATGGTAATGGTGGGGGTGGGTGGGTGGGTGGGAGTGTCCTTGGCCTGCAGAACACCTCTGCACCGTGTGCAAGGCAACCTCACCAGTGTGGTCTACAGAGAAGACATTCGGGAAAACTTCATACTGCCCACACTACAGACAATATGACCAGGCACCATTCTCCAGGTTGAAAGTGCTCTCTCTGACTTTTGTATATGTGAGTTGTGTTCTTCAACTCAGAGAATCATATGCTCTGAAGATACCCCATTAAATCTGTTGTTGGTTGTTACAGCAGGGAATCTTGCTGCTGCAAAGAAAATAGTCTGGTTAATTCTGTTGTTGATAGTTGATGAAGGAGTATACTTCAGCTTCATTGTGACTACAAGTGTTTGACAACATGTCATGCATGCACTACTCATGCAGTCACTTTGCACTGGTCTTTCAGTTCTTTTGAGCAGTATATAAATCACTTGAACAGGATTGTCCATGACTGCTGTAAGATAATAAGGGGCAGATAAGGAGACCTTTTGCTGCACAAATGTTTGTTTGTTATCCATCGGATTAACAGGAAAATGATCAAATGGTATAATGTTAATTAGCAGGTCATGGTGTGTTCTGTTTCTATTTAGCAAATGAATGTGCTTTGGATGTGGCAGCTGTCACTTCCCTCTTGCAAAGCTCTTACTGAAACAGCCATGATTCATACCTTGGATTTTACTGAGCGGCCATTTGGTGCTCAAGTTTCCTGTTCTTTTGTTTCTGGTGGCTTGGAGTGTCCCTGCCACTCCCCTCACTCCTTCCCCATAATATTGATTTAGTGTCTTGGACAGAGATGAGTGTGTGTGTGTGTCTACATCCCCGCCCCTCTTGTCTGCATTGTGCATATGCATAAATAGTTGGTGGCTTTTCAAAGCTGCCCTTATCAAACTGAATACATATATATGTACTATATTTCTGCTGTCGTTTAACAAACAAGTTAGGAATGGGGTTTTTATTGGTGGGGGGGGGGGCTTGGGTGTATGTGTGTGGGGGGGGGGGGGGAAGTGGAAAGAAAGGGAAGAGGCTGCTGTGAGTAGTCCTCAGTTTTGTTTCTGTTTGAGAGCTACACCCCACAATCCTTTACCACCACCGCCAGTGTAAAATGCAGGGAATGGGAGAAAACCAGAATTTGAATATCGCTCATGTGGTAGCATATTTTTGTTCTAACAATTACTTTCATAATTGAAAACATTGAAGGCATGTGTTCCCAGGTCAACATGATCTACCAGGAATAAGTTGGAACGTTTTCAGTGGGGACCCTAAGTGATAAGCATATTTTATGTAAGGCTATTTTGATTGGCTCCAGGGTTGTTTGGGGAACCGAACCTGGGGATTTCGCTAGTTGCCTTATGGTGTTGCATAAGGTGGCTTAGAATTAAAAGGGATTTCCTTTTGCATGGCTAAACGATTATAGGGGCTTTAGGTATAATTGGGGCGCATCTACAGTGTTTTAACAAGTGCCTAAGATGTTTTACTTTCACGCAGTCTGGGTGCAGTGCCCTCGTGACCGATTCGGCCGACGTATAAATACGCAAAAGCAGTTGTGGCCAGCATCACCATTGAATAAAGAAACCTTTGAGGCCGGTTGTTGACGTTGCTCGCAACCCACCGTGTCTTTCCCATCACATTTTAAATCCGTGTGTTAATTGTCGCCGGCATGCAGGCTGACAGGGTAACAGCGTCACTGTGCCTCACAGTGTGACAGTGTCGCTCAGTGGCCCCCCCCTCCCCTGAACACGTGAGCAGTACGGTTAATGCTGTTGATATAATATAGCTGTTTGTGTTTGATAGTGGTACTCCTTTTGCCCTATTGGACAACCATGCAGCGTTCACGTTCCCCGTTGACAGACTCAGAAATCCCAACACTGAGTGGCTATAGATTTTTAAAAAAAACTTTCAATTGAACTGTTAAAATCTGAGACGCAGGAAACGAAACTGAATGCTTTTGCGACTAGGACGTATAGTTTCCCCTGTCGCGTACCGCTCTTCCCATCCTTTTGTATGTTGTTTATGTGGGGGTGCGTTGCTTCTGTGAACTGCGTGCTGAAGCCGATGTAAGTTTGTATGGCGAAGTGGGTGATACGTCAGGCTGCAGTCCCGCCGGTTTCACACAGTTCGAAGGGAGACAGCGGACTTCGAAGAACTTTATTAGTCCTAGCGTCTGTAGAAAAATGCGATTTACTTCAAAACTGGGTTCAGTCTGTTGCGTAGGAACATTTTTTTTATTGCAGTCTACGTGTGAAAGAGTTAGAGGGGTGGAGAATATCTCCACCTAAGAATAAAATCTTTGCAGGTGGTTGGATGAGTTCTTTTCTCGCTGCTCTCGTCATTCGAACCGTGTGAAGCCAGCATAAGGTCTACCCGTCGAGTAGCGTGGGCGGCCCTTATCAAGCCCTTCCGCCCTGCTTTGTTAATCTGCATGTGACTACGCTGTAAAATCCACGTGAGCGCAGATTTTGTGTGGTGGGGAAACACACAGACCTATATAAAGCCGCGGCGTGCATTAACTAGTCACTTGAAAGTATGACAACATGGTTAGGATTTGGCAGGGTTTGAATCCTACTTCATAGTGTAAAAGATCGTTGCTGTAATCTTTAAAAAATGTTTCAACTCCCTGTGCTTAGAAAACGCTTTTTAAAGAAAATTCATATAAACACTTTACATTGCTCTCTCTACATTGGATTCAGTTATCATGGACTTTCAGGACATAAGGTTTGTGACACGGCAAATTTGAGATTTGATTTTAGGTATCTTAGTGATAAGAAACAGATTTCTGATACAGGAGCTAAACTATCCGTATTATTAAATCAGTATACATCGTTTGATCAGAAGACTTGAATCTAAATAATATCTATGCTTTAAAACAACTGACAGGGTCATCAGCACCAACATTTATGAACAAAACGCTCCACTGTGCATTTAGCATTAGGAAACTATTTTAACTCTAAGACCTAAACTTTATTAGACAAAAGTCATGGCCTAATTCCTGCTTGTGTATCTTGCTGTAGGATTGTTCTCCCAGTACTGTGGATTTGATGAGCATTTTTTCTAGGCAGTCCATATAAAGTGCATTGTCTGGAAAAGTTGATTATAATGGCCTTTCGCAGTTTGAGGATTAGTTATTGTATTTGTCCCCACCATGGGTGAGTACATATGAGCAAATGTGATAAATGCACATACACAACACCAACACATTCCTACACAACATACAAGTGAAATACATGTACACAAAAATAGGAAACAACCCAAACCAATCCAGCTATAAACTGAAGATTTACAATTTTTATTTTAAGCAGGATTCCTCTGACAGTGCTGTTGATGGAGCCATGGGCAATAACTCCAGTGGAAAGACTCCCTCTGTGTTTTACTCCCGTGAATATGGAGTAGCACTAGGGGGAAAAGGTTTACCATCGCAGAAACATTCGCAGCCCACTGCTGACAACAGTCGACTGCGTAGACATGGCACACGACCGAAGCCTGCACGAAAGCATTTGTCTGAAAAGGATGCATATGACAAAAATCTCAGGGAGCCAAACTCCCCTTTTCATGAAGGTAACATTCGGGATTCTTTTTACTCAACAGCGGAGTCTGGATTTGAGACTTTACCAGAATGCATTGAGGAAGAGGAAAACGATGGGAGCCTGAGCCAGTCATTACAAGAGAATTTTTCAGCATCCTCTTTGAACGAGCGAAACAGCAGGTACTTCTCAAGTACTAATGCTGCCCAGCCTGGATCTGGTCCTCATGGTGTGAATGTATTTCAGGAGCACCTGTGTGAAGAGGGCAGTTGTCATCTATCTCAGGTAAAAAAGCTGGATGTGTCATCACCTCAGAAATCTGCCAAATCATCTCCATTGCATTCAGGTAGCAGAGTACCTGATCCACACCTGCTGACCATCAAGAGACACCATGGTGGTCCACGCAGCGATGACTTTGAATATGACCAGTCGTTAGATGCTTCAGAGTCCATTTGCAGTTTCAACAGCAGCATGGAAGACTGGAGCTGTGAGGATGAGGATGGGGAGGGTAGATCCCCCACACTGCATGGCCACACTGCCATGTCTGATAGTCATTTCCGCCAGTCACTCATGCAGCGAATTCAGGAGTGGTCCTCCTTTGCAGAGAAGTACGGAAAGTCTCGCTCGCCCACCCCAGACCCAGGATTGCCCCCACGCTATATGAGGCGCAGCCGCAGTTTAGATCGTCATCTTGGGGAGCCGGTGTTTGTTGCAGACTTGGATGTGTCTTCATCTGATGCAATCAGAGTTGAAGACACAACCACCAAGAATTTGGAGACATTGGAGACAGA
Source organism: Lanistes nyassanus (assembly GCA_004794575.1). Classification (NCBI taxonomy): domain Eukaryota; kingdom Metazoa; phylum Mollusca; class Gastropoda; order Architaenioglossa; family Ampullariidae; genus Lanistes; species Lanistes nyassanus. The sequence goes on from SMGT01007813.1 coordinate 24,339, forward strand.
ACTGCATGATATTCAGGATGAATTCGAGTCTATTACCTCCAGACTGCATGAACTTATAGAACGTGGCAGTGTAAACACTACCCAACAGCCACAAACAAAAGCCAGCTTGCCTGCTAACCATCATCATCACCATCATTCCAGACCTCACCAGAATTCTATGTACCACAAGGCCAGAACAAAATGGGAGCGACTACCTAGCGCTCCAAGGTCTGACTCCAGTCGGAGTTCTCGCGCCAGCAGTGTGGAGTTCAGCTGGGACTGCGGGGAGATAGGGGCAGGAGGACATGAACACTTGGATGCAGATGAAGCCCCAGCAGAACATGCAGTTGAAAAGGCTGGTGACTGCATTGCATCATCACCAGACAATGGGAGGCTTTCTGAGTCAGAAGGTATCTTAGATCTTTTTGCAATGGAAATGAATACTTCATAACTTTGGTAGGAGACTTTTGAGGCATTTTAAAACTGAGGAGAGATATGTGCACAGTATTTACGAGATGTCTAATCCAAAGATTTTATCCTAGGCATAAATAATTAGGATATGGGCTTATCCAATATTGCAAGCTACCATTTTTTAAAGTGTCTTTGGGGTAAGGGTGCATTTTGATTGACATTTTGACCATTTATGTTATAGAGTAGCTAAGAAATATTGTTAATGGGTCCAATCTCATAAGGCAAAAAAAAAAAATGTAGTTATGGTTAGCCAACCAACATTATTTGTTCTTGCTGAATCTAAACTTTTTTGTCACCCGTTCAAAATTTTTAAAAAATTATACCTGCTTTCTGTTTATATACAAACTGTTGTGAAGCCTGCAAGGGACATAACTTTACTCTTGGTCTGCATGGATAGCTTCTCCATTCTTTCCATGAGGGCTCTATAAATAAATTTATAAAAATAAAATTCCTGACCTACCTACCCTAGGGCTTTTTTTTTTTTACCATGTAACCATAACCACAACTTTTTGTTTGTTTAATGTTGGACTTGCAAAATGCTTTAAAATGTTTCAAAAGTTTACTACTATATTTCATATTATTCTTGTTCAGCAGTGTTGATGCATTCAGGTTTTTTTTTTTAAATTAAAGAAACATGAGCTTACTTTCTCTGAGATACACCATATATTGATAGAGTCCAGTTTTGTACTTTTTTATTATTATTATTATTAGTTATATTACTGAAATCTGGTCACTAGCAATGTAGCATCTATGCTGACTTACTGGTTACCAATTTAGGCCTGGTTTAAAGGCTTTGTGTTTTTGTAATATACAGAGTGAGTACCTTTTAGTTTTGTTTGTATATTTAAACATAAAATTTTTTGTGGAGAGTTTCAATCATCTATATATTAATTCACTCTGTTTTGTCTGTCACATTTGTTCAGGTGGCCTTTGCTTGTATGCAATCATCATATTTGTATGTGTGTGTGTGAGAGAGAGAGAGAAAGAAAGAGAGAGCTCTAAACCTTTAATATTAGGCTGCCAGTCAATACATAGAAAGTCCCATGATAAACAGAAGAAAACTACATCAGTACATGTTTGTAAACTACAGTGTTCTAGTAATGTAGAGAATGACAAAACAGTGGCCATTATTTTGCATTTCAGCATGTGTTACTTTTACTTGCAGCATAATAAACATTGCTACTGATCTTACATAATTTCTGTTCCATCTTTAAATATACACAGACGGTGCCTGTAGATCAGGAATAGTACATGTAGATGTATTTCAGTATTGTTTTTCATGTAAATCTAATAAAAAAGTCAGGAAGTACAGCAGAATTAAGTCTCCTGTTTACATTTCCCTCAGAGATGGTAAGACAGAACAACTTTTTGAAAACTTGCAGAAACTTGGTAATACCTATACACATAGTTCTTGTGTTTGGGCTGGCAGCCAATTTACATGCACAGTCTTGTCCGTAACTGCATGTCCAGCAATGTTGAAATACTTTAAAAAATAGTGTTTACATTAATCTATTATGGTCTGTCAATGCTCATGAATGATTTGTCAATGCTCATTGTTAATGCATGTAATTATTACCCTGATTGTCCCAGGGTTCGAGTGATGAGAAGAGTGCTTGATAATATTACTGATCAGTGTTCTTTGCCAGTTAATTACAAGTTTTTGTGTGACTTTTCAGCAGTCTCAGAAGATGGGATTGTGAATGTAGGGGAAATCATTAACCTAGTCGACTATGCAAATCAAGAATGGAAAGGTCAGACAGAGAAGACTAAAGCTATTAAACAGGTGAGTGCGGTACATGTACCTGCAGGTTCTGTATTTAGTTTTAAACATTTTTTTGGTACCAGACACACTAAAATGGGGATAAAGGGTTATTTGTCAGGATTTCACAAATATTATCTGTATTATGATTCCTGACACAATGTATGGTGCTTTTCCCTGGTGTCCACAGCCTTAAGAAAATTTGGTCAATAATGGCCATACAGTGAGTTGGAAAATAAACTACATGTATATTGAAACCATTTTTTAAAAAGGATTTTCCTTGAAAGGGATTTTTGTAGTACATGTATTAGATGAGCGATCACTTTTTATCTGAACCTAACTGTGCAGGTCAGGCAGGTAGTGACAATATATTCAGAGATTTTTACAATTTATAACTGTTATTTACTAACACACAGGGATACCTGTCTATACCTGAATTATTTGGCTGCCACAATCTACGAAGGATAAGGGGAGACAACTACTGTGCCCTGCGGAGCGCACTGTATCAGGTGCTGGCAGGAGGTCACAAGGTCACACAGCGGTGGCCAGGCCTTATTTCAATTATTGACTGCTTGCATAATCTCCACGCTGACCAAAACTCGGGACTTCAGGTCTGGAATTTTGGAAACCGGCTGAAATGGGAGGGGGATGAAGACAGGTTTTCCCTCATTTGCAAGTGTGTTCTTGCCCTGTATGCCACAGTGAGTAGCTATGGTAACATCTTTTCTTGCCTGTTAGTGTGACAGGTTTTCACTCATTTACAAGTGTGATCTTGCTCTCTTTGCCCTAGGCAGATGATACAGTAACTCTTCTTTCTTGGTGCGTCACACTTTCTGTGTCGTTAACTTTAGACAATAACAGCAGTTAAGGCATTCTGATTATCACAAAGAGCAGTTTTCAAAATATGAAACATTTCTGTCAGAATGAAACAGTATTTCTTTGCTTTATTTCAGCAATTCAGTAATTGACTGTCACTTCACTTTTGTTTTCTACTGGTGTATTGTGAAGGGTGTTGTCCAGTTCTGTTCATCAACATGGCCCCACTTAAACTGTGACAGTATTCTCAATATTGCACCTTTAGCTCTGTTTTGTATTCTTTTCTTTATGGAGGGTATCAGACACTTGAATTGTATACCAGTCGGCTAATTTACACCAAACCAATGCCTTCTGCACACCAAAGCTTACCACTGTGTACCAGAATCAGTTTTATTCTCATAAAAGTTATATCAGTAAATGGAATGAAAACATGCTTACTTGGCTCGACCTGCATTTGGTATGTCTTAAAAATTATTTCATGATCAAAACCAGTAAGAAAAAATAAATGGTTTAATTGATTTTACAAATTAAATTAGCTTTGCAGAGGATCTAAAAGTCACTGTTGACATACTGAAGGTGTTTTTGGCAAGGGGGCTTCTCCCCCCACCCTTGTCAGGTCCCCTCATCAAAGTGCTGTCCCTGGGGCCCTAGACCCTGGCCAGTAACCCAGTGTTGCTACAGTTCAGGAGTCTGGGTACTGACAGAGTAAGTTTTAACAGGTTTGATTTCTGATTACTTTTGGACTTTGACAGGTGGAAGAAATCAGTGCCTTGCCCTCACAAGAAATGCGTGAGTACCGTATCTGCAGCCTGCTGAATGGTTCTCGGCAGTTTGATGTTGAGCTGATGGAGGGCATGAAGCTGATGATGCTGTTATACATGGCGGAGCTTGAGCATCAAATAGCTGAGGAGGAGGAAGAAGTTCCTTTGTTTGCCTGGCTGCTCTTTGCACGAGACACATCAAACAATGTGGTCAGCTTTGTAAAGAATCATCTCAATCATATTGGTGATTCAGCAGGAATGGATCAGGTGTGTAGAAAATACAATGTGGTGTGTAATGTGTCATTATAGTGGTCTGCAATGTGTCCTGTTTGGGTATTTTTACAAGCATTCAAGGAAAAGCACATTTTACAAGTAAATGTGCATGTTTGATAAGTTGTGTTTAGTAGTGGAGAGATGTATAGTGGACACATGGTGATTGTGCAGGTGGAGATGTGCTTGCTTGGCCACTGTCTGGGCATCAAGCTTCGAGTGGCTCGACTTTACCGTCACGGGCAGGAAGACTTTGACTGCTACTTCCCAGATGATGCTTCTGATGCCTGGCCTTCAGTATGCCTGCTGACCGAAGATGATCGCCACTACAACGTGCCCGTGCCATGATTTGGCATCTGACCAACTCACATCAGGCAAACTTGCCAGTCCTAGTCATCCCAACTATGTGCCTGTGCCATGATGTTTTCATACCCCTCCCCTTCCAGTCTTAGTTGAATGTAGTGTAGCGTGCATGCAGTTTTGCAGAGTGTGGGGTGAAATAAATACGAGTGTCCGTAAAAAAAAAGTCTCAGGCAAGTTTTCAGGATGGAGGAGGAACCAAGGTGTGCTCTACCATAACTGTCTGCTGAGCTACTGCAGAGTCCAGAAGTAGAGAAGCAGCTTTGGTGCACAGTGCTGTAGCACAAGCTTTGAATGTGCATGTTATTCAGGAAACAGCATCCTCTGTGTTCCACTGCAAGACAAATTGTGGTTTGGTTTGATTGGAGTTAAACGAAAACTATACAACAAAATAGTCATATTATGCAAACAATGCAAGCCAAAGACAACCATTGCAAATGTCAACTGTGGGGAGAGTGAGTCTTCAGGCTGTTCCCTGACAGCATCTGGTGGTGGTGGTATAGCATGCAACTGAGTAGACGTTGAATTACGAGAACTGCAGGTTCAGAAAACTGTAAATGTAGTACCTCCGGTGACCACAGTTGATGTGGTGCATGTGTGTTGCGGCAGTTTAGTGGGGTTTGTTGTATTTATTTCAAGTTAGTTTGCTTTGATATCCACAACAGCCACTTAGAGACAATGACTGCAATTATATTTTACCATGGAGTGTGATTTGAATGTTTTAGAGGAGTATTTATTTCTACAAAAAATACATACCAGATGATGGATTTATAGTTGAAAGTTTATGTTTAGCTTATTCCTCATGAATATGCTTCAGTTTAACTTGAGCTTGCTTTATAGACAATTTTGTATGGGTTTGAGAAAATTGTGTCGTGTAAAAATCACCTCCATCAGAACAAGAGTGATTGTGTATGAGAGGAGTCCTTTCCCTTGCAAAGGTATGATGTGACAGAGAATTTGCCTGCTTTAATTGGAAGACAGTTAATTTGTTATGTGTTTTCAGTATTCTGTAGGAATTTACCTGCAGACAGAGATGAGTAAAAGAAAACAAAATGAAACGTGCATGTTTGGTTTGTTGCAACAAACTTGGCTATATTTCTCCAATAAATTATATGTATGTGGTGTTAGTCTGTGATAGAGACATTTTAATCTCATCTCTTATTACTCTGCACCATTGTTGGTTCAGATCATTTGGTATGTAGATTATTTTGCAGATGTTTTCAGTGAACCCAGTAGTCCATCCCAGATAGATGTTTCTGCTTGTACACATATGACTTGGCATTTTAAGTTATTCTTAGACTAAATTGGATCGAAGTGCTACCTTATTTTTTTATTGAAAGGTAGCCAAAATGGTTGTCTTGGATTTTGACGCGTCATTTGAAATAAATTGACCACACGTAGAATACTGAAACACATGGTATTAACTAGTTTTTACCTCTTATATTAAGCTCAAGTGAAACTAATCTATTTGTCTAAGTTAATATATAATGATGTGGGATCAAGCTGTAGGGTTAGGGTTTAAAAGCTCTTTAAAATTGTTTTATTTAAAAAGTAGATTCTATTTAAGTGTATGACTAGAGAAGATGCATGTGTATATGTACGATCATTTACTGAAAATGCATGTAACCATTCACCATTTCCTAACACGAGTTTTAGTTTATTAAAAAGGTAAGTTCCAAGTGTGTTGACAAGAGAACAGCACTCTGAAATTTGTAATCTGTTTAAAAAAAGGGTACTTTATCCAAGACAAGATTTTTTTTTATTTATTTGTAACGTGTTACATATTACACATTAGACTCTTCACTGGAGTTTTGTTGATTAAATCTACAGCATTCATTTTGCTCAGTCATTAGGCTAAGAATCCATTAGACCTTTAACCGCAACAACAAAGCAAAAAACAACCCTGTATGTGAATGGAGAATTACACAATTATGCTTAGTATAATGTTGGTTAGTGGAGGCAATCTGCAGTTAACTATAATCCTTTGATTTTGAAACGTGTACAATTAATTTGCTTTTTTGAGTGTATTCCACTGCACAGGTTATGCTGTAGTGAGCTAATACATTAGGACAGAATTTTTTTTAAAAATAGCTTTTCTTGCTTGATCTAGTAAGAATAACATTTTAGGAGCATCATTTTTACATTGCTGTAGTGAGCTAATACATCAAGACAGAGTTTAATTTTACTTGCTCGCTTGCTCTGGTAAAGAGTAATATCTTAGGAATGTCATTTTTACAGCACTTCAATGTTTATTTGCAATTACCTCATTCGTATGGAAATCATTCTTTGCTTTTTACTGTTTGTAGATTTATTTGACAACTCCTTGCTCTTTCGGCTATTTCGCAATTTTCGCTGTCTGTTGTATATGCACACCAGATGCATACTGCTTGGAAGAGCACCAGGTAGTGGAGAGTTTTCATTGTAAATTATTTTGTCAGGAGTCGGATGTCCCAAGGACTTATTTATTTATTGTACACATTTTTGTCACTATGCACCTTTTCTTGTACAATATGATTTAAGAACTCTGTGCATGCTACTTGATGCCATGTAGAACGGAACACCCCAATCTGTGAACACTCTCTATGCGCTCTGTCAGCCTGGAGTGCATGGTTAGATGTCTTTCATATGCTGGGAATATTTTTTTATGAATGGATGAAATATGCCCATATGCCCATCTTATATTTAAAAGAACAAAATATGCCAATAATATCAAGAGATGCAGTAGCTTACTGTTTGATACTGTGGAGATATATAGGTGATAAGGCCTAACATTATGTTATTAATATGATATTTAGGAGGATTTGTGTCAGAAGACGGATATCCAGGTTTCTCTACAAAGGAACTTAGATAACCAAAACAGACATTGACTAGAGCCCTATTTTCCAAATGCTTTTTTTAAATTTTAAAAACAAATGGTAATACCTACTGTATGATTTTATTTATTTTAAGTAAAATGGTTTTATACATGTACAGCACACAGAAAGTACATTTGTCTTTACATTTGTATACATCAAATAGAATCTCTGAAAGCATACCCAGGTTACTTCAGGGATTTATTTAAAAGCACAAGGAAGAGTTATGTACATTGTAAATAAAGAAAATTCTGATATTTCTAACTCGCTTCTAGACTCAGTATCATGTAATTTCAGAAACTTCTTGGATTTTTGATTATGAAAGGCAGACATGTACATGTGCAAATGCTTAACTGTAATAAGGCATTTCTATACTGTAAATAAGTTTGTGCAATTTAAGAATATCTGTATGTAACAATTTGAGTAAGTTAGGTTAGAATTTCATTTATGAGAAGTGCAGTGCAGCAAAGTCAACCAGAATGCAGTGTAGTTTTGTGCAAAACATTTTTTATTTCCCTGGAGATTTTTTAAAAACTCAGTTTAAGAGGTTATCCTAATTGTGCTTGATATGAAGTAACCATGGTATTATCTGTAATGGTCATCTGTAGTGGATCTTGTTTGCATCTGTGATAGCTCAGTTTCTGAAGGTTTACCGGCTTGTTTGCCAAATACCAATGAATTGTTCATTGACGGAAAGCTGCAATGATATATTGCTTTTGTATGTTGTATATAGATTATACTGTTGCACAGAGAGAGAGAGAGAGAGAGAAACATGCTTGAATAACCACATGCTGGAACTTATTGCTGATACTTTTGTGCATGTATGCATTTATCCATGCATATATGCTTTAAAATCACCAATTTTTAAGCTGTCTTTAGTTTCTGTTAATTCATTTTAAACCGTATGTGCAAAGTTAACAAACTTCATCTCAAGTCATTCAATGCCTGGAAATCATGTACAGTGTATTGCAAATTGTAATCCCCCCATGACAGGCTATTCCATGTCAATGCAGTAGCAGTTACTATATTTTACTGTTGTTTGTAGATGACCAAAGGTGTTTCATGCATTTTATATATGCCAACGTTGTGGAGATGAAGACCAAATCTCATGTATAGAAGTGGATAATGTGAGCACTTATTTCAGAAGAAATGATTGGCTAAGTGATGGCTGTCATCCTCAGTGGCACATTGTAGTACTAGTTCTGAGTAGACCTTTTTGATGGCATTTGCACTGTTAGTCATGTTTTGTCAGAGACAAGTTTAGGAACTTACCAAGGATGACAGCTCAGTTGATACCACAGCATGCTGGCCGTTCTGTAGTCAAGAGCTGCCAAAACTTTAAGACTTAACTGGTTGCAATGCTGCCAGTAACATTTTTGAAAATTGTTTGCTTCTGTACTTCCATTAGAACTTAGTTAATTCCCCCACTCCAAACAAAAGAGAATAAATACAGCCAGGTGAGAACATGTACATGTAACTCAGGATATGGTCATTAAATATTTTGTCCACGTCTCCCCGAAACATGCAGATTCTTCAATGTGTATTGGTGTGGAAAAGGGAACTAGGGTATTAAAAACAGAAGTATATGTCCTTATTACTAACCTGTAACTGTGTCAGATGGAATGTTTACCTTAAGTTGTTTATCTGCCTCACAACAGCTTCCATCTGGTTTTATAAGACTTAATTGTATAGGAGGGAATGGACGTGAAATTGGACTCTACATGTACGGGGTAGACTTGAATGATAACAGTGAAAGACACAAGAGACAAATGCCAATCTTTTGTCCATCTCAGGTAATGGGATAATACGGCTGATCTTGTTTTCACGATGTTTGTGTGCTTGTGCATTTTAGTGAGTGTGTATGGACCATGGGGGTTGGGGGGTCAGGATGGATTAGGGAAAAAGAACCTGTAGGAATCCCCCCTACCCTTCAAGCCCCCAGCTGTTTGAACAGGTGAAGATGTTGTGAAATGCATGTACTCCATGAATTTAACACAGACTTGTTTGAAAAAATGTTAAATGAATAGCACTAGATTTTGTTTTTGTTTTTGGTTTTTTTTTAGGAAATGATTTAATGATGCTAATGCTCCTGCTATAAGATTTACTGGTTTCAAAAACTGTCTGTAGTATTTTTAAACATTTTCTTTCAAGCTGTGTGTACTCACTAGGACGTAAGGTGGGTATAAGCCAGTGATCTGTCTTTAAAACCACACAGCTGCTATTGCTCATGATCTGATTTACCATTTTACTGTTATTTAAAACAGTAATTTAAAAAACTGTTTAAAAATTGTTCTTGATCAAAATAAAACAACATGTCATTACTGGCCTAGTGAGTCACTCTGTCTTGCTCATAACCTGTGGGAACCTTATGCAGTGACTCACCTGGCTGAAATGGCAGTTATTGCCTTCAGGAGGAAAACACTAAATTTCAGTGGCCCAGAGTTTGATAGAGGTGGAGGTTCAGTTCCCGGTGACTGTATTGCTGTTGAGGCACAATGCAAATTTCTATTTTAAAAAAAAAAAAACATTGTACAGGAAGATCAAGCATACCATCAAGTCCTTTCCTTGTTTGTGAGGAAAGAGTTCTAGGACCATGCTCCACCCACTGAAAAACCCCACCCCCTGAAAAGTATGCAAGAAAACACCAGCTGACTTAATCCAAAACAAAAATAGACATGAAAGTTGGCTGACGAGCTTTGGGGGTGGGGGTCCTCTAATCATCCAGACTGCAGTTCCGTTCATTTGTCTTTTGTTTAGGATAAGTTTTGTAAGATCTTAAGTCTTACCCTTCATGTCCCTGTGTGCGAGAGAGAATGTCAGCATGTTCATGCTTGTGAAGCATGCACATTACCAGTCCGTCCACGTAAATCTCTCTTAGTATTAGGGCCATGAAGACGTAGTTAGCAATATGTGATGGTGGTAGTTTCTTACTGGTGCAATTTCCTACGCATACCTTAAATGTTAATTTCTTATGGTGGGTTGATTATTTTTATTAAATTCCTTAAGTCTGATTGTTGTTTTGTGTCTTTGTTTCTCATTTCGTTTTATTATTTTCTTCTGTTACACATTTGGGCATGCTGGTTAGCAACAAAGGTTTTTCCCTTCTCTTTGGTGACTTTTTACATTCCCAACATCAAGCTCACGGTCTTCACTTTCATTAACTCATCATTTTCTCTTAAATTGCAGAACCTTTTTTTGTGTGTGCATCATTTATAGCCAGGTGAACATATTTCTATGATTGTAGGTCACATTGTAAAGCCTTCATTTTTTTCTTTTATCGATAAAGAAACTTTTGCCTGTCTTTAAATTGGTAGCATGAGGACCAGGATGACAACTGGCTCCATGTTCCTTTTATTTGCTTCGTTGCTAATCATTAGGCACTTGATGGATTTTTGCCATTCAAGCTTCTTTCATTGCCAAAGAGACTATAAGGCATAATTTTGTCAGAAAATGCAGCGATGTATGCAGAAATAAAATTCAAGCCCATGCACAAAAGCGCTGTTTGAAAAGGAATTCCAACATAACTACTGATGTACCAGACGAAAGGCGCTGTCATTATATCTGACACTCGACACTTCAGTGTGTGGCTGGCTCGAACGCTCGAACCCGTAACCCCACCCAAAGCAAGGCCACTGCTGTTGGGTAGATCACCCCCACACTGAAGAACTCACAAACAGAGGCTGCTGTCTCGCTTTTGAGAAGGGACGGTGTTCGACAAGGTGAAGCCGTCGTTGTGCAGGAGGAAAATTACCCCTTGCTAAATGACCCCGACATTAAGAGGTAAACGTGTAGCCATTAGCGAACTAGTCATCCAAGTTAAATAACCAGTTTTACCTAGCCCATGCTTTAGAAGCCGACTTTTGAATTTAATAGATGGGGAGGATCGAGGGAGGTGTAGCTGTAGGGTGACCTTGTCATCTCGATGACGGTATTTAAACACGACGACAGTTTCCAGCCATTCACAGGTATGATGTGTGGCCACACAGATGTAAGACATAAGGCCATATAAAATATTCAAAAGGGCGTATTAACTGACTTACAACCAGTAGATTAAGGGGGGGGGGGAGGGCCGGAGCCATACAGAGTAGGGCAATGAAAGTAAGTTCCAAATATATAAACTAAAGAAATAAAAGCTAAAAGGTACAGCTACAGTATAAATAGATGTTAGGAATAGGACGGCAGTGGGATCCGCACACAGGGACACTGCCTTACTGCGGACCACCAGCAGCAGCAACAGCTGGATGCCCGAGGAGACGCCAGCAACAGCTGGATGCCCGAGGAGACGCCAGCAACAGCTGGATGCCCGAGGAGACGCCAGCAACAGCTGGATGCCCGAGGAGACTCTTTTACCAGCACTTTTATCACCACCACCCCAGAAGACCACAGCTACAGAGCCCCACCTCGAATCCCTCCCCCAGCCCCTATTCTGCGAAATCACCTCAACTTGGAAGCACTGTCCCTCCAAACCTAACAACAACCAGCGTTTCCTGGGAACCTGGATAACTCTGCGGTAGAGCTGCGGACTAAAGCGTGTAAACGTTGCTGGTTCGAAACCAGGGAAGGTCAATTGTTTCCTCAATTTAAACAGTGTGCAGACTCCATTTGTCTTTTCCACGAACATTAAACTATCTTTTCACACTGGCCATCTTACTTCAGCTATCAGTCAGGTGGTTCTTTCAGTGCACTACTTAGTAATAGGACCCCATCCTCCCATCCCCACTGTGCGAAATCACCTTCAGGTGGAAGCACTATCCCTCTAAAGTTATCCACCTGGCTACCAGGGCGACATAGGGTCTGCTCCCTGGCTCACTCTGTGAGTTGTGCAATGAAAACCGTTTCGAATAAAGTTTGGACTGGATTAAAAAGCGCTCATGAGTTAATGATTGTGGTGGTGGGGGCGGGGGGAGATTTTTACAGAAGTCTTTTTGCCATCCATGTGCCTCTCTAGGTTGAAATTTTCTCGGTGTGTTAGGCTCTTTCAGATTTTGAGCTGTCGTGTCTTGGTGATACCTACACTTTTGTTTCACTAGCTGGGCGCTGTATATTTTAGCTGCTGTGGTTGGTGATGGTTATTTAGAGGGACAGTGCTTCCACCTGGCGGTGATTTCGCACTATGGGGGATGGGGTCCTATTACTAAACTATGCACTGAAAGAACCACCAAACTGATGGCTGCAGTAAGATGGTCAGTGCGGAGAGGCAGTTTAATGTGCGGGGAAATGGCCGAATGGAGTTTGCACAATGTTTAACTCCAGGAAAGAATCCTTGGCCACACCAGGATTTGAATCAGCAACCTTCCATCTGCTAGTCCGCAGCTCTACCAACTCAGCTAGCCAGGCCCCATTTTAGCTGCTCTATTCGCACGTCTTATTTCTACTAATGCACTCCCCTTGCAACCTGCCGCTCCATTTATATTGTTTACATGTCGTTGTGCGGTCAGCCGCCGCTGGTCGCTTGGGAAGGCGCATTTTGCAAGACTTGATCCGTGTCCTGACCTCTTTCTTGTGTCAGGGATAGCGACACCGCAACTGCAGCTCTGCTCACCCAGCGATTCAGCATTTGCGGTGATCTTTGACCTCTAGCTGTGAT
>SMGT01007813.1:52700-67202 GCA_004794575.1 Lanistes nyassanus
TATACATATATTGATAAATAAACTCAATGATTAATAAACACACAAATAACACGCTCAATCACTCACGCAGACGCACCCACACGGAAACACATAGGCACCTATTCATCTATTCATTAATGCACTCTACTAAGAAGTATTTTAACAAAATTCACTACCTTGGTCAATACACTTTTGTTTTTGCAGGAAAAGAATTTATAAAATTTAAATGTAACTGGCCGGCTTGCAGTCAGTAAGTGATAAACCTGACTCGGGCCGTCTATCACCCTACAGTAAGCCTTGTACGCCCCAGCTCGCGAGGCAGAGTAAGATGGCGGACGCCGGCGCGCGAGTGAGTCAGCGCGACGCTGCGCTCGCGTCTTACCATGCTCGGTCCATATGTAAGAAGTCCGTGGGTGTTACCGATAGAGATTGTCATTTTTTTTAAAAAAGCTGGGCTAGTGGAAATTTCAGTTGGCTAATGAAGACCTGTCCGGCTAGTGAAAATTTTGAAATTTTCCCATCCCTACCATGCAAGTGTTACTGCTTATCAAGAAACATTTTAAACGTCGATTGGCTGTTCAGGACAACGCTTTCTCCGATTTCGCGAGTAAAACGAACGTACGGGTTGATAAACTGCCAAAAAAAAAAGCTTTTGGCGTTCACGTATGTGTAAACATACGTGAATCACCGTGATATACGTATAATGAGATGATATACGTATCTTGATGAAAGATCACGTCACACGACAGTACAAAAGTTTTGCTTCGCTGGTGAATCCCCTCTGCAACCTCGATTTCCGAGGCCACCAGTCCTCAAGATGCACCGGATGCTAACTTTAAGCGCATGCGAAGTTTGCATTATTTTCTGGCTGCAGGTTATTAATACTTTTGCCGCAAATTCTATTTGTGGAACTGACGCAGCTACGAGCTAATACAATCGATATTCATAAGCAGCTCAATTTTAACTGCGTAGAATTATGGTACATCCAGCCCTTAGTAGTAAAAAAAATTTAGTAATTATTCCAAGCATAGGCAGGCATTATTTCGGTCGCACAGGCACGAATGGTGCTTGCCCAGTTGCAGTCATTACGACTGGGAACGAGGCGAATTTTGTCGTCTGCGACGCCATTGTGTCGTCTGCTTGTTGTGAATGAAAACCGGATGTTGTTCTTGCGCTTTTTAAAATATAAAATGACATATTGTACAAATGAATCAGTTTCAGATATTTTTATGAAAGTGTTTCCTCAATATTGCATGGTAAAATATTTCATTAGGATATAGAAATAATGATAATTAAGACCCTGTTTGATCTCCGTTTGCAAAGCCTTGTTTTTCATCGCGCATTCGGTGTGCGCATCAATACGAAAGTCGCCATATTTTCACTTTGTTTTTGGGTGAGCAGAATCTGCAGTGAACTGTGCATGTTGCAGTATCAAAGCCAGAACTGAAATCAAGAAGCCAAACTGGACAGGTTACCAGAGTATCTGCGAGATACTATGGAATGGTTCATGGGGTGAGTATTTTTTAAAAAAATCGTTAGCTAACCGCAAGTCTACTGAATACATCTGGGATCCTTTCATTATTCGTATAGTTTCAAGTTCAAATCAACCTTAGCGGCTTTAATGCAGTGAATTTTTTTTTTGCGTTTGCATTATCGCAGGTTGGGATGTTAGAATAAAAATTAGCTCATTTTGTCTGTATTATTGGAATTCATATTTATTATTCTGTTCTAAACTTTTCTAAACACTCACTGACCCAGGCATACGCACACAGAAGTCGACACAAATCAGGAATCTTTTGTGCATGTTCAAGATGTTGCAGTATCAAATTCGGCTGCTTATGAAGTTTCAAATACTAATAGTACATACGCTTGGGGATCTAGCTGTATTAACACAGTGGGATTTTTGCATTTTAATATATGTATATCCAAATCCAGAATCAGTTTGTTTTTACGAACATTCATGGCAAAATAGTTTTTAGTCAAATTAGTGAACTAAAGAAAGTGCTGCTTGTTAAAAGATGCGTTTGGGCCATTGTTAAAGGGCATCATTGTGTGCAGATGGTTAAATCACTGATTCCACGCTTTTTGTTGATTTCTTCTAAACACATAACAGTTAACATTTGTAATTAATCAGAACTGAAATGATATATTAAAAGCCGTTTATACAGAACCCTTCATAATGTTGAACCAACAGCTGAAAGAAAATAAAATATTAATTAGTTTTTCAAAATTAGATAGAAACTACTCTGTATATTTTTTTCTGCTTTTTCCCCGTATTTTTGTCCTGACAAAAGTTGATAGTTATGTTGTAATATACCACTTGAGCATTTCATTTTTATATTAGATCATAAACAAATTTGATTGAATTGGTCAAATACAGAACTCAGCACAAAATCCCACCTCCATGCTTGACTGGCAAAAAAGAAAAACAAACAAAAACAAGAAGAAAAATCCTCAGCAGGAAGGGCAGACATCTCTTCTCTCCATGCCTAAACTCAGTCAAGTTGTTTACTGTTCAGTTTATTAAACATGCTATAGGTGTAATTTGGTACAATAATAGTAGTCATAGTCATTGAAGCAGTAGTACTAGTATCACGTGATTCTTCAGAGGACTGAATCACACCATGCAGTGAGATCATCTTATGTGCTTGATAATGAATAGTGTTAATTATTCATTGAGCTGTGACGTGTACCATGCATGCTGGCAGAGTGTGAATCATAGGTTTGCTTATATAGAGACTAACAGAGTGACTGTCAGATGATTGCATGTGCATCTCATCCCAAGAATATAAGAATATTAATGAAAATGTCAGCATATAGAGTTGTATTTCATGGTTTGTCTGCAGTCTTGAAAGCAACATTTTTCAGGTAACAATCTTAATTTTATGACAGAAGCTGAAGCTGAAACAAAGCAGTTATAAAGTATGAATAAGGCACATGATTTATATTGTAGTACTAGCACAGGAGCAGAAACAGAGTATGGTAGTTTTGTCTGCCTTTCCAGCCACTGTGCTTGCTGTGGTAAATATACTGAATTTATTAATTAAAGACATGATTGTATATTGCTGATGAATTTCTACTTAGTGATACTCCATTAGTGATTTATATGGTATCGCACGCGCGTGTGTGTGTGTGTGAAGATGAGATAGGATCAGTCACAGACCTTCACACAGTCATAGGCTTCTGTTAAAATAACAAGTAATGAGGAATGCACCTTTGCCAATTTTTACCTTTTAAAAATATAATGCAGTTATTTACACTTATTACCAGTAGTTAAATTATAAAATCAAATACATAGTGACTACATGAGTGTTGGGATCCCATTCCCCTCCTGTTCCCCAATGAGAAGATCATTAATTTTACAAGTACCTAATTTTTTTAGACTATATAACAAATAATTAAGTTTGTAATTCATAAATATGCGTTCTTCAGTTGTAATTAGTAGGACCAGTTTGAATGGACTTTTCTCAGATACCTCATAGTAAATGGTATGTGTAAAATAGAAATAAAAATATAATGCTCTGTTTCAGGACCACCTCCTCCTTTAATGTCCCATCTATCCCAGTAATTTACTTCATGTGCATCATGTATAATCTTGTAGCATAAGACTTGAAGAGCACCTCAAGATGAATCCAAACAAAGCATGATGTCAGATTGCTGGCTTTAATAACATCTTTTTAAAATTGTGCATTCACTTCAGCTTATTAGGTGTCTATGAACAAGTGGGCAATTAAGCATGTCTGTAGACATAAGTATTTTTTTAAATGTAAGTTTCATGTTTTTAGTATGTACTTGTTTGTCTTAACTTGAAGAAACTGTTCATGAGATATGCCTTATTATGAACTACTTCAAAGTAAAGAGAAAAGAAACAGGTGACTGTGCTTTGGTGCAACAAAGAGAACTTGGCCATGTGAGACTTAGACAGGAAATCGACATTTCGGGCATGGCCCCTTCTTGAGGATGGCACAAACAGATAACAAATAACAAACAAAGATCACTTAGCTGACAAGGACGCTGGTCATGCACAGTCATGTGGTCAGCTAAGTTATTTTTATTTATTTGTGATCTGTTTGTGCCATCCTAAAGAAGGGGCCATGCCCCGAAACATTGACTTACTAAGTCTCGCTTGGCCAAGTTCTCTTTGTCGTACCATGAATTATTTTATACAGATCAGATGTATGCAGTCTTAGAAAAAACCTTGTAATAGAATCCATCACTTTAAAGGATGTGACTGCTCATTTATTTAAAGTCTTTTTGCTTTAAGGCATTGGTTGTGGCAAAAGATTTGTCATTGATAGACATATACTCATTGAAACTCTTAAATCAGACCTGAAATTGATTTAAACAGATTCTGGATGGTGAGGCGGCTATGACTAAATCTTAACAGTTTACGATTGTCAGTGTTTTCTATGATAAGTTTTTTTTATAAGCTTGTATGATAAGTTTCCCACATTCCTAGCGACAGAAGCAGGATTTTTTTCCAAGTTACAAAGCACTGGTGCAAATCCTTTAAGTTATGCCACTTTGTCCATGCATCCAAAATAACAGGGCTACAGAAGTGAAGTGGCAGGGTTTGAGTTCTGTGCTGCCTTTGAAGTTATGTTATCCTGTGTGTGACAGGGAGCCAAGTGTGAGAAAGATGTACATCACGATTAATCACAGTATTTAGAAACTAAATGGAAATATAGCACAGCCTTTGAATCTGTAAAAGTTCTTGTTTTATCTCATAAAAATAGATCTTGTAAATATTACTTACACTTGTAATCCCTAGTCTGTCCCTCGTGATTACTACAAGTTGCGAGGGCAGCATTTGAATGACAAATCTGTTGCCAGTTCTTGTCTTTCTTGACCTTTTGCAGTCACCACCTTTCTGCTCTCCATTTTTATCAGGTTTTTCGATTAGTGATGGGGGTGGGATAAGAGCATACTTAAGTTGAAACTTATCACCCTTCCTAGATCCTGTCAGCTGGATAAGATTTAATCTGTTACAATATTAGTATTCTTGTGACCATTAAAAAACTACCTAACTTACCACATTAGCCTTTCTTTCACCCCTCTCTCTCTCTCTCACACACACACACAGAGGGTGTGTGTGTGTGTGTTGGAAAGCAAGGGTAGGGTGGGAGAACAGAGAAATGGACAGAGATTACAAAGTTGTAGTACTTTGTACTTGTAAAAACAAATGGAAATCGTAACTGAGGATCTGGCGCGTGGCCAGGGTGTCTTCCCAAGTGTCGCGCATGTGAAAACTTCACCCTGGCGGTTTTCTGGTTTATGTTATTCGGACGACCCAGAGAAAAGAGCCTGGAGGTGGGGTGGGTATGTGACGCGAACGTGAAGAAGCAGCACGCGGGGAGTGCCGATCGTCTTCCGAGAAATCAAGACGACCGTTGTTGGGTAGTTCAGAGGTAGACACCACGACCTGTAGTCGAGGGTTTTGGAGCGACAGTGGAGGCAAACAGTGCCGCGCGCTTTCCGTTCGGCGCTGTGCTGCACTGCAACGTGAGGTTGTGCTGCGCCACACATCGAGCACCGCAGCCGCACTTTTTGCTCTGCTTGCACGGCTGTCGTCGTTGTTGTGTTCGTTCACGACGTTGTATGCGAGAGCAGACAAGAGGGCGTTCGTGAAAGTTTACGTGTCGTGGGGAAGTGGTGATTAGAAGGTATTCGATTACGTAAGTGATCATGCCAGACGAGAGTCGTCACGATGCTCTGCAGCTGGCTGCAGCTGCATTTCCTTTGTGATCATTGCTTCTGGGCTTTTCGCTCCTGCATGCTGACGGAAATTGTTCTAGAAAGGATGTTCTCATTATTATCCCAGTGGTAAGTGGCTGTTGGATATTTTTAATATAAGTTTTGAGGATGAAGTTTATAATCATTGTACTAAATGAGAGAATAAAGGGAGAAAGACCCCCACCCACCTGTAGTATATCTCAAGTAGTTGTCTGTTACCGTAGGTATAGAACGACCGACTGAGAGCCTGCGTGTGAGGAAGACTGAAAAGTCGTAATCAGTTACTGACATGCTAACTTGTAACCTCACGTTCACTTGTAAGACGAATGATAAGTGCATCCATTCCTCGCCCTCTCTCACTACGCACCAGTGCACTGAACTTGCATTTAATATACACTAGTCTGCCAGTCTCACTTCTATCGCGCCTTCTTCTGTGACGTAAATACGTTTTGCGGAACGTTGTCAACAGCAAGACAGACTTCTTAAATTCAGATGGCCAGCTTGCTTTCGTTCTATCACCTAAATAATTATACGTATCCGGTATATAAATAGGCAGTGTGATTGCTGTCCCCTGTTGAGCTGGTTGATCGGATGATTCAGTTCCCCATCAGAATTCCGTCTTACCCAAAAAGGGGTATGCCGCAGGTTAATTTGCTTGCCCTCGTGACAACAGTGCAGCGTGCTGTTGACCCTGTTCTATACATTCATTTGTGGAGTTCAGTTACTTCAGAGGTTTACGTTTTAAAATCAAATGGTGCAGTAGTCATTCAACCCGAACGTTTGTTTGATACTGATAAGTGGCGCTGGTCAAAGTCAGTCTGGCACTCTGCAAAAAGTATCTGGCGACGTGCTGTCTCCTGTCTTGACCTTGAAACGCCGAGTGTCCTATTTACAGCTCGGGTACTAGTTTCATACCAGTGACTACGCTCACGAAAGCTTCCGAAAACGATTCGGTAGACGTAAACGACATGGCTCGAGCCGACCTAAGAAAATCTAAAGCGAGTAGTATAGACACAAGGAGAGAGAGTGAAGTTTAGTGGTGACGTCAGAACTGCGGTCGACTGCCTAGCAGTAATCGCCTCCCTCGCGGTTATAAATGTCGCCTCCATGCTCGGACCGAACTATTAAGACACCCAAACGCTGGGCCTTTAGCGATCGTCCACAGGAAAATGTGCCAGTTTTTATTCTGTTTACTGATTCAAAATGCTAACGCAGCTATACTTGATCTGAACATTTTAGGCGAGGTTTAACGCCACGTGATTTAAGTTTACATGCATACGGGGCCTGGGCTAGCACAAAATTACTCTTCTTTTGAGTAAAGAATTCTCTCAGTCTTGCGGTCCCGAGTTACCTAGTTTTCATCCCTCCAGCATCACAGACCAAATTATACAGTATCATTTTGAAGATGGATTGGAGGGTTGTTCTTTGATATCAGACATGATCCTGTTTTAAAATATTAAACAGAAATATTTCTTTTTCGTACATCTTCTTGATTCACATCGACGCAATCTGGAAGTGGGATGTTGCAGTGGTTCTTCGGTTTTAAGCTGAATTTCGCGGTTTGCCTGATAGTAGCGTCACGCGGCATTTTATTAGTTCTCGAGCCCTTTGGTTTGGATGGCGCTGGTGTTCCGCGTTGGGCCTTGAACATGCGACAGCAGCATGGAGAGACATGACGTAATCAAAAATAAATACGCCGTTCATTCTGCCTGCAAGCAGGCGGCGTTGTGGGAGGACGACCAGCCAAGAAGCCAGCATTTTTGTATGGCGCCGAGAAAGCGAGTGGCAGGTCTGTGGCTCGGCTGGCTGGCTGCAGGAGCCCTGCCGTTTTTGTTGTCTTTCTGAAGCGAGTTGCAGCACTTGGCACTTGGCAACGCTCAGTAAAGGTATGCAGCGGTGGACTTACCTGAGGGTCATGTTCGATGGACCACTTGGCGTTGAGCGTCACGTTTGATCGATTTATTCTCATCCTTGGGTCGTGCTGACTTAATCATTTTGTTTAACTTCAGCCTCTCATTGGAGTTCGTGTAAAATCGCAGCCACGGGAAGTTGAATGATTCAAGGTTGTAGTATCGCCCCCCCTGCCCCCGCACCCACCCCCACCCCGACCCCGATTGTGATTTGTTATAACCGTTTGTGCTTTAACGCCGTCTTGGAAGGTGTTCGTTATCATTGAAGAGATATCTGCGGTGCCAGTGAAGGACGTGGTTCTCGATAACATTAGCAGTATCAGCACCGAGCAGGTTAGCCACAGCCGACAGTACAAGGGTCACGGCGTCACGCAGGCATGTTTTTCGTAATAAACGTTGTTGAGTACAAATGACCTTTATGTGGAACATAAATTTAACACTTGTGGGCCAAAACTCTATGAGGTCACTAACATTTTCAAGTTCGAATGCACGAAACTCTCTTCTTGAACCCCATCTATTCACTCCGGTATTCTTATGTGATATTGCGCGAGCAGAGCAATACACATTTGTGCGTATATGTGTGTGTGAGAGAGAGAACGACAGCTAACAGAGTTTTGTACTTGCAGTTCCAGCCTTAAAATAGTTACAGTCATGTCGTTTAGAGTTTGCAGTCTGGTTACTAGTCTTTAACCGTTCGTCGATTCTTTACTCCATTATTTTGTTATTGTCATCCACACATTCCATTTTCTGACATAATTTGCAACAGATACATATCCTCTTTGTTCGAGATAACGGACATCCCACGATGGTCCTGTTTCAGTAGAGTGGATTTATTTTCAACAGGATCGCCTTCGCGCCCATAGTTTACTGTATAAGAAACCATCAGAATTACGGAGAAGAAAGCACCGCTATACGTTAGTGCCAAATCTCACTGGTGTCTAATGTACTGTGGGTGTAGGCTAGAGTTTCAGTCTTACCACGTCCTCTGACAGTCTCGATGGTCTGACGGTTAAGCGGGGGTTTGCCAACCTTTTTACCTGGTGGGGGGAAAGGGGATAATTTACGCTTGTCCCTTGTACTGTAAAGAAATGTGTACCTAAGATACCATGAGAAATCCTGCATTAAAAGTAGAAGGAAAATAATGTATGCCTACGTCCTAAATAGTTTGATTTTGGAACCTGGTGGTTCTTTTTGAGCTCCTGGATATTTGCAGAAAAGATGGAGGTTGCCACTCGAATACAATTCTAGGAAAAACATGTTACTTGTAGACATCCT
This sequence comes from Lanistes nyassanus, assembly GCA_004794575.1. Taxonomy (NCBI): domain Eukaryota; kingdom Metazoa; phylum Mollusca; class Gastropoda; order Architaenioglossa; family Ampullariidae; genus Lanistes; species Lanistes nyassanus. The sequence continues at coordinate 61,598 of SMGT01007813.1, forward strand.
GCGCGGGCCACACGGGAAGGCCTTGAGGCCTGCAGGCTGGTCAACCATGGGTTACGGCCTCCGGTTTCGGGTTGGTATTACGTAGGCCGGTGGTTCGCACCCCGGCGGCGTCATACCCAAGAGTGAAATTGTCAATCCAGAAGCTTCCCTGCCAGACGTCTAGCACCATAGGGAACAGTACTAGGACTGGTTGGCCCGGTGTCATTGTAATGTGGCTGGGTGGGACTGAAGCCTGTGTTCAGACAGCAGTCCCAGTTGGGGAGTATGTTAACTTGTCTCAACCGTCCTAATATGCACTTAGTTTGCGACTGAACATTAAGCAATAAAAACCTTACCACGTCCTCTCAACTTACGGAGCAGTGCGGTGGATTAACCGAAAGACGATTCAGTGGGGGCTTTTTTTCAATCTAGAAATAACCTCTTGAAGCGGACGGCGCTTGACAAGGACAACTTGCATCAGTTCTCACTTGAGAGTGCAGTTGTAGCGCAGTAATGTATGCGTGGATGGTAAGGAAGTTCAGCTACGTTTTGCAGAATTTCAGTGGGCCTAATGCTGAGAGCTGAAATAATGTCGAGCACAGCCACATGAAAGATAATACGTGCGAATCGGTCACGCTGACAAACATTGCCTTTCTACTGTTTTTTCATGGTAGTGTTTTGGTTCTCGGTGCATGAGATTGCTTGCGTCTTTTTTCGCTATGACCACAAGTGGAGAAAATGGGTCGTTTTCTACTCACATGATTTGTTTTGAATCAAAATGAAAAAAGTCCACCCCTCCCTCAAACACACACACTTCCTCTGCCGTCCATCAGCGGAGTAGGGCTTGTATACAGGAACAAATAACTGTTTTGCAGCCACGTGCAGCATGGCTGCAGCATTGATTGTCCTAACAGCGATCTCTGGCGATGATGTGTGTGCGAGGTTGTCAGCTAAGTGGGGACAGCGAAACGTACCGGTGTCCATCTGGTCCCATAGGGTGTATCGACCAAAGCCTAGCCTTCCTTGGCGTTGTGCGCGGGAACAGCTTGTACGACGCGCTTGTTATTGTTTTGTCCTTAGGGACGTTGCTCAGTATTAGGTCGATTATTGCATCTCACGTTTTTTCTGGGCACTCCTCAGTATGCGTTACGAGGAGATAACAAGACTTTAATAGTGGGGTGAGGTTTTTTTATAGGGGGAGGGGGGCTGGGAAGGGATGAAATGGAGGGGAGTAACGTATGCTTGCAACCAGTACAGAGGGTCATAGGTTCGGATCTCGTGTCCGACAAAACTACTTGCCTGATGCACCTATTTACAGGGCTGAGGCTCTAGTGGTTTTCTCTGGGTACTCCGGTACCCCCACCTCGACCTGTCACCCTCTGCCTATCGTGATGACAGACCTCGTTGATAATTTGACGTTCAACAATAACCAGCCAATTTTTTTTTTTTTACACAGGCACTTACCTTGATCTGTGACCATTTGAGTTACGCCTTGTATACTAGTATGCGCGCAGAGAGGTGGGGGGTGAGAGAAAGGTGAGGTCTTACACAAAAGGTGTGGGTCGTTCAACTGTTTGAGTAGAGTTGTTGCGTGGTACCAAGATGGGAATTTGCTTAGGACGCTATGTAATGCAGAAAATTACAGTCTCTTGATGTTTAATTCCACTTGAGCTATATGATACCAGTCTGAGTCAGTACTTACGTAATTCCGTTCCGTAGCTATACAGTGCATGGTGTTGCTATACAATTCATTCTGTAGTTTCGTCATAAATTTTATACCCCTTCCACATCTCATCGATAATGAAAACTTATTTTGCAGATATCGTGACTGTAATTTGTTACAGAATGAATATTGTGCATCGAATTCAAGCATTGGGTGATGGTTGAGTGGAATCATGTAGCTAGAACTGGAATTGTACGTGCTGCATCAGTGATGCGTCAGTTGTCTCGTGGCGCCCCAGAATAGGGTATTCGACTGTACGAGCTTTGAGGTTTCTACCTAGCGTCACTCGCGTTCGTTGCTTCTCTTGTGGCTGGAAGCTGCACAGAGAGGACCGGCAGCAGCAGCCGACGGAGACTGTTGCAGGTTCTCTGCCTTTGCCGGCTACCTTGCCCACCTGTGTGTGTGTGTGTGGCGGTGGGGGGAGGGGGGAGTTGGTGATTGTTGGGGTGGGTGGGTGAGGGAGATGTAAATGGAAGGAGCATTCATGAACACTTTGGGGCCTGAAAACGTGTCGGTGAAACTGCTGCAGAAAACAATGCAAAAATGGGCTATTGTTTCGTTTCTTCACAGGTACCCTGCTGGGGCCAGACCTTCCTCCCTTCCCCACCTCTTTTACCTTCTTGTTTTGAGACGTGACCTTATTCCAGGGATTGTTGAGAGGTGTTGAGAGAGGCTGTGGAGACTTTAGTGATTAGACAAAGGACTAACGTATTGGATTCTGTAAATTGTCAGCAGTCCAAGTCCGGCTGTTTTTACATCTGGCACTAGTTTACTTCTTGCAGCTGACATTTGCCGCTTTGGCACACCTCAACAACCTTCAGCGTCTGTCGTGCGTGCGTATAGTAGGCACGCGAGAGCGCCGGCAGGACAGTAAATTGCACGCTTCTTTCATTTCCGCCTTGGGGTTTTGCTTGTGTTACAGCCATCGCTGAGTGCGAGTAAATGTTGATTACATTGTGCCAGCCTCACACCCTTCGTCCACACTGCATCACACCACCTGTAATCTATGTTTTGTTGAGAAAGGAGTATGTGGCGTGATACGAGGCAGTAGAAGTGAGTCATGCTTCACGGCTCCCCGCAGTGGCGCTGTGGCGGTATAAGACTAAATTATATTAATACCCACTAAATGTATTCTGTATCATGGGTCAGGCATATGAGTTTAAATTATACCTACTAAATGTATACTTTGTAGTATATCCTGGATTATGATAGGCAGGAGTGGACTGGAAAGTGACTTGTCGAAATGTTTTTAATCTGTGCGTTGTAAGGGACACAAGCTGGAGTTACGCGTTGGTCTGTCGATCGTACTAACGTATACCCTTGTAGTGTTCACTGAAATTTGAAGCGACGGTATTTTAAACTCACTTTGTTTCCTATAACGCGCAGTGACCTTACTGGGATGTTGTATTACAGCTGCTGGTTTCGTAACACCGCTAACTCGGCGCAGAGCAAAGACAATGATAACACCTACATACAGTATCAAAATAACCAAGACGTCAAGTCTCTTGGAATCTTGATTGAGAACAGCGTGCTACATTTTTTTCTGAAGTTTTTTAAGTGTCGTTATTTTTCAAAAAGTAAAATTTTGGGTGATAACGAGTGGAGTCTTTCAGGCATCTGCGTCGGTTTTCAAGTTAATAAGCATCAGTTAGTTACAGCCACTCAGGGGTTTCGGGAAGGGGAAACCCGGAAGGTTGCTGTATCGAACTTCTTTAGTGTTCATAGTGTGTGTTCGTTACACATAATGTCAGTGCAAGCTGATTATATTCAAGCTGACAGGCATGCCCAGAACCCTGTGCATACCTACCGCGCACAATGAGCCGTAACAGACCAACATCAAATGCATCGGTGGTGGTGGTGGTTGGGTTTATTTTGGGATGGGGGGAGGTGAGCATCAAAAGCATCGAGGGAGGAAACATTGATGGTAGCGGGAGGCATTAAGAGAATTCAAAAATCCAGGTTTTTCTTGATCATAACAGTGATTTATGCCAGAGGTATCGGTGTCAGAATGATAATGGTTCAGAGGTCAGTTTGTTCCGAAAGGCGAGTCTATGGGTGCGAGGAAATCGAGTAATGACAGAGCATCTGTACCCAGTATTACTTGATTTTCTCGCTTTTGTCAAACTTGTCAAGAGCCACAGTGTGTAACTGATGATGAGGAGTGCGTGAGCACTGGTGCAACTGTCGGTTACGCTTGCTGAGCTTAGAGGTCATTGCATTTGATCTAGTCACGGTCCAGGATAGGTAGGAAGAACCCTGATTATTTGTCACATTAAATCAGGGCAGGTCTGCGGCATAACCACCGTCGTTTATGATTGTGTAGTCAGTATCAGGAGAAGCTGATTGCGGAATGGTTAGAACGCAGTCCTCCAAACCCGAAGTCACGACCGCAGCTGGTTCGAAACCCGTACGCCTTAGCACACTCCCCCCCCCCCCAACCAGTTCACCCACCTGCAACCCCCATGAATTAAGAAAGGTAAGGCAGCGAGAGAGAGGAGAAGGAAGGGCACCGCCTTCACGATGCTGGCTCACAAAAAAGTGGTGGTCTCTAATACCTGCTCCCCTACGGACTACAAAGGCCACGGGACTTTCTTTACATGTACCTTTTAGTCAGCGTCAGCAGTACCCGTAAGGCAAATGCTAGTGGGTGGGTGGTGGCACTAGCACGGAATCTGTACAAGAAAGAACAGCCGCTACCACCAACACATTCAGGGGGCATCTTAGAGCAGCGAAGAATGTCACCGTCAGCGACCAGACGATTGGGAACCGGCTGCATGAAGCTACCCTACATTCAAGGCGTCTCGCAGTGCGACCTGACGCCTGCGCGTCGCGCTACTCGGCTGGTCCGGGGCCGGCGTCATCTTGTTGGGACACGTGTCGGCAGTGGGCCAGAGCTCTCTTATCCGATGAGTCCCGATTTGCCAGATGACAGAGTTTGCGCCGGGAGGCGATATGGTAAGCTTTGTCATGATGGTACTGCGAGGGAGCGCGAACCGTTTGGTGGGGGACCTATCATGGAATGAGCATGACCTACAGAACATTCCTGTACTGTGTGCAAGGCAACCTTACCAGCGTGGTCTTCATGGACGATATTATGCAGCCCCTCGAACTGCTAGCGCTTCAGGCAGTACGACCAGGCACCATTTCCCAGGATGACAATGTCAGACCACACAGGGCTCGGGTTGTCATCACCTTCCAGCAAATTCACTGAACACGATTGAGCACCGATTGAGTGGGATGTTCTGGGCCGTCACCTGCGGCCAAAACACCCACCGCCAGCTGACCTTAACCATCTGTTCCTTTTGGTTCAGCAGGAGTAGCAGGCTAACCCGCAAATGACTCTGGGAACTAGTTCATTCCACGCGACAACGATACCTTGCTTGGGTACAGGTCAGTGGGTTGCACACACGTTTCTGACATTGATTATTCTGTGCTGCACCTGCTCTGATTTTTGTACGTGGGTCGTGGCCTTTTTTCTGTTTCCTGTTGAATCTACCTGCATATCTTTCGTGTCGCGAAGGGGGCTTTTGTTGGGTCAATATAGGACTGATTGTCTGATCTAGTGTCATTACAGCTCCAGGCTGGAAATTTCGTACTGTCCTCGCCATTTTTTTTAACTCTGACTGCTTAAGGCACTTACGGTAGGGGTTTCACGTGGGCTGGCCCAGACAGAATAAGCTAGTATGATTACCATCAGAATGTCGGCATGGGTAATTCTCGAAGTACAGAAGGTCCGGATTTGATGAGCCTTCGTGACTACAACAGACTTGCTTCTGCCTGTAAGCTAGAAGGAAGTTCACGAAACACATTCCTTGGAAGGGCCGTCAGTAACATAACGGGTGCTGGGAGAGGAGTAGGAAACAAACAGCTGGGGTGTGGAATGGTAGGGGCAGCGGATGACGG